>NDFG01000323.1:376158-498283 GCA_002167245.1 Sporophila hypoxantha | reverse complement strand
TTTGAAGAAAAGCTGTTTAAAACCATTTTTCTGAGTTTTAATAAAATCTCTAAAAAGACATATTTCTTATCATTTATACGCCTCTGAGAGAAACACGTAGCAGGAATTGCAAACAGGGTCTGCTTACTCACAAGAACCTCTTCATGAAGAGTTGTCGTGTAACTTCCATTTTCTCCCACCCATGTTTAGGAGAGTTTAAGTTTTTAAATACTGAGACCATTAATAAACAGAAAAGTCAAATTAGTCAAAACCCTTGCAAGCTCACAAACCCACCAAACTGCCGCACGTGAAAATACTTATCCAGGACTGAAACAAAGCGGAACTTAAGGGGAAGTTTTTGCTGCTGTGACCCGAGCACAATGCTACCTTGTCTGGTTTTTTTTATTTAAGCAAGGCTCTTCTGAAGAGGCAGGAGGTTGCTTTGAAGCGGCACATGACTGCCGCTTACACTCATGCCACTGGGGATATGGATCATATTTAAATAACGTATATTTTACAGGCAGTGACTCAAAAATTATTGAAATATTGATGCATTTGGAAGGATTTGCCCACAGCATGTAAACCCACTCTGCCTGCTGGGATCAGTGGATTTCACACAGCCCTGGAGGTAACAAGGCTGCACAGCGGCTTTAATTTGGTTGAGTGACAATATTTAATTGACATAAGAGAGTTTTTTTACAATGACGAGGTGGTAACAATCTGCCACCACGTTGCCCAGCTAGCAGCCTGTGGGGCTGCTCCCTTGTGGATCCCTGAAGTGTCCCAGGCCCGTCTTGGATGGGATTTTAGGGCATCTGGGTTGTGGCCTCTCGCAAATCTTCCTGCAGTGACTGTGGGTTTTGTGAGGTCCCCCAGGAAGGTAGGAGAGATGAGAAATTTGAGTCATGTTCTCAGAAGGATGATTTTAATTGTTTTATGATAATCATTATACTTATACTTAGAAGAATGCTTCAATACTAAACACTATACTCCAAAAGAAAGAGACAAGATACATCAAAGGCTTCACAAGAATCAGAAATTGAAAAAAACCTGTGACTACCTCAGAGCCTCGACACAGCTGGACCATGATTGGTTGTTAATTAAAACAATTCACATGGAACCAAATCAAAAACATTCACCTGTTGGTAAACAGCCCATCAACATTCCAAAGCAGCAAACACAGAGCAGGCAATCAGCATAATTACTTGTTTCATCATTGCTCTCTGAGGTCTTCTCAGCTTCCAGGAGAAAAATCCTGGCAAAAGAGGATTTTCAGAAAATACCTCCCACTGTGACACAGGACAGCCTCACTCTAGCTGGTGAGCCACCAAGCTTGGCTTGGAGCCTACAGCATCCGCAGGAATGCCCATCCCAGCCTGGAAAGGCGCTTACTTTCCTTTCTATTTCTCACATGGGACACAGGCAGCTGGGTTCCTGCTGCGGTTATTTAACTGCTCTCCCTCTGTTCACACCAAAGCCTGTGTGTTGGGAAGCACTGTTTCAAAGGTTCAAACCGAAACCTTCTGGAATTTCAGGGTGGCACTCACCTTTCTTGACAATTCACCCCATTTTACAGCATTTTACTGCCTCACCTCTACCCTAAACAAGGTTCCCCAGCTCGCTGGAATTGTACTATTGTTACAAACCCATTGGATGTTCTTTTGCCTCGAGGATTTTTGCCAGATGGTTTCAAAATCTGTCCATGGCATAAACGATCGAAGTACCTTTGTGTCTCTTCGAACCTTCTGCCTATCCCAGCTGCTGAGCATAAAAGGCCCACAAGTGCTTTGTTCAGGATTATTGTCTTCTGAGGCAACAGAAAATTTCTAAATCCTGTTAGAACATCCAGGAGGGATAAGAGGCGACACAGGAGAGCCTAGTGTTAATGTCACATCTTCACAACAGCTTGCGGGACTGCTCAGTTAGATAGCATAGCACAGCCAGAGTAGCTTAGGAGCAAATCCTCTAAGCATGGAGACAGACACAAGAGAGCAGTGTTCCCACTTCACAATCTATGTGGCTCAGGCGCCCGCCAAAGGAGGATGCCCAAGGTGGGCATATGCCCAAAGAGATGCTAGCCAATAAGCAAAAGATGTAGCCACATGCCTAAAGGGTGCTAGACACATGCCCTAAAGCGGTGCTAGACAACTGCTCAAATGATGCAGCACATGCCCAAAAAATGCTAGCTACATACCCAAGATGCCCAAAAGGAGTAGCTACATATCCGCAAAAAATGCTAGCCACATGCTCTAAAGGATGCTTGCCCACATTACCCAAAAGAATGCTAGCACATGCCCAAAAGGATGCCCAAATGGATGCAGCCCCATGCCCAAAAGGTTGCTCAGCTACAAGTCAAAAGGACGCTAGCTACATGTCCCAAAGGATGCTGGGCACATGCCCAAAGGTGCTGGGCACATGCCCTAAAGACTTGGACACATGCCAAAAGGATTCCCAAAGCGATGTGCTAGCCACAGCCGCAACAGGCATGACCCCACTAGGATCGCCCAAAGGGTGCGCAGAAGATTGCTAGCCACATGCCCAAAAACGGATGCTAAGCTACAGGCCCTAGGGTACTAAACACATGCTCAAAAGGTGCCCAAAAGGATGCATATAGCCACAATGCCAATAAAGAGATGCTATAGGTCCACAATCTCAAAAGATGCTGCCACAAGCTCAAAAGGATGCTAACCACATGCCTCAAAGGATGCTAGCACATGGCCCAAAGGATGCCCAAAAGGATGCTATAGCTACATGCCCAAAAAAGGATACCCAAAGATTTGCTAGCCACATGCCCAAAAGATGCTAGTTCACAAGCTCAAAAGGATGCTGGCACATGCCCAAAGGATGCTGGCACTGCCCTAAGGGATGTCAGCCCACATGCGCCCAACAGGATGCCCAACAGGGGGCCCAAGGATCCTAGCCCACATGCCAAAAGGATGCCCAAAAGGATGCACACAAACTCAAAAGGATCCTAAGCCATCATGCCAAAATGGATGCCAAAGAGAGCAGCCACATGCCCAAAGGATAGCGGCCGCCTGCAGAAATGCAAGTGGCTGTGCCACAGCAGTGCCCCTGGCATGAGCAGGAGGAAGCAGGTGGCTGCTTCTTTGAATGCATCCTGATGGCCAGGCTTGGGGGAGCACATTTGGGGTCCTGGAAGCAGTGCTGGAGGGCCTCTGGCAGTGCTGTCCCCCCGTCTAGGGCTCCTGGCTCCCCCACCCCAGACAGTCCATACCTGATAAGCAGAGGCACCCCAGCCCTTCCTGGGCGCTATCCACTATTTATGGAAAATTTTTGTGCTGGCCTTGGACATTCCTGGGCTTGACGCTTGATCGCCCTTTGTATCTGTAACAAGAATGTTCTGCCAATCCACTCTGACATCTTCATTATTCCCAGCAGCTCCTTAACCCAGGCGCTCACCACCCTTCCCCACTGAATCCACAGCACATCTCTGCCCCTCCTCTGCTTTCCCCACAGCCCCATCCCAGCCAGTGTGATCAGCCCAGCAGGACTCCCTGTGGATCCCTGGGAGGCTCAGCTGCTGCTGGGATGTTCACAGCGAGCAAAGTTATTCTCTTCCCAAGGAAAGTGTTTTTTTCTTCTTTGATTACTTTTCACTAATTACTCCCAGTTCTCAGTGACAGTCACACCTCTCCTATCTTCCCTCCTCCTGCCATTCATCCTCTTTCCCTTTTCTTTCCCTTCTTTTTTCCACACAGAAAAGAGAGATCACCAGAAAAGAAAACTCCACTGCAGTAAGAATTTTCTGTTTGTTTCTTGTCATCAACACAAAACAAAAAAGAACCCAAAAAAACCCCAAACCTTCCCCAATTGAGCCAGCTCTGCCTCCTCCCCAGCCCTCCCCCACCCCTTCCAGCAGATCTTCACTCATCACATCCTATGCCAACTCTTTGCCCATTCTTGTCCATCCATCCCTGCTTCCCTGCTCTGCAGCTCCCTGCAGTCCCATTTCAGGGTTTAAAAACTCCTTTACCTTCTAAAAACTCATGGTGGGGGGAAAAAAGGAAGAAAAGTGACAGAAAGAGCAGTGAAGAGCCATGGCATGGAAATGTGGAGCTGGTCGCATGGGCAGATCCAAGTGGGGGTGTGTGGTGTTGTGAGGTCCCAGGCCAGGAAAGATGAGAATCTGACTCCATTCTCAGAAGGTTGATTTATTGTATTATGATATTATATTAGATTAAAAGAAATTATATACTAAAAACTATACTAAAGGAAGAGAAAGGATACATCAGAAGGCTTAACAAGAATGATAATAAAAACCCGTGACTCCTCAGAGCCTATGACACAGCTGGACCATGATTGGTCATTAAATTAAACAATTCACATGCTAGATAAAAGTCTCCAAAGCAACAAAACTGGAGAAGTTGAGGCTTCTCAGCTTCCCAGGAGAAGAATCCTGGAAAGAGGATTTTTCAAATAATATATCATTAAACAGGGGTTGGAGGTCTCTGGGTGGTGCTGCTGCAGGGATGAGCAAACAGAAGGGATGCTGGGTTTGGGGTTTCCAGGGTCTCCATCTGACAGCCCAGAGCAAACAGAGGATGCTGGTTGGGGTTTCCAGGGTCTCCATCTGACAGCCCAGAGCAAACAGAGGGATGCTGGTTTGGGTTTCCAGGGTCTCCATTCTACAAGCCCAGAGCAAACAGAGGGATGCTAGAGTTTGGGGTTTCCAGGTTCCAGTCTGACAGCCCTTGGTCAGCTGGAGCCAGAGCAGGGGCTGCACACAGCAACCTCCTTCACTCCAGCTCCCATCCTGCCATGGGAATTTCTGTGCTGGTTAAAGTCCTTGGGGTTGGTCACCTGCACAGTGGGAGCAGTAGGGTAATCCTTGAGAGGCACTGGAGATTTAGTGCAGTCTGAGGGTAATGTAGGACATCCCAGGACAAGAGACACACACCATGCACAGCAACCTGCAGCTGGTTTTCTTTATTCACTTCTGAGCTCTCAGGAAAAATACCAATCCTATGGCACTCAGTGAGTCCTGGCTCATGTCTTATCAGCAGTTAGAGATTTGTTCACTTTTTTCTTTCTGATGCTTAAAAAATCCTAAGGCTCAAAGTTACATTTTTAGAGTAGAAGTCTGGCCAATGTCTAAACATTTTACTATGAATTGCTTGTTGTTTCTCATTGGATTCAAACTACAGACATGGCAACCAAGGCAGGAAATAGCTGTGTATGCAAAAACCTGTGTGAGCTACAGCAGGAGCAGCAGGGAGGGGGAGAGGCTCCAGCTCCAGCATTTGCATCAGCAGTGCTGGTCCTGGAAACAAACCCAAAACCTCTGCACCTCAGCCTCCTCCTCTGAGCTCTGAGCAGGCAAAGCTCACTCCAGACTGGCCTCCATCACTGCCTGGTAAAATCATCCCTCTCTCTCTGGAAGTGTATGCAAATAAGTCCCAGAATGGTTTGGGTTGGAAGGGACCTTAAAATCATCTCAGTCCATCCCCTGCCATGCAGGGACACCTTCCACTGTCCCAGCTGCTCCAGCCCTGTCCAGCCCTGGCCTTGGGCACTGCCAGGGATCCAGGGCAGCCACAGCTGCTCTGGGCACCTGTTGCACGGGCCTCAGAACCCTCACAGGAACAGTTTCTCCCTAATATCCCATTCCATCCCTTGCCTCTCTTGGCAGTGGGAGCCATTCCCCGTGTGTCCTGTCCTCCATCCCTTGTCCCGCAGTCCCTCTCCAGCTCTCCTGGAGCCCCTGTAGCACTGGCAAGGTGCTATTGGGTATTAACAGATGAGTTTTAAATTGTGCTTTCTCTCCAGGGTTCTTCTGCTGCCCTGAATGTGCAGGTGCTTGCCTCCCTCAGCCAACCCCAGAGAGCTGCAGGTGTGCCCTGGGATCAACACTGCCATTGTGGGCTGAATGCAGCAGCAAGACGAGGTGGGGGAGACAAGGGAGACTTCTGCTCCCCAACAAAAGACAGAAGTGTCATCCTTTCAGTGGAAAAAGGCTGTGATGAGCATAAGGCAGGACTTTAATTCTGACGCTAAAACCTGCAACACAGCTCCCTCCCTGGACCCCTTTGCTGCCTGGACTCTGAAGATCTATCACAGCTCTGAGGGTTTCCAAAACTGAACAGTTTCAGTTTCACTCTCACCTGGGAAATTTCAGGTTCACTGACTTTTTTTTATTTTCGTGTAAGGGGCAAAACAAATTTTAATCTCTCCATTCTACATTTACAGCCCACTAAGTCCGCTTCTTTATCTTCTGCTGGCTCGGCCTTGATTTAATGCATCACCGAGCTGCATTTGCTAAAACAGTACCATAAAGTAAGAAAGAGAAACATTCCAAGGACTACTCCAAAATAAAACTTATTCAGACACAGAGAAAGCTGCTTAATAAATCTAAATCCCCCTCTTCTTTTTTTCTTTAGGTATTTTAGAAAGTGATTTATAAGATGCAATATCACCTCTCAAAAATGAGACAATCAACACGGATAAAATTATCGTTTATGAAGAATAGGGTCAGGCAAAGGGGCTGTGCTTATAAATTAAACCAGGGAAAATGTTTCATCTGAAATTGACTCTATTCTGTCTCAGAAATGATGTTTTAATCACCTAAGAACCTAAAAGGTAACACAGAGCCCTCAGTAATATTTAATTCCATAGAAATTATGCCTCTGTTCAATATTGATGGGCAGACATGATATTTCTCATTAAACACCACGAACAATGAAACTCAGAGAGCTCATCAGGAACTTCAGAAAGCCTTGGGATTTTCCTAGACTAAGAGATATATCCCATTTAAATATTTAAATATCACTACCATTCAGACCCTTATCTATTGAAGCAATCAACACCAAGCCTTCCCCAGCGAGGCAGGCCAGGCTCCCAGCCACCGCTCTCTAAGTAAAAATTAACTCTTGTTTGATATCAATGCATTCAGAATCAAATAATCTTAGAGAGAAACAATATCAAAAACCAACACAGGGCTGAAGCTGCTGGGAGGAAAAATGTATTAAACGGCAGCAGTATCAATTCAACTATCACTGTCAAAATCAAGCCCAACCTTTCCTCAGTGCTGCTGATGCAGAAGCCACTGATAAGCTCTAATTAGCCCTGGAGTTTCTTCCTGAGCTTCACATTTACTTCATTATCCCTGCCTTGTTTATCCCTGCATGATATTGAAACTTTGCAAGGTATCCCCTTCCCATGGCACGAGGCAGTTGGTTTTGTGAGAGCAGGGAGGGATGCCTGATTCCTCCTGGAATCAATAGGAAAGCTTTCCCTTCATCCCTGTCTCTCCTGCTGCTGCCACCCTGCCCGTGGCACAGGGGTAGACGGGAGGAAGAGAAAGGACTTGGGGCTTGGTCTGACCACCTTGCCATGAGGGCACATGCACTTTGCTTGGTTTTCAGGGATGATGTCCTCTTGGTTTTGCTTTTTTTCTTTTTATGTTCTACTGTATTCTTCACACATAGATGTCACCATGATATTTTCTGAAAAATCCCTTCACCAGGTTTTCTTCTCCTGGCAAGATGAGAAGCCTCAGTTTCTCCATGTTTTGCTGCTTTGGAATGTGATTTGGAGAATTGTTTATCCAGCATGTGGATTGTTTTAACTTAATGACCATCCCAGTTCAGCTGTCGGACTCTGGTCTGTGACGGTTTTTATTATTCATTTTTTGTTAAGCCTTCTGATGTATCCTTTCTTCTACTCTTTAGAATATAAATATATATAATATAATAATATAATATAATATAATATAATAATTAATATAATATATATAAATATAATATAATATAATATAATATATATAATATATTAATATATATAATATATATAATTAATTAATATAATATAATATAATATAATAATCAGCCTTCTGAGAAGTTGAGTCAGATTCTCATCTCTCACCTCATCCTGGGACCTCTCACAACACCAAACACATATATTCATAGCTCTGTAGCCCATTGTATTAGTGACTAGTTTTCCCAGTAATTTTTCAAGACCTTTGTCAGGCAGAAAACCAAAAACAAATTCCAGAGGTTTCAAGCCCCAGAGGAGTACAAGACCCCAGTGCATGTCTTGGTTCTTCTGGAACCAAGCGACTGAGAAAACACTCTTGAGATCCATTTCCATGGACAGAGCACAGCCAGTCCAAGGGGGACTCCAGAGAAGGCGGTTGCACCTTGGGGGAATTGTCTCACCACTTGTGCTGCTAATTGCTGCTTTTTAGCAATTATGCTAATTTCCTAAAACCTATAAACATGTACTCACCCTGTGGGGGTGGGGCTTTTGTGGACATCTTTCCATAACTGCCGCCTGATAAATCTGTCAAACTAAAAATCGCACTTTTATAGTCACAGAATTCACAGAATGACCTGGTAGGCAAGAATCTTAAAAGATCATCGAGTTCCAACCCAGCCCCACCCCTCAGCCTCAACCCTGGCCCCGAGTTGCCACATCAGGCTTTGTAAACACAGGGTCCAGGGATGGGGATCCACCAACCTCCCTGGGCAGCCCCCCAAATTTCCAGAAACTTTATCACTCTTTCATGAAAACTTTTCCCATCTCCAACCTGTATTTCCTTGGGTCGCAGCGCTTGTAGGCTGTGTGCTTCTGGTTGTGTTCAGTGCTTGCTGAGAAAAGCCAACCCCATAATCTACCTCCTTACTAAAATTTCTCGGCTTATTTCAAACTGGGGGAAAAAGGCAACGAGAGGATAATCCACACAAGGAAAGAAACCCTTTGCCCTGATCCTGAGTGGTTTAACGAGGCTCAAGGGACACCAAAGGAGCATTGAAACTGCCACCATGAGCGGTGGCCACACTGACACCCAGCTCCCCCACCCCTTGTGATCGCAAACACCCTTGTGATGGCCAAACTAATGTAGCTTCATCCTGTTGGTTTGTTGAAGCTCACTCACTGCTGAGAAACACAGATGCTTGGATGAAAGGAGAGCACTGGACCCGTGGGCAGCTGGTCTGGAGAGGAGGTTCCCATTCCTGGCTCAGCATGTTGGACACACATGATTGGCGCAGGTCCATGTTCTGGTAGGATAGGCTGGGATCGGCTGTTGGAGGGAGGCTTGTGGCCAGAGAGTTGGTATCCAGTTTCATGGTCACCCAGGTGCCGAGGGCGACGGGTAGGAGGTTGGGAGGTGTTATGGGGATTCTCATAGTTCCTCGTTGTTCTCATTTCGGCTGTTGTACGTCTGACACCAAAAGACAGTATTGCAACTATGTCACTGATATGTATGAAAATTCAATTGTAAATGCACTGAGGCAGGTGGAGAAAAGAAATATAGGAAATACAGATATGTTATTCCTCTCTCCTGGTCCTGGGGACCCTCACAAACACCACACACCCCCACTTGGATCTGCCCATGGACCAGCTCCACATTTCCATGCCATGGCTCTTCACTGCTCTTTCTGTCACTTCATTTCCCCTTTTTTCCCCCCACCCATGAGTTTTTAGAAGGTAAAGGAGTTTTCAAACCCTGAATGGGYTGCAGGGAGCTGCAGAGCAGGGAAGCAGGGATGGATGGACAAGAATGGGCAAAGAGTTGGCATAGGATGTGATGAGTGAAGATCTGCTGGAAGGGGTGGGGGAGGGCTGGGGAGGAGGCAGAGCTGGCTCATTTGGGGAAGGTTTGATTTTTGTTGGCTTTTTTGGTGTTGATGACAAGAAACAAACAGAAAATTCTTACTGCAGTGGAGTTTTCTAGTGATCTCTCTTTTCCTGTGGGAAAAAAAGGAAGGGAAGAAAAGGGAAAGAGGATGAATGGCAGGAGGGAGGGAAGATAGYAGAGGTGTGACTGTCACTGAGAAATGGGAGTAATTAGTGAAAAATAATCAAAGAAGAAAAAAACATCTTTTCCTTGGGAAGAGAATAACTTTGCTCGCTGTGAACATCCCAGCAGCAGCTGAGCCTCCCAGGGATCCACAGGGAGTCCTGCTGGGCTGGGATCACCCTGGACTGGGATTTGGGGCTGTGGGGAAAGCAGAGGAGGGGGCAGAGATGTGCTGTGGATCAGTGGGGAGGTGGTGAGCYCTGGGTTAAGGAGCTGCTGGGAATAAATGAGATTTCAGAGTGGATTTGGCAGAACATTTTTGACAGAAACAAAGGGCGATCAAGGTCAGAGCCCAGGAATGTCCAAGGCAGCACAAAAATATTTCCATAAATATTGGATAGCAGCCCAGGAGGGCTGGGGGTGCCTCTGCTTATCAGGTAGGACAGTGCTGGGGTGGGGGGAGCCAGGAGCCCCTGACTGGGGGGACAGCACTGCCCAGAGCCCTCCAGCACTGCTCCAGGACCCCAAAACTGTGCTCCCCCAAGCCTGGCCACAGGATGCATCAAGAAGCAGCCACCCTGCTTCCTCCTGCTCATGGCCAGGGGCACTGTGGGCACAGCCATGCATTTCTGCAGGGGCCCAGCATCCTTTTGGGCATGTGGCTGCATCCTTTTGGGCATCCTTTTGGGCATGTGGCTAGGATCCTTTTGAGTTTGTGCTGCATCCTTTTGGGCATCCTTTTGAGCATGTGGCTAGGATCCTTTTGGGCACCCTGTTGGGCATCCTGTTGGGCATGTGGCTGCATCCCTTAGGGCATGTGCCCAGCATCCTTTTGGGCATGTGCCCAGCATCCTTTTGAGCTTGTGACTAGCATCTTTTTGGGCATGTGGCTAGCATCCTCTTGGGTATCCTTTTGGGCATGTAGCTATAGCATCCTTTTGGGCATCCTTTTGGGCATGTGCCTAGCATCCTTTAGGGCATGTGGTTAGCATCCTTTTGAGCTTGTGGCTAGCATCCTTTTGAGATTGTGACTATAGCATCCTTTTTGGCATGTGGCTATAGCATCCTTTTGGGCATCCTTTTGAGCATGTGTTTAGTACCCTTTAGGGCATGTAGCTAGCATCCTTTTGGGCATGTGGCTAGCATCTTCTTGGGCACCCTTTTGGGCATCCTGTTGGGCATCCTGTTGGGCATGTGGCTAGCATCKTTTTGGGCATCCTTTTGGGCATGTGTCTAGTACCCTTTAGGGCATGTGCCCAGCACCCTTTTGGGCATGTGCCCAGCATCCTTTTGGGCATGTAGCTAGCATCCTTTTGAGCTTGTAGCTAGCAACCTTTTGGGCATGGGGCTGCATCCTTTAGGGCATCCTTTTGGGCATGTGGCTAGCATTCTTTTGGGTATGTGGCAAGCATCCTTTAGAGCATGTGGCTAGCATTTTTTGGGTATGTAGCTAGCATCCTTTTGGGCATCCTTTTGGGTATGTAGCTAGCATCTTTTTGGGCATGTGGCTGCATCATTTTGAGCATGTGTCTAGCACCCTTTAGGGCATGTGTCTAGCACCCTTTAGGGCATGTGGCTAGCATCCTTTTGCTTATGTGGCTAGCATCCTTTTGGGCATATGCCCAGCATCCTTTTGGGCATCCTTTTTGGCATGTGGCTGCTCCTGTGAGCCAACATGAGCTTTGTAGGTGTAACAGAGTTGGTTGGAGAGACTGACACCTCTCCCTGTGTCTGCCTCTTCCCATTGCTTCTCACAATGAGAGATTTTTGTGGCTCCTCTAAAGGCACTAACATTTCCTTCAGCCCACTGGGGTGCCTTTTTATGCTCACAGCAAGCTGGTGCAAGGGCAGAAAGGCTTCAGCCACAGSCTGAAAGGTTTCGTTTCAGTTTGTTGAGTGGAACAGAATTATTTGAAAAATACTGAAAATCCTCCGAGGCAAAAAGGAACATCCATGGTGTAAAATGTCACATTTCCAGCGAGCTGGGGAACTTGTTTAGGTAGAGGTGAGGAGTAAAATGGTAAATGGGGGTGAATTGTCAAGAAAGGTGAGTGCCACCCTGAAATTCCAGAAGGTTTCYGTTGACTTTGAACAGCTGCTTCCCAACACAACAGGGCTTTGGTGTGGAACAGAGAGGAGAGCAGTAAAATAAACCAGCAGGAACCCAGCTGCCTGTGTCCCATGTGAGAAATAGAAAGGAAAAGTAGCCCTTTCCCAGAGCTGGGATGGGCATTCCTGYGATGCTGTAGGCTCCAAGGACAAGCTTGGTGCTCACCAGCCTAGAGTGAGGCTGTCCTGTGTCACKYTGATATTTTCTGAAAAATCCTCTTTGCCCAGGATTTTCTCCTGGGAAGCTGAGAAGCCTCAGAGAGCAATGAAAACAATAATTATCTGATTGCTGCTCCTGTGTTTGCTGCTTTGGAATGTGGATTGGGCATTGTTTACCAACAGGTGAATGTTTGATTGGTTCCATGTGAATTGTTTTAATTTAACAACCAATCATGGTCCAGCTGTGTCGAGGCTCTGAGGAGTCACAGGTTTTTCTTTCTCATTCTTGTGAAGCCTTCTGATGTATCCTTTCTCTTTCTTTAGTATAGTTTTAGTATAGCATTCTTTAATATAATATAATATATCATAAAARAATAAATCAGCCTTKTGAGAACYTGGACTCAAATTRTCATCTCTCACCTSYTCCTGGGGACCCRCACAAACACCACAGTCCTGCAGGAAGATTGCAAYGCCACAACCCAGATTGCTCCAAATCCCATCCAAACTGGCCTGGGACACTTRAGGGATCCAGGGGCAGCCACAGCTGCRCWGGGCAACTGTGGCAGATTTTACCACTCTCATTGTAAAAAACTCCTTATSTCAATTAAATATTGTCACCAAAACCAAYTAAGCTGTGCCAGCCTTTCCTCCAGGCTGCTGGAAATCCACGATCCCAGCAGGCAGAGTGGTTTACATGCTGTGGGCAAATCCTTCCAATGCATCAATATTTCAATAATTTTGAGTCACTGCCTGRTAAAATAAGTTATTTAAAATAATCRARACCCCAGTGCAGTGTACAGGCAGCATTGCCCTTCAAAGCAACTCCTGCTCTTCAGAAGAGCCTTTATAAATAAACAAACCAACAAGAGCATTGCTCGGGTCACCAGCAGCAAAAACTTCCCTAAGTTCCCTTTGTTTCAGTCCTGGATAAGTTTTCACTGGCAGTTTTGTGTTGTGAGCTTTAAGGTTTTGACTAATTTGYCTTTCTGTTTATTAATGGTTCAGTATTTAAAAACTAAACTCCCAAACATGAGGTGGAAAATGGTAATAACACAAACCTTCATGAAGGGTTCTTTGTATTAAGCAGAGCCCTGTTTGCAATTCCCTGCTAGTGTTTCTCTCAGAGGCAATAAATGAAAGAAATATGTCTTTTTAAATTTTATAAAACTCAGAAAAATGGTTTTAAACAGCTTTTCTTCACCTTCTATAATTATTTATTTTCAAACAGTCCTTCAGGGTAATGTTCCGTTTTCTTATTTCACACTCCTTTTTCTCATAAATGAACCATCACTTCAATAAATCATTATGAAAACAGAGACTAACACAAACCCTGAAAGGTTGAAAGATTTATGTAACACATTTATGTTTTCCATTTTCTCATTCTGGTACTCCACTGCTAAAGCTAAGCTAATAAAAGCTGCTATTAATATTTCTTGTTGCCTGGCAACCACTGAGAGGGAGTAATAGCTTTAGCTAGAAAAATAGATGACCGATAAGGAAAAATTCAATTCTTTTATTATCTCAAGGGAAAATGGGCTTTTACTGGAACATTATGATGTACGAGTGTGAAGTTGAATACAAAGGGTATTTTTTCAGTTGTTTTTCTATTTTTAATGAACATTATTTTACCTTCACAAACTCGTTTAAGGCATTTGCCCCACCTACTTGTGAGCTTAATTTAGCAACACCCACACACTCTTCTGGCTCTAAGTATCTGTTGGCATTTTCACTTGGCAGCCCCTTCCCTCTTTGCCTCCCCCCAAGCTGGAGGGCTTGGTCATAAAATTTCACTCCAGGTCGGAACCTGGGAGACAAGATCCCCAACCTAAGAGTAAATTGTTCTTGTGTGTGTTCAGAACTGGCTTGCTCAGGGGAAGGGGCTTGTGTGGAGAGGTGTTTTCTGAAGTTTGAGGTGGCTGGGCCGCTGTGCTCAGGGACAGCAGGAGCCACTGCTGAGTGCTGGGGGCCAGGGCAGGGCTGTGGGCAGGACTCGTGGGCAGCATGGGCATGATCCTCTGGAACACCAGGGCAGGGCCTCTGGGCAGCGTGTGCATGGATCCCTCTGGAGAGCGCCAGGGCAGGGCCTGTGGGCAGGGGTGTGCATGGATCCTCTGGGAACGCCAGGGCAGGGCCTGTGGGCAGGGCCTGTGGGCAGCGTGGCATGGATCCTCTGGGAACACCAGGGCAGGGCCTGTGGGCAGCGTGTGCATGGATCCCTCTGGGAACTACCAGGGCAGGGCCTGTGGGCAGCGTGTGCATGGATCCCACTGGAACACCAGGGCAGGGCTGTGGCAGCGTGTGCATGATCCCTCTGGAACACACAGGGCAGGGGCCTGTGGCAGGACCCGTGGCGCAGGGCCTGTGGGCAGGGGTGGGCATGGATCCTCTCTGGGATGCCAGGGCTGGGCCTGTGGGCAGGGCCTGTGGGCAGCGTGGGCATGGATCCCTCTGGGACAATATACGCAGCGGCTCAGGGGCCTGTGGCGGCACTGGCGTGGGCTATGGATCCGCCTCTGGGAACGGCCTAGAGGGCTGGGCAATGAACAGATCATAATAAGCAGCCCTGAGAGGGAGGATTTGGGGGTGAGAGCTGGGCATGTGTGTGCGCCCAGAAATCCCCCCCCAAGCCCTGGGCTGATCCCCCAGCYTGGGCAGCAGCACAGGGGGTTCTGGCCCTCTGCCCCTCTCAGGTGAGACCGCACCTGCAGAGCTGCCCCAGCCCTGGACCCAGCACAGGAGGGACCTGGAGATGCTGGAGAGAGTCCAGAGGAGGCACCAGAGATGCTCCAAGGGCTGGAGCCCCTCTGCTCTGAGCCAGGCTGAGAGAGCTGGGGGTGCTCAGCTGGAGAAGAGAAGGATCCAAAAGACCTCAGAGCTCCTTCCAGGGCTTAAAGGAGCCTATAAAAAATACCGGGATAGACTTTTAGACTTTTAGATAGCAATAGGACAAGTGGGAAAGATTTCAAACTGAGAGTTAGTTTAAATTAGATATAAGGAAGAAGTTTTTTACAGTGAGGGTGGGCAGGCCCTGGCACACGGTGCCCAGAGAAGCTGTGACTGCCCTGGCAGTGTCCAAGGCCAGGCTGGACAGGGCTTGGAGCAGCCTGGGACAGTGGAAGGTGTCCCTGTCATGGCAGGGGGTTGGACTGGATGACCTTTAAAGGTCCATTCCAACCCAAACAATTCTACAATTCCATGAACACAGGTCCTGTTGTGTGGGAGAGGTGCTCCCTGAGTTTCCCAGTCACTCTGGACAACAGCAGGAGGTCCCTGTGGAGCAGCAGCCCCTCTTTTCACAGGGCTGAGGCAGCTTCTGCCTGGTCCTTTGCCAAGTGACAGAACTGGGGGGATGTGAGTCACTCTCAGGACCCAGCTCTGTGGGTGCTCAGAGGACAGCAGAGCTTGTGAGGACTGGGCTGTGCAGGAGGGCAGGGAACCTGAGGAACCTGGAGGGTTGTGTGATTGGTCTTTAGGTTCACCCATGGGTATCCCATTTCTGAGATCTCAGTAACCAGGGTGTCATGATACACTTTTCACACAAGGGAACTGTTGTGACAGCTGAGAAGCAAAGCAGATGTGGGCTTTGCTGGGTAATGAAAGAATTTATCCCTGAACAAGGGAAAGGAAAAAGACAAGGTGTCACTTGAACTGGCAGGGGGTGACTGTCACCTGCCAGGGTGGGAATCTCACATGGGAATCGGCCTTTTTTCCTGGAAACCCCTCACAGCCACCTCCCTGCAGGAGAACTCCTCCTCATCAGGAGATCCCTTCCAACCCAAACCATCNAGTGGAAGGTGTCCCTGTCATGGCAGGGGGTTGGACTGGATGACCTTTAAAGGTCCATTCCAACCCAAACAATTCTACAATTCCATGAACACAGGTCCTGTTGTGTGGGAGAGGTGCTCCCTGAGTTTCCCAGTCACTCTGGACAACAGCAGGAGGTCCCTGTGGAGCAGCAGCCCCTCTTTTCACAGGGCTGAGGCAGCTTCTGCCTGGTCCTTTGCCAAGTGACAGAACTGGGGGGATGTGAGTCACTCTCAGGACCCAGCTCTGTGGGTGCTCAGAGGACAGCAGAGCTTGTGAGGACTGGGCTGTGCAGGAGGGCAGGGAACCTGAGGAACCTGGAGGGTTGTGTGATTGGTCTTTAGGTTCACCCATGGGTATCCCATTTCTGAGATCTCAGTAACCAGGGTGTCATGATACACTTTTCACACAAGGGAACTGTTGTGACAGCTGAGAAGCAAAGCAGATGTGGGCTTTGCTGGGTAATGAAAGAATTTATCCCTGAACAAGGGAAAGGAAAAAGACAAGGTGTCACTTGAACTGGCAGGGGGTGACTGTCACCTGCCAGGGTGGGAATCTCACATGGGAATCMGCCTTTTTTCCTGGAAACCCCTCACAGCCACCTCCCTGCAGGAGAACTCCTCCTCATCAGGAGATCCCTTCCAACCCAAACCATCTCAGGAGTCTATGTCCCAGAGCAGGGGGATGCAGGAGAGCTTTCAGCTGTGCTCTTACCCACAGCACCCCATCATACCTGCAGGAAGGGCCCTGTGATGCCTTGTGAGGGCTGCCCTAGAACAGAGACTGGACAGAGCTAAAGAATAAAGCAGGGATTTATCAAAAGGCCTCAATGGATGCACCTTGGGCAGCACAAGAGCCCAGCCAGGGCTGCACCCAAGATGAACCAAAATGGCCCCAAAATGCACGACCAGGCACGGGGTCTGTCACTGGGATCAGTTCTGCTCCATTTGCATCTTGCASTTCATTGTCCCATTCCAGCTTTAGCCCCTGCAGTCCCACCCTGCTTGTTTTTCTCTCTCCAGCCCACGGTGTTTGTGCTCTTGGGGCTGAGATTTGGATCATTTGTCCTTGGTGCCCAGCTGGAGCAGGAATTGTTTTGTCTCCCTGCTCTGTGAAGAAAACTTACTATCCCCTAATWTAAAGCTCAGAATTACACACTAAAGCAGCACAGAATCTGAAAAATAMAAAAGCGAAAACCTGAGGCATCACCTGCACAGTGAACCAATGTGTGGGTGTATTTAAGCCTGGCTGCAGAATTGTCTCTGCTGCCTGTGCCCCTTTGGTTTTAGGAAGCAAACTGGGTCCTTATCTCCCCATACTCATCCCTTGGCCAGAAGCCAGCAGGTCCCATCCCGAGGTGCACCTGCTGCTCTCAATGAACCAGCAGCTCTTCTTCACTGTTTGCACMCCCCCTTTTAACTATTCCATGAAAATTCATCCTCCTAAACTTTCCTTTCCTCTCCTTGAGTTGGTCCCTCTCTCTCTGATAAGCCAGTACCCTGGGGACAGTCCAGTAGGGAAAGTTCCTTATCAGCCATACAATCCTCAGGGAGGGCACAGAGTGGGACAGTCTCTCTTGTTCCTTCTTCACCTGCCATTAAGTGCTGGTGACATAATTTGCTTTGCTTTTACAGCACTTTCAGAAAGCCCCAACTGCACTTAAAGTTGCGCTTAAGCAAACTCACATGGGAGCTCAAATAACTCCAGTAAATATGTTCAAGGAATGGGATGGATCTTTTRTAAGATCTGATTCTGATCTCAGATGTGTTTGTCTCTAGTGCACAGARATGCAYGTGGATGTCTGTTCTTAGCCCAGTTTTACCCCTTTAGGTTTAGYCCATGTCCACTTTTGGGGTGAAATTTTTTTCTCCTTCTTAGCAAAAAATCCCACGTCAGCAATTTTCCRGGGTGAGGTTAAAAATCCATTTTGCCCCCATCAAAGAAATCCTGCAAATGAGAAAGTGCAACATGGTTTGCAAAAGAGCTAGAAATTTGGAAGAGAGTTTCTCTGGAGTCTGGGATGTGGCTTTAGGGAAAGAGTGTCCCAGCATGGGCAATTCCCCATTTCCTGGTGGAGGATTTGCCAACTCAGCCCCAGGAGCTGGAGTTGGGGTCTGGATGGGCTTATCCCCAGCCACTTGGGCTCTGGTGTACTGTGAGACCATCTCCGTAAATAATTTGTAAAAACGCAGGAAATTATGTCAAAAGTAGGCATGAGGAAAGATAAACAAGCTGAATAGATAAATAATGGTCAGAAAGTGTTGGGATTACCCTTGTTCGTGCTGACTAATCTGGGGCATTGTGAAATGTCTTGCCTTTAGCTGCAGCATGAGATAATTGATGCCAGATCATCTCTGCTTAAAGATTGGTTGTATTTGATGCAGCAAGTTAAGGTGTGTTTCAACCCCAGGGATCCCAATCCCTTTGGGAACAGTCGGTAAAGTGAACAATTATGTGTTTCCAGGGGGTCTCTGCTTACCAGGACATGGGTTTCAGCAGCAGCCCAGGAGCTGGAATCCCTCTTGCTCTGGGAGCCAGGCTGCGGAGAGCTGGGGTGCTCACCTGGAGAAAGGAGGATCGAAACCTCGAGCCCCTTCCAGGGCCTAAAAGGCCTATAAAAAATAACGGAATAGACTTCTAGACTTTTATATGGATAGTACCAATACTAGCTTAGGACAGAGACGTTGCCTGAGCTTGTTGGCCCTTGGTGCTGCAACCAAACAGCACCACTGTGGTGTTTCCCCACAGACCACTTTTGGCTGGGGGCTGGGGCTTGTGTGGTGTTTTCACCCCACAGACACTTTGGGACTGGCGGTGTGTGGTGTTTCACCCACGACACTTTTGGCTGCTGGGTGTTGTGGTGTTTCACCCACAGACCCTTTTGGCTGGCCGGGTGTGTGCGTGTTTCACCCCAGAGGCACTTTTGGCTGGCTGGGTGGGTGTGTGTTCACCCCAGAGACATTTTGGCTGGCTGGGTCGTGTGGATAGTTTCACCCCAGAGACAGCTTTTGGCTTCTGGGTGTGCTGGTGTTTCACCCCAACAGACACCTTTGGGCTTGCTGGGTGTGGTGTTTCACCCCACAGACCACTTTGTGGGCTGCTGGGTGTTGTGTGGTGTTCAACCCACAGACATTGGGCTGGCTGGTGTGTGGTTGTTTGCACCCCACAGACACTTTTGCTGGCTGGTGTGCAGTTTGGCACGTGGGGACAAGTGCAGGCCTGCAGGAGCTCTGGTGTGCTCTGGGATGGAGCTTCCCCCATAAACATGGGGCTGCTCCTCAGGTTTCCTTCTGTCAGAGAAGCTATTAAGGCCATTGGTGAAGGAACGAGTCGGTTCTGATGGAGGGTTTGGAATCCAGAGCTTTATCTGGCCCACAGCCCTGACTGCAGCACCACGTCTCCAACAGACTCCCTGAGCCCGTGGCTCTGCTCCCTTTGAACCCCGGGGAGAGGGGCAGGGAAGGGGTAGGGAGCCACCAAGCAGGGACCAGGAGAGGAGGGACAAAGGGACAAAGGACACCTGGATGGCGCCATGCCCCAGGGGAGAGGCATCCTGTGCAATGCTGCAATCACTCAGTGCCCTTCCTGAATGCCAGACAGACCAGACAGTGCTGGGAGGGAAAGGAAGCGTGCTGACACACCTGGGAAGGGAATTATCAGGGAGGGACCCGAGATTCTGGGGTTAAACCTGAAACTCACAACACACCTTTCAGATAGCAATAGGACAATTGCATCAGTCTTGTGAAGGCGGGAGGAGGAGGAGAGTGTGAGGAGGAGGAAGGGGCAGGCTCAGCGCTGTGAGCAGAACCGTGGTATCAGCAGTGTAATTAAAATATCAATGACACCATGCCTGACAGTGTGCCAAAGAACTGCCTCTCGGTTGTGCACTTAAACTTCATACACTCCAAAGTCTCCTCACAAGACCTTGACGCAGTCGTGGTGCCAAACACAACCACGAGCCCAGCCTTGCCTAAAGCCAAGCACCTGAGATATTACTTTCTGCCAAATGTGCCGGTGCTCCAGAGCCTGGTATTCATGTTTCTGGAAAATTATCTTTTAATGCCACGATTTGTAATTACTGAGAAATGTCCACTTACTTTGCAAGAACGTCTTTTGCTGGCATAAAACCTAAGATTTATTTCCTGTCATTTTTTTGTCTCCTCTGCCGCATGGTTGATAATAAGAAGTCTATTTTATGTGCGTAATGCCTGTGTCAGTTTTTGAATTTTGGGTTTATGAAAGAACAGTGTATAGAATAAAACATGATATAAATAAAAATATAGTTGGAAAATAAAATCTCTGAATTACGGGAGCAGATGAAGATGAATGCAGCGTGAAGAGGTTTGCAGAAACAATACCAGCACAGGAGGGACCTGGAGATGCTGGAGAGAGTCCAGAGGAGCACCAGAGATGCTCCAAGGGCTGGAGCCCCTCTGCTCTGAGCCAGGCTGAGAGAGCTGGGGGTGCTCAGCTGGAGAAGAGAAGGATCCAAAAGACCTCAGAGCTCCTTCCAGGGCTTAAAGGAGCCTATAAAAAATACCGGGATAGACTTTTAGACTTTTAGATAGCAATAGGACAAGTGGGAAAGATTTCAAACTGAGAGTTAGTTTAAATTAGATATAAGGAAGAAGTTTTTTACAGTGAGGGTGGGCAGGCCCTGGCACACGGTGCCCAGAGAAGCTGTGACTGCCCTGGCAGTGTCCAAGGCCAGGCTGGACAGGGCTGAGCAGCCTGGGACAGTGGAAGGTGTCCCTGTCATGGCAGGGGGTTGGACTGGATGACCTTTAAGGTCCATTCCAACCCAAACAATCTACAATTCCATGAACACAGGTCCTGTTGTGTGGGGAGAAGGTGCTCCCTGAGTTTCCCAGTCACTCTGGACAACAGCAGGAGGTCCCTGTGGAGCAGCAGCCCCTCTTTTCACAGGGCTGAGGCAGCTTCTGCCTGGTCCCTTGCCAAGTGACAGAACTGGGGGGATGTGAGTCACTCTTCAGGACCCAGCTCTGTGGGTGCTCAGAGGACAGCAGAAGCTTGTGAGGACTGGGCTGTGCAGGAGGGCAGGGAACCTGAGGAACCTGGAGGGTTGTGTGATTGGTCTTTAGGTTCACCCATGGGTATCCCATTTCTGAGATCTCAGTAACCAGGGTGTCATGATACACTTTTCACACGAGGGAACTGTTGTGACAGCTGAGAAGCAAAGCAGATGTGGCTTGCTGGGTAATGAAAGAATTTATCCCTGAACAAGGGAAAGGAAAAAGACAAGGTTGTCACTTGAACTGGCAGGGGGTGACTGTCACCTGCCAGGGTGGGAATCTCACATGGGAATCTGCCTTTTTCCTGGAAACCCCTCACAGCCACCTCCTGCAGGAGAAACTCCTCCTCATCAGGAGATCCCTTCCAACCCAAACCATCTCAGGAGTCTATGTCCCAGAGCAGGGGGATGCAGGAGAGCTTTCAGCTGTGCTCTTACCCACAGCACCCATCATACCTGCAGGAAGGGCCCTGTGATGCCTTGTGAGGCCTGCCCTAGAACAGAGACTGGACAGAGCTAAAGAATAAAGCAGGGATTTATCAAAAGGCCTCAAATGGATGCACCTTTGGGCAGCACAAGAGCCCAGCCAGGGCTGCACCCAAGATGAACCAAAATGGCCCCAAAATGCACGACCAGGGCACGGGTCTGTCACTGGGATCAGTTCTGCTCCATTTGCATCTTGCACTTCATTGTCCCATTCCAGCTTTACCCCTGCAGTCCCACCCTGCTTGTTTTTCTCTCTCCAGCCCACGGTGTTTGTGCTCTTGGGGCTGAGATTTGGATCATTTGTCCTTGGTGCCCAGCTGGAGCAGGAATTGTTTTGTCTCCCTGCTCTGTGAAGAAAACTTACTATCCCCTAATATAAAGCTCAGAATTACACACTAAAGCAGCACAGAATCTGAAAAATATAAAAGCGAAAACCTGAGGCATCACCTGCACAGTGAACCAATGTGTGGGTGTATTTAAGCCTGGCTGCAGAATTGTCTCTGCTGCCTGTGCCCCTTTGGTTTTAGGCTGCAAACTGGGTCCTTATCTCCCCATACTCATCCCTTGGCCAGAAGCCAGCAGGTCCCATCCCGAGGTGCACCTGCTGCTCTCAATGAACCAGCAGCTCTTCTTCACTGTTTGCACGCCCCCTTTTAACTATTCCATGAAAATTCATCCTCCTAAACTTTCCTTTCCTCTCCTTGAGTTGGTCCCTCTCTCTCTGATAAGCCAGTAACCTGGGGACAGTCCCAGTAGGGAAAGTTCCTTATCAGCCATACAATCCTCAGGGAGGGCACAGAGTGGGACAATCTCTCTTGTTCCTTTCTCACCTGCCATTAAGTGCTGGTGACATAATTTGCTTTGCTTTTACAGCACTTTCAGAAGCCCCAACTGCACTTAAAGTTGCGCTTAAGCAAACTCACATGGAGCTCAAATAACTCCAGTAAATATGTTCAAGGAATGGGATGGATCTTTTTTAAGATCTGATTCTGATCTCAGATGTGTTTGTCTCTAGTGCACAGACATGCAAGTGGATGTCTGTTCTTAGCCCAGTTTTTACCCCTTTAGGTTTAGACCATGTCCACTTTTGGGGTGAAATTTTTTTCTCCTTCTTAGCAAAAAAATCCCACGTCAGCAATTTTCCCGGGTGAGGTTAAAAATCCATTTTGCCCTCATCAAAGAAATCCTGCAAATGAGAACGTGCAACATGCTTTGAAAATGAACTAGAGATTTGGAAGAGAGTTTCTCTGGAGTCTGGGATGTGGCTTTAGGGAAGGAATGTCCCAGCATGGGCAATTCCCAATTTCCTGGTGGAGGATTTGCCAACTCAGCCCAAGGAGCTGGAATCCCTCTGCTCTGGAGCCAGGCTGGGAGAGCTGGGGGTGCTCACCTGGAGAAAGAGAAGGATCCGAAAACCTCAGACCCCTTCCAGGGCCTAAAGGAGCCTATAAAAAATACGGAGATAGACTTTAGACTTTTATATTGGAATAGTACCAATATAGCAGGACAGGACGTGCCTGAGCTTGTCTGGCCCTTGGTGCTGAACCAAACAGCAGCACTGTGGTGTTTCACCCCACAGACACTTTGGGCTGGCTGGGTGTGTGGTGTTTCACCCCACAGACACTTTGGGCTGGCTGGTGTGTGGTGTTTCACCCCACAGACACTTTTGGCTGGCTGGGTGTGTGGTGTTTCACCCCACAGACACCTTTTGGCTGGCTGGGTGTGTGGTGTTTCACCCCAGAGACACTTTTGGCTGGCTGGGTGTGTGGTGTTTCACCCCAGAGACACTTTTGGCTGGCTGGGTGTGTGGTGTTTCACCCCAGAGACACTTTTGGCTGGCTGGGTGTGTGGTGTTTCACCCCAACAGACACTTTGGGCTGGCTGGGTGTGTGGTGTTTCACCCCACAGACACTTTGGGCTGGCTGGGTGTGTGGTGTTTCACCCCACAGACACTTTGGGCTGGCTGGTGTGTGGTGTTTCACCCCACAGACACTTTTGGCTGGCTGGTGCTGCAGTTGGCACGTGGGGACAAGTGCAGGCCTGCAGGAGCTCTGGTGGTGCTGGATGGAGCTTCCCCCCATAACAGGGGCTGCTCCTCAGGTTTCCCTCTGGCAGAGAAGCTTTAAGGCCATGGTGAAGGAAAGGAGTCGGTTCTGATGGAGGGTTTGGATCCAGAGCTTTATTCTGGCCCACAGGCCCCTGACTGCAGCACCAGCTCCAACAGAACTCCCTGAGCCCGTGGCTTGCTCCTTTGAACCCCGGGGAGAGGGGCAGGGAAGGGGCAGGGAGCCACCAAAGCAGGGACAGGAGAGGAGGACAAGGGACAAAGGACACCTGGATGGCCCAATGCCCCCAGGGGTAGAGGGCATCCTGTGAATCTGCCAATCACTCAGTGCCCTTCTGGAATGCCAGGACTGACAGACAGTGCTGGGAGGGGTCAGGGAGGGGAAAGGAGAGGTGACTGACACACCTGGGGAAGGAATCTTTAGGGGAGGGACCCGAGGTTCTGGGGTAAACCCTGAAATCACAACACAACACTTTCAGATAGCAATAGGACAATTGCATCAGGTCTTGTGAGGCGGGGGAGGAGGAGGAGGAGGAGGAGGAGGAGGAGGAGGCTCGCTGTGAGCAGAACCCGTGTATCAGCAGTGTAATTAAAATATCAATTACACCATGCTGACAGTGTGCCAAAGAACTGCCTCTCGTGTGTGCACTAAACTTCATCACTCCAAAGTCTCCTCACAAGACCTGACGCAGTCGTGGTGCCAAACACAACACGAGCCCAGCCTTGCTAAAGCACAGCTGAGATATTACTTTSTGCAATGGTGCCGTGCTCCAGAGCTGGTATCATGTTCTGGAAATTATCTTTTAATGCACGATTTGTATTYCTGAGAAATGTCACTTACTTTGCAGAACGTCTCGCTGGCATAAAACCTAAGATTTATTCCTGTCATTTTTTTGTCTCCTCTGCCATGTTGATAATAAGAAGTCTATTTTATGTGCGTAATGCCTGTGTCAGTTTTGAAATTTGGGGTTTCATGAAAGACAGTGGTATAAATAAAACATGATATAAATTAAAAATATAGTGGAAAATAAAATCTCTGAATTACGGGAGCAGATGAGATGAATGCAGCGTGAAGGAGGTTTGCAGAACAATATCAAATAACTCCAGTAAACATGTTCAAGGAATGGGATGGYTCTTTTTAAGGTCTGATTCTGATCTCAGA
Organism: Sporophila hypoxantha; assembly: GCA_002167245.1. Lineage (NCBI taxonomy): Eukaryota > Metazoa > Chordata > Aves > Passeriformes > Thraupidae > Sporophila > Sporophila hypoxantha. Next base: position 473,727 of record NDFG01000323.1, on the reverse strand, counting down.
TGTGTTTGTCTCTAGTGCACAGACATGCAGGTGGATGTCTGTTCTTAGCTCAGTTTTACCCCTTTAGGTTTAGGCCATGTCCACTTTTGGGGTGAAATTTTTTTCTCCTTCTTAGCAAAAAATCCCACGTCAGCAATTTTCCTGGGTGAGGTTAAAAATCCATTTTGCCCCCATCAAAGAAATCCTGCAAATGAGAAAGTGCAACATGGTTTGCAAAAGAGCTAGAAATTTGGAAGAGAGTTTCTCTGGAGTCTGGGATGTGGCTTTAGGGAAAGAGTGTCCCAGCATGGGCAATTCCCCATTTCCTGGTGGAGGATTTGCCAACTCAGCCCCAGGAGCTGGAGTTGGGGTCTGGATGGGCTTATCCCCAGCCACTTGGGCTCTGGTGTACTGTGAGACCATCTCCGTAAATAATTTGTAAAAACGCAGGAAATTATGTCAAAAGTAGGCATGAGGAAAGATAAACAAGCTGAATAGATAAATAATGGTCAGAAAGTGTTGGGATTACCCTTGTTCGTGCTGACTAATCTGGGGCATTGTGAAATGTCTTGCCTTTAGCTGCAGCATGAGATAATTGATGCCAGATCATCTCTGCTTAAAGATTGGTTGTATTTGATGCAGCAAGTTAAGGTGTGTTTCAACCCCAGGGATCCCAATCCCTTTGGGAACAGTCGGTAAAGTGAACAATTATGTGTTTCCAGGGGGTCTCTGCTTACCAGGACATGGGTTTCAGCAGCAGCCYGGGACTGCAAAATGTTCATGTGAGAGCTGCAGGCAGGATCTTCCTCCTTCCTTGAAGTGTTGGATGTGGCTTGGACCAACCTGGTCTGGTGGAAAARYTCCCTGCCCATGTRAGGAGAGTGGAACTAGATGAGCTTTAAGGTCCTTTCCAACCCCAACRATTCTGTGATTCCTTTGCCTCTTGCTGAACGTACTTAGCCCTCTCTCAGCTGATTAACCAGAAGCTGCTTCAGCCTCCCCAAAATGCTGCCTTTGTGCCTTATTTTGTCCATGTGACCAATGGCACAGGTCATCTGAGGGCTTGGTTTTGTTTGGGTCACACAAAGGAAAACAGTCATTTCCAGGCAGGGATAATCCCCCAGGCACGTGTCCCTGCACCTTCTCCTGCCTCCCATTCCTGCTCCCTGCCTGTGCCAACAAAGCTGAGCTTTCACTGCCACCTCTGGACTGACAGCAGGGCCCTAATGTGGGGAAGGTGGTTCTGCCAAGGAGATGGAGCTCCCTGCATCCTCCTGGAGCTTGCACCACCTGCTCCCCTTGTTTGCTGTCCCTTCTGCCTCATGTTTCTCCCCTCTTTTCTCATTTCCAGGGGAATAACAAGATGGGGTGGCTGTGAGTTCAGTGCCAATGCAAAGAGCCTCCAAAAGACAAGTSAAGGGTTTTAATTTTAATCATAACCTCTGCCACACACACCATCAAGTGTTCACATTCCCATGTGCYTTCACATCCCACATRATAATGTGACATAAAATCTTGAAGTGCATCAGGCAGCTGTAAACAYAACAATTTTTTGCCCCTTTTTAACCAGCATCTCCTCTGATACAAGAAAAACCAAAGTAGCGTGTCTGGCAACTCTTTGCCATCCGTCTTGTGCATTTTGATCAATGTTGCAGCCCATCTTTAATTGCCCTTATCCCTTAGATCAGTCATATTTATCTCACAGCTATCACTGGCCTCCCCTTTGCACAGGTTGCATTACCCTGCTCCAGCCATCACTCACTGCCCCACACAAGGAGAGGCTGTGGAACTTTGAGGTTCACTCCCAATCCCACACYTGCTTTGCTTTCCATTTCCATTTCCAAACTTTTCTAGAACTTTCAGCCCCAAATGGCCTTGCAGTGGCTGGTGTTGGTTCCATTCCTGCCTGGGGCAGGAGAGCACAAAAGGATGGAAATTTCCACGGCTTTTGTTTCAGCTGTAGAAGTTATGATGACTGTTCAGTGCTGTAGGTGTGTGCACGTTGAGTGAGTCTCTTTGTATTATTTCAATGGGAGCCGTTTTTAGAGGCAAATAACAGAAAGTGCTTACAATAAAAATAATGGGCTGCAACAGGCTTTGTTATGCAATGAGGAGATCAAAGAGCCACATCAGCCACTCGGCTGAGCCCGGAGTGACAGGAGGAATGGTCCCTAATTGGTAGGTAACATTTCCTCAGCTGCTAAATAGAAATGGTAATCCCAGCCCTTTCAGAGGAGATTTCCCCTGCCAGTGGCCTCGGTGGGGTTTGCTGTGAGTGTGAGTGATGGTGAAGAGGGAGGGAGAACACAAACAGSAATCCTGAGGCAGATTTCCCTTTCTTCAACAAACACTCCCCATCTCTGCCTGCCTTTTGGGTGTGAATCTGGCAAGGTCCAGCTGCCAAATTCAGACCCCGCCCCAGAGGACTGAAAGCTCTGAATGTAGGAAGAACACCCTGGGAAAAGCTCTGGCAGCCCCTGCTTCTGAGTGGTACAGGCTGAACCACTTCACATCCCCGCAGCCCTGAGAAATCAAAGTTATCATTTAAATGAAGAGTGCTACTTGAGTCCTGCCTCTGTGAAGAGGTGTGGGATGCAATGTCAAGAGAAATTATAATGATTGCTACAGATGCAGCTTGTCAAAGAAAGAGAAAAATATTTCTGCATCTGATGCATGGCAGCGAGCCAGTTGGTAATGTTATATGTCCGAGTGTTCCACTCAGGCTCTGCTGGCAGGAAAACATTCCTTAATGCTCTGCCTGGCTGTTCCATTTGTCTCCCAGCTCTGCAGAATCCCATTAGGAACCTTCAGTTTCCACCGTGGAAATTGTTTGGTCTCTGCTGAGGGCAGCACGAGGAGGGAGGCGGGTATTGCTGCAATCCCTCACCACGCACAGCAAGTGCCAGCTGTATTTCTCACTTAGCCCTGCTGCTCTGGGCACTCCTCACCAGGGATCCAGCTGTCCTGGAAGCTGCAGCAGGCAGCTGTGGGACACCAGGGTGCTGCTGGAGGGAGTGGGATCTGCTCCCTTTTCCCCAGTGTGTTTTTGTCCAAAGCCTGGGTATGAATTTGGTGTTAAAGAGCCCAAAGGTGGGTATGTAGTGACCAACATGGGCAATCTTGTCCCACCAGGACTGTCCCACCATGTGTTGGACATGGTTTCCCCCATGGACACTTGGTCCCTGTGGAAATGGGCAGCAGGGCAAGTGGAGCTGATGGAAGTGGAAGTGGCAAACTGGGAGGAACCTTCCTTCTCCTTGTGCTCCTCCTGAGGCACAGGTGGATGAAATCAGGACACTTTGAGGTGTTGCCATAAAAAAAGGGACTAGCAAAGCGTKAGGGAGTGGCTGCCCTGAACCAGGACATTTTCTGTGGAGAAGTGTTTTTTGCCACTCTTCCATTCTTGATTTTATTTGCAAACAGTAGAAAAAGCAGTGATTAAAGACTCYTGCACCTCATGATTTGTGGGGGTCTCTCCAGGTTTTGTCATTGCCCTGGATGCTCTGTTGTTTATGCTTTTGCATTAACGACACTGAATGTAGGCAGTGAGGGATAAAACTGGAGGGTGACACAAYGAAATTGGACATATTTGGGACAGGAGAAAGGAAACTCATAGAGATGTAAGCATAGGAGGGAAATGGACTGCAAGATTGCAAAGGCAGTTTGTTCAGAGTTGATAAATGTGGAATTAATTCATGTTGAGGACAAAAATATTCACMATTCATAAAGCTTGCAGTGCTCTGGACTGACTGCCAGAAAGAACCTCAGAAAACCTTGTGCAGGGATAGAGGACAGGAGAAACTCATGGAGGGGGATGGTTTGGAGAGTTGTACCCTCTGTACTGTGTTGGTCATCCCCTCTCAGGCAAGAGGGAGAAAAAAGAGGCTCAAAGAATAGAAACAGAAATTATTATGGATATGGAAAGATCTCTGCAATGGCAGATGTTCAGTTTAAGAGGGAGGCAAATAAAGTAATTGAAAGCATAAAAGTGCATGGAATACACAAGTGAAAGCAGRTACATCAGGAAACTTCATGGGAGTTGAGATTTGGAATTTCAGAGCAATAAAATGGAATATTTTTGTCCGCACAGGCAAGGATAAACACTGTGACTTGCTGAGAGTAAGGGTGAAAATGAAAATGCCAAAAAGATATTTTGAAAATGCTTATGGATCTACCAAAAACATGGGGAGTTGCTGTAGCAGATGTTAAAATGTGTGTTGGTTAAGAGGTGGAAGTAGTTGTTATACATAATAAATCCAGAGCTGAGTTCTGGCTGGAGTTAATCTGAAGCTGGGAGCAGCAGGTCCCATCTCACCTGTATTGTGTCTCATTCCAGGGAAGGTGTGTAGAATGGGACCATCTCTGCTTTGGGCTCCTGGGAGCACCTTACATGTCCTGGTTTTCCAATAGAATATTGTTAAAAACCGTGGCTGAATCAACTCTGGCTCTACCATTACACAGAAATGCAGGCAATGTGTTGTTTCCCCATGCACCCAAACCCTGGATCCTCTTTTCCTTGACAGGGTAGGGGCAGAGATTTGGGCACATTCCCAAATTAAACCTCACAGTATTAATAACTCCTTATTACTCAAAACATTTCTAATACATCTCATCAACATCACCTTCTCTAGCATAGAGACAAGGTCTGTCCCAGGACCTTTTTTCCAGTTCCCACTGCTGCCAACCCCTTGGGACAGAGCAGCCTTCCTGAACCACCTCTTTGAAGGTGCACTTAGTACATGGGCCTGGCTTGCACTGATGCCTCAGGTTTTAGCTTTTCTATTTTTCAGGTTCTGTGCTGCTTTAGCATGTGGGTCTGGGCTTCACATCAGGGGATGGTGAGCTCTGTGCACAGAGCAGGGAGACAAAACAATTCCTGCTCTAGCTGGGCACCAAGGACAAATGATCCAAATCTCAGCCCAGGAGCACAAACACCGTGGGCTGGAGAGAGAAAAACAAGCAGGGTGGGACTGCAGGGGCTAAAGCTGGAATGGGACACTGAACTGCAAGGTGCAAATGGAGCAGAACTGATCAAAGGGACAGACCCCGTGCCTGGTTGTGCATTTTGGGGCCATTTTGGTTCATCTTGGGTGCAGCCCTGGCTGGGCTCTGGTGCTGCCCAAGGTGGATCCATTGAAGAGATCCTTTTAATAAATCCCTGCTTTATTCTTTAGCTCTGTCCAGCCTCTGTTCTAGGGCAGCCCTCACAAGGCATCAGCACGTGCAGGACAGGCCTCTGGAAGAGCCCAGCTTCAATTGTTAGCACAGGTTTTGTGCTCTTGGTGCAACACATCCATCTGTCACTGCCAACCCACCTGCTCCACCACAGAGGGTTTCTGTCCAGTTCTGGAGACAATCCCTCACACAGCTCCAGCTTTCACACTGGTTGGGATTTTTGTGGCACATTTCCAGTTCTAAATCAGTTCTCTGTGTCTGTCCTAGAGACTCTCAGATTATTTRAGCCTGTGGTTTTTAGCAGCAGACTGCAGGCAGTTGGCAATAATCTGGGGGAGGAGGAGGCACATTTACCTGCAGGAAAATCACTTTCCTTGCAAAATGAGTCCTATCAACTTTCATGTTCCTGTTGAGCTGAACCAACAACATCCAGTTCTGGTGAGAGAAGAAAATGGGATAGCTGGGACACAGTCCCTGCCCAGCTGTCCTCCCCACAACCCAAAGCTGGGATCAGTAACCTAAGTTGAGCTTTTGCATTGATTTCTGTAGGGGGATACAGTYTGGGTAAATGAAGGTGGTGTYGAATGTAATCTTATCCCCCAAKGAGTTGCAGCTGYACCAATTACTAAAGATTAGGAGCAGGCCTGATCTTAACAGGCCACAKCTGTAGCCAYTAAGAACAAGTGGTATAAAAGAGTGGYTTGGTGGGATCTGGAGTRAGATGGCTGCTGCAAGGACTGGGAACWGTTAGTGCTTAGAGGAGCAGCTGGTGAGAAARARTGAGGAGGTARGAAGCTCTGGCAATGTGAAATCCTTGCCCTATAATGATAATAGACCTCTMGYTATATAAGACAAKAAATGGAATCCTTGCACTATAATGYTAATAGAACTCTMAATATATAAGACAACAGATTRCCATATCTTGGCACCTGGATGAGGTGGAAGGTGCCTGCTCCCTCTCCCGGCATGGTGAGGCAGGGGCAGGACACTGCTCAGCCTCCACTCCAGCTGAGGCCAGCTTGGTTGGTGGTGTTGGCTCATTCTCTCCTTTGTGAAATTGCTCATTTTAAGCTCATTTCTATGGTGGCACTGGGTGGGATTCTTGGGGTTGTCCTGTGCAGTGCCAGGAGCTGGACTTCAGTGATCCTTGTGGCTCCTTCCAGCTCAGGATATTCTGTGATAGGATTTGTGGCTACCACAGCCTCACTGCCCTTACAACTGCCCCATAAGGAAATACATTTGGGGTTGTTTTTCCTCTAACAGAGCTGAGGGTACAATTAGGCCCCTGTGTGGGGATGTGGGTGGTGATAGGTCCAGAAATAAACCCCATTGTGGAGATCAGAGTTTCTGCAGACATTGAGCAAATATTTGCTGGTGACAGAAATGTCTTCATGGCCTGAACAGTTACTCTAGGGCCCTCCTGGGGTGTCTTAGATGCCAGGCAGRTGTAGGTAAAGAAGAAGGTTGATTTTAAGGCCTCCACACTGCAGGCTGAAGGATGGAAAGATCTGTGTTTATGGATCCTTTCATTGCCTCCATTCCATCAGCTTGCCAAGAGGACCCAGCACTTCTTGCTCAGCTTTGTCCTCCTCAGGGGATTCATTTCTTCATCATCATCTGCCTGTTCCACCAGAATTTCAGCCCCCTCATGGAGGCCAGGAGATGCTCTACAGCATCTACAGAGAATCTGACAGCTGTCCTAAGAATTAAACCCAAACAGCAGAGACCAAGACAGGAAAAAAAAAAGGGAGTTAAATCCTTCCAGCAAAGCAAATACTGCTTTGGTGGAGTTCTGGTTGTGCCAGGAATCCCTACAACTCKTTCTAAGAACATCACAAGGTGGATTAGACATCCCTGTCCCACCTGGGGTATAGCTGATTTTGAAAGTCCTTCTTTTATATGTAGTTCTGCCATGGCCACGCTGGTTTACAAGGCAGAAATGCTGTTCCTAAAGGGCTGGAAGCCCAAGTTCAGCACAAAGCATTTTACCCTGGTGAGGAGACTGTATTGATGCCAAGTGGAAGAGCAGCTCCACTGCTAAGCAGCATGAGCTGAACATTTCCCCTGCTCACCCATGGCTCCTTGTTTTACAGTCAAGATCTGTAAAATTAATCTGCTTGTGGARGGGCTCCCGTGTGGAATTCTGCCAGCAATTCCAGCGAGTGGGACTTCTTTTAAACATGGTTTTTCTCTGGCTTCTCACAGTCYCAGAGCATTGATGAAATGAGACCTGATAGAGCCTCCCTGATGTGGATTTCCAAGGAATTTGGTGGAAAAGAGCCTGGATCTGCCAGGATCACACAGAGCTGTGCTTAGGGCTGGTTTGTGTGTGCCTGTCTGTGCACTGATTTCAGGCCTGCACAGGAGAACCTCTCTCTGTGCCAATCCTGCCTTTTGACATTATGCTTTGCATCTTACACCTCAAAAATCCAGGACTAAATTGAGGCCCCTTTGACAATTTGGATTTCCTGATCCCTAATGCTTGATGGGAGCTGGAATTCTCCTGAGTGACAGTTTGCTTCATTCCCTTTTGCTTTGCTTTCTCACTGAAGTAGAAAAGTCATACACAGTACAATGACTTTAGTGCAGTCAGCAGCATTTCAGCCATGCTGATTTATTTGAGCCATTCACTGCGAAGTTCTGCCCTGCTCTGGAAGTGCTGGTGCCCGTGGATTTCATGTTGGTTTTTTTTTTTTACTGTTGCCCATGAGTGGTCAAAGGTTTTAGTTATTACAAGCAGGTTTTTTGCTGTTGTGTTCCCTGGGTGATGCTGGACTCYGTTATCCAGCTGTGCTTGGAGGATGCAAGGGTTGAAGTGGATCTGGCTGGAGGTTACTGCAATTTGGGACTGGGGTTTTTGKAGTGATTTTTAATCATGTTCCATTGTATTTACATTCCTGCAGTGCTTGTGTTGTTGTTGCCACATGATCACTATAAATAGGTGTGAGGAAACAACCAGTAACATTTTTAGCACCCAATCAATCACTTGGCACACTCAGACACCGTGTACACCATGAATAATAACAACTGGCCCTCAGTTATAGCTCACAGTGAAGGTTCACTGGGGACAAATTAGAGGAATAACTGCAATTATGGCTGTAGCAAGATGGCTTCTTTGCAGTCCATCATCTACAGTAATTTAAAATCATTGATTATTAAAATCAATACATGTTGCAACCAGATCTTAGGAGCTCACACAGATGTGTCAGTCTTGTCAAAGCTGGCAGCCAAAGTTACAGGACACAGCATTAGCTCAGGGGAGGTTGAACTTACTCTTTCCTCTAAGAAACTTTTTCCTAGTTCACTTTTTCCCTGTYTTTATCACTGAATAGGAATGCAAGTATTTCATTGTAGTGGTTTTAGTTTGCCAATTTGAGATTTTGCAAATTTTGAGKTTTCCTGGCCAATGCACCAATGAGTGTGGTGGGTTCAGTGCTMGCCAATCCCCAGTGCACTCCCTTCCTCCTGTGAGATAGGATTAGGAGAAAGGCAAAGCAGGCTCAAAACTTTAAAAGGATATAAAGAAAAAATTATTAACAGTAACTAAAAGAAAGAGTAATAAGAATCAGAACAAAACCTTCCGAACACTTCTCCTCCCCCTACAACTTTTTCTTTCCCACTGACAAGGTAAAGAAACAAAACCTAAAATTTCAGTCAGTTTACCACCTCTAGAACAGTRTTTCTTCAGTTCACTTAGGGAGAGKAGTCCCTCTTGTTGATGTCATGGAGAATTCTTCACAAGAACAAAACAGCTCTCTCATGGCTGTCCATTTTTCACAAATAGCAGCTGCCTGGGGAAATCTGCAATTGTGAAGTCCCTCCCATTTTCCACATATAGATAATCATAGAATCATTTAGGTTGGAAAAMACCTCTAAGATCATCAAGTCCAATCATTAACCTGACACTGCCATGCCCACCACTAGCCCATGTCCCAAAGAACCTCATCTCTATGGTTTTTGAACACTTGCAGGGATGGTGATTCCAACATTTCCCTGGACAGCTTGTTCTGATGCTTGACTTCCCTTTCASTGAAGAAGTTCTTCCTGCTGTCSAACCTGTACCTCCCCTAGTGCTTGAGGATGTTTCTTCACCATGGGGAACTGAGGCCACCTGGTCACTGTACATTTAGGTGACTTCTTCAGTGCCAAAACAAGAAACAGAGGAAAGAAGGAGAAATCCCCTGCCCTGATGGAAATTGGGCCAGAGGCACTGAGTACAAACAGGGCCCTTCTTGAGTTATGAAAAGTCACTAAGAGATAGCAGCTTAGAGTCCTTAGGAGAAAAAAAATCACACTGAAAAAAACCAGGGTTTTCAGCCAAAGTCAAGAATAAGATTCCCAAGTGTAGGGCAGTGTCAGTGTTTACTGTAGACCATAAAAATACTAAGTACTGAGCCTGAGTATTTTGTTAGAAGCATTCCAAAGGTGTAAAACACCACAWAAATAAGCCAGCTTTGTGGAGTGGTACCCAGGGTGGGCCTGAATGAGTCCCCCAGGTTTCTTCCACAGTAAGGAGCTCTCCTGGAGTGTGATTCATTGAACTGTCTGAAATCTCTTCCCTGGGATGAAGCAAATGTCTCTGCAGGGATTGGAGGAGGACCAGACCCCCAGCTCAGACATACTAACCCACATTTTGGGTGTCTGTGTTTGCACACAGGGTAATTTTTCCAGGAAGAGTTTCATGTTGGAACTGAAGGTTAGTAAAAAATTCACATTCTGCCCTGGCAACACACTGAAGAGATGTGAATGGACATGAACATGGCAAGGAACAGGTGGAGTTGGGAGTGAAATCCTGGTCCTCAGAGGGCAAGGCAGTGGTGGGGTAGGATGAGCAGGGGCTGAAGATAGCTGTGACTTGCAGCCTCTTCACCTGATACACAAGAAAGGAACTTCATAGAATCATGGYAAATTGGGATGAAATTTGCCAGCTTCCAGTCAGCTGGCACCTCTCTGGATTCCCAAGACTGCTCAAAAATCAGTGAGAGAGGTTTTGTGATGACATCAGCAGCAATTTGAATGAAATTCAGCAGGCCCTGTGAATTTGTAGAGGTGGAGCTGAAGCAGCCAATCCTGCACAATTCCAGATCAASTGGGAGCTGATCATTCTCACAGTCCTGATCCTCCAGCTCCAGGCACTGAGACCCCCTTGGTCCATCACCTGTGTTGAAGACAGAGGCAAAGAATGCATCAAACACCTCTGCCTTGTCCATGTCCATGTCCCTGCTTGTGAGGGGACATCATCATCCCCATCCTGGAATCCACTGATTTATTTCTACACTGCCTTTTGCCACTAATATAGTTGAAAAATCTTGGCAGCATTCCTGCTGGTGTCACATGAGGGACATTCCTTGGTGCATCATCCCCTGCAGCATCAACAACAAAGGCAAAGCAGCAGGACACAACCCTGCAGCTGTGCAGCAAGGGAGGTTTCCTGAATTCACCTCGTGTTTCTCAGGGYCTGGGACAGGCAAYAGCCTTAGCCATGAAATAAACARGGGCAGGAGGCCTTTCTCCTTTTTAATGCCTTTACTAAAGGCGATCAGCRGGAYTGACTCGGAGGAGGAGGAAGAGTGCAGCTTTGTCCGCTGGTCTGTGGGTAGAGCTGGGGGTTCCYTCCTCACCAGGGCATCASGAGATTCCCTGATTMTTTGGTTTAACATTTGAGGCCCCCTGTCTAGCTGACATCCTTAAGGTTAGGGTGAGGGGTAAAAAGGGTCTTAGCAGGTACTAGATTCTGTTCCTTGCATCTAGTCATCACTTTGATTCATCCATTTTGTGTTGGCTCATTATTTTTAGGGGTTTTTGTCTAAGTTTGGTGAGGGGTCTCTCTTGCATGCTGGATCCGATGTCATTTGCATGTCAACTCGCTGTCCTCTCCTCTTCACCGTCTGGGTGCCATCCTCCAGGAAGCAGAAGGGTGTCACTTGACAAAAGGGGAATTCTTAACCATCAACGACAGGTAGTTGATGAAAACTGATGAAAACAACCGGTGATTACAACAACAGACAGTTAGAACTCCACCATTGCAGCAACTGGCCCAACCTGTGAACTCTGCAACCTTTTAAAAAAACGGGCAGCTTTTCTACTCATAACAGTCCATACGATGGTGCTGCAGCCCAGCCCTCCTGGGTGAGCTGGGTGTTCCAGGTGTGCCTGGAGCTGTGCATCAATCCCATCCAGCTGAGGGAGAATTTTAAAGGGAAACATTGACACTCGTGTTCACTAACATTTCAAGAACAAAATTCTTCCATGGATGGGGTGTTTCCTTCACACTTTTTCTTACATTTAAAACCTGGCAGATTTCACTTTCAATGGACTGTCCTTTCTGCCTCTGCAGATTCTGCTTCTGGGGTGGAGGCAGCTCTTAAAGCCATCAGTTTCACTTGGGCCACGAGATGAGGAGATCCAAAGGGAACACAGCAATGACCCACCCATTTAGGGTGCTGGATACAAGGATCTACCCACTCCCAATCCTCAGTCTKYGAAGGTTGCAGTTTATTGCAGRCCCYAGACASGTGAACAGTCTCTGTTTCYGCCCGCACGTTCYAAGAATGAGTKATTTCTCGGTCTCAAGGTTGTTTATTGTATCTTATCTATAAAKATTTTTCTCCTGCCCTGCTGAGGTCCATCCAGCAGGACAATTCCAGGCACTCTGKCTGCCSCCGGGGCYGTGTTGTCTCTTTATACTACAAGCTACYTYTACAATYTTTACAATTACTTTCCAATACCTATCACCTYTGTTAGACAGTGAGCTTCTACTCTAAACCAATCCAAAAGTGCCAKCATCACAGCAGGAGATGGAGGTAGAGAGGAAGAAGAAMAAAGGCTGGACACACCCAAGTCCCTCCATTTTGTCCCCAAGACCCCCATTCTAAAAACCCCCAAAATCTACTTTTTCACCRAGTGATAATTTTATTATTACACTACTTAAACTTCTGTGGCTTTCAGGTCCTCATACAAAGCTGYTAATTTGCTCCATGGGTCATAATCAAACCCACAGGTGCTCTGGGCTGTGTGCCAGGGTCTCTGAGCCCCCTGGCAGGGGTCCCAGCAACTCTGAACACCCAGAGGGATGTGCTGAGTRCCYACACCTCAGGGCTTCCAGCTGAGCWAAGTGCCTTTTCCCAGTGTAGATTGCAAGTCTGGGTGAACGATGGCAGAGTGTGTAGGAGCCCAGGCAGCTCCCCATTTTTCAGGGAAGCAGAAGGAGCCCTGGATCTGGGAGCATAAAGGAAAACATGTCTGAATCATGCATTGACATCACTGGGAGGGATTCACGTCAGAGCTGGATTGATATGGTTACAGCAGAGTGCGTGGCTTTTGGTATTCTGGGAGAGCTGCTGCTGCTATGGCAGAGAAAATTATTCATGGATCAAAAAAAGCAAGGCATTAACTGTACAAAGTGTCAGGATTGTCTGTGTTCCACTGCGGGGCTGAGACGAGGTGCCAGCTGTGGTACATGAGAAACAGCTGGAAGAAACACCAACAAAAATGCACAGATTAGTCTTGAAAGACCCTTGCAACTGAAGCCAAGGTATCYCTTACTAATTTATGGGGAAGTACAGCGGGTGCAGAGCCCTGAGCTGACTCACAGGCGGCTGATCTGGAACAAGAGGGATCACAACAGAGGAGAGGAACAGTCGGATGCTTTCTGTCACTGGAAATAAAGGCTGAGGTGAACACATGATCTGCCAGGCAGCCACAAAGCCGTAATTAAGAGATGCCAAAACAGCCTTTTGTCCTACYAGGGGGTGGGAAAAAGGAATGCAAAGATCACAGGGGAGATGGTGGTTCCTGCCGTGCACACYGGGGAATAGAGGAGGGAATAATCTTCCCCACGAGGAGTCACATTCAGATTGCAGCAGGCAAATGCTGCACAGAACCTTGAGTCCTGTGGCAGAGGCATAATATGGGAAAAGGAGCAGATAGAAAATCACCTTAATGCCTGAAATCTTTTAGTGGGATCAGTGGTGGAGTGTTAATTTGGCAGTGTAAGTACTGCCAGGGGAGCTGTGGGTGGTCAGCAACAACCCGCTGTCTCCACTGGTGGAAGTAAAACTGTGTGTAAAATACCTGTAGGTGTCTGCAGGAGGTACCATGAGCACATTTCAGGGTTAGGAACATCCAAATACAGTGCTGGAGGAGAAAAAACACGTGCGGACCTCACTTTCCTTGAAACTGGGTCTAAAAATCCTTCAAATGATCCCAAGCCACAAAAATGCAGAAACAACTTTGCAAAAACARTGTTTCATTAAACTTCTGCTGTTTTGAAGTTGTTCGTTCAGCTGAGCCATCGGTAATTAGCATTTAAACACTCTGTGAATATTCATTAGCTTTGCCAGCCCTCCTGGCAGAGGAAAATCACTCCTGGCATCCAGGAGGGGTCGGGGGTCAAGGCAGGGATATCTGGCATCAGGGATATCCCCTGGTAGGGATGTCTCTGGAGGGAGCTGGGAGCTGCTGGGGACCCTCCTGTGCCTCRCCCTGTGCTCACCTRGGAGCCTCAGAGCAGCTCCTGGGCACAGCAGCATCAGCCACATCTCCTGCTGGGATAAACTGCTTGGCCTCTGGTCCTTCCTTCATCCACCTGCTGATGAGATCATTCCACACCACACAGGGACAGTGATATTGTCCCCTCAGCAAGTCAGCACAGTTTGGAGTGTCCCAGAGAAATCTTGGCTGGTGTTCACTCCAGAAAAAAAAAAAATCCTGTTTTTTCTGGAAATAAGGCAAAGGCTGCTGCTATTTCCCACCTGGCAGCTCTGATCTGAGAGGGTGGAATCAGTGCACAGGAGGGAACATTTGAGTCTGAGGGTTTTCCTGGAGCTCACCACACTGCTGGGAGCACTGGGAAGAGTGTTGGGGAAGATGAAACAGCAATGCCTTATCAATATGATTGTCTGGAAAAGATTTTGAGAATGTAGAAACTATAAGTGAGATTGAAATGAAAGCAAGCTTTGAGATCCTTCAGTTACTGAACAACTGGAAAACAATGGTGTGGCCAGCTGAAGGTAATCCCCTTTTGATGGAACAACACCCTCTGCTTGCAGACAGGCCCAAGGGTCAGAGCAGACCCTACAGCTTGGCAGAAGGGGCCCAAAGAGGAGTTTTTGGGTTTCAAATGTAACACAGTATGGTAATGTAATGATTCTTATAGGCTGTATGTAAATGCTGTAGGATTTGTATCTTGTACTAGATTGGTTGGTGAGAATCAGAATATTCAACACAGAAGATTTATTGTATTGTAATGGGAACTTTGCTCTCTTACCCTTTTACTCTCTTACCTTTTTTACTCCCTTACACTCTTACTCTCTTTCCCTCTCATCCTCTCTCCCCCTCTCTCCTCTCAGGCCTGCTCTGAGCTGTGGCTGGCAGCTCCCAGCAGGGCCCNAGCTCTGATCTGAGAGGGTGGAATCAGTGCACAGGAGGGAACATTTGAGTCTGAGGGTTTTCCTGGAGCTCACCACACTGCTGGGAGCACTGGGAGAGTGTTGGGGAAGATGAAACAGCAATGCCTTATCAATATGATTGTCTGGAAAAGATTTTGAGAATATAGAAACTATAAGTGAGATTGAAATGAAAGCAAGCTTTGAGACACCTCAGTTACTGAACAACTGGAAAACAATGGTGTGGCTGGCTGAAGGTAATCCCCTTTTGATGGAACAACACCCTCTGCCTGCAGACAGGCCCAAGGGTCAGAGCAGACCCTACAGCTTGGCAGAAGGGGCCCAAAGAGGAGTTTTTAGGGTTTCAAATGTAACACAGTGTGGTGATGTAGTGATTCTTATAGGCTGTATGTAAATGCTGTAGGATTTGTATCTTGTACTCGATTGGTTAGTGAGAATCAGAATATTCAACACAGAAGAAGATTTATTGTAACGGGAACTTCGCTCTCTTACCCCCTTTTACTCTCTTATGCTTTTGCTCTCCTGCCTCTCTTACTCTCTCACCCTCTCACCCTCTCTCCCCCTCTCCTCTCTCAGGCCTGCTCTGAGCTGTGGCTGGCAGCTCCCAGCAGGGCCCTGCCCCCAGGCCCTTTGCAATAAACCCCAAGCTCCAGCCCTGGCTGCAGAGATCTCTCGTGTCCGTCTGTCCTGACCACCCTACCCCATGACGCTCCTACAGGAGAGCCTGAACCTCCGATACCTTCAGGCTCATGTCACAGCCCTGTTTGCAAGGAGGGAATATTCCCCCCATTGGCAGGGGGAGGAATATTTCAATTTCTAAACTAAGCTTGTGTGTTATGTGGTGCTGCTGAGAAGCCACAGCCACRGAGTGCCACCATGTCATTTTTACAGTCTGGTCAGAGCAGGATCTCGCTTTGAAATGAAAACGTTCAGGCTTAAAATAGAAACCCACACAGAATTGTACAGCCTCTTGAGAATGGCTTTTTAGGGCTGCTGCTAAAAATGCCCCATTAAAAGCCTCTAAGGTGCTGCAGAGCCATCAGGCCGCCACATGTAGGGATTTTATGGTGGCTGCATTTTATTTCCTAATTTTGATGGGCCAAAGGCTGGCGAGCAGAGAGCAAATATTCACAATATCTCCAGTTATCCCTGTGTTTCTATCTCYTGTGCAGTGGGAGCAGGGCAGGCACTGCTGGGATGCCAGCTCACACTCAGGCCACCCTACAGTGCCACCTGTGGAAAATGCCAATCACTTGTTTTTAAAATTTTAATAGTTTAATGATAATAAAATGGTTATAAAAATAGCAATACAACTAGAGTAATAATAATTTGGACAATTTGGATTAGGACAATACAAGACAATAAAAACAAAGAGTTCTGGACAGTCCGGGGATCTTTTCTGGGCAGCATAAGCCCAAAAAAGGACCCACGTTAACAGAGGATTAAGCCTTAAAAGCAACAACCTGTTGCATATTCATACACCTCATCCATGATGCATAAATTCCATTCAAACACAGGATTCTGTCTGGTCAGTGTCAGCTTCTCCCTCTGAATCCTGACAGCATCTTCAGGGCTGAGTGAGGCAGGAAGAAGTTCATTTCTTCTGATAAGAGGGCAATAAATTCTCTTTCTCTGAAAGATTTACGTGTCCTGTGGCTGCTARCTTGGTGCAAGTCCTCTCTTTAGAAAAAAAAGGATCATATATAGCCCAGTTTCTATTTTAACCTTATGTTATAACCTAAAACTATATTTAACACACTATTTAAGAGAATTAATACAGCATAACTTTCTAACACAACACATATAATATTCATTTTAATATTTGTGAAAAGCCAATCATAAAATACACATTTTTCACACACCCCAATTTGTCCTGGGCAGTTGGGAGAGCTGTGGTGCCAAAGCTGTGACGTGGCCACACGTGCCAGGCTTTGAAATCCTGCCAGTCCACGTGCTCAGAGCAACCAGGAGGGAAAGAGCCACCCAACATTAATTATGACTTTTGAAGCTTTGCCTAATTACATTGTCTCTCTTAAGAAAACGACACAAATATTTATGAGTGGGACTTTTAATTCTCATTGTAATCAGTGACATAAATAGGTAACACCTTTATAAAGAGTTAATAAAAATGTGTCAACACAAGCTCCAGCACAAACTATCGAGCAGTGTGCAGTAAAACATTCCAGTGTTTATTGTATTGATTGAATATTCATGAGATGCCAATTTAAATTACAGTTCACAACTGTTGCTGTGTCTAATGAATAATTTAAACAAGTGTGGCCAAAGAGATTTCAACGCTGCATTAGCAAACTGCAAGGGATTAAGCAACAGAGAATTTATAATTAGCTTTGTATATCCTATAATAAATTCATTGGAAAGATGGTTTTAATTATCCCACATGTTAATTCAGAATTCAGTGCATTAATTTTCGATTGAAAAGTAACCCTTTCTTCCCAGATAATATATTTGGCTCTTCTTCATCTTCTGRATATCAAGAAGAGAGAATTGCAAGTATGAAATGACTTAATTTTTGCAAATCTCATCCATCATGACACAGCATTTGTACCTGCCCATCTCGGGTCTGGAGCAATTCTTTTTTTCCATTTCCAGCTGGGGAAGCTGAGACCAATGAGATCKAATCCCTTCCTACAAGCTGGATCCCAGAATCCTGCTGGAGCTTCTCCCAGATCTGTGTGCTGCTGCACATCCTCTTTGATCCACTCCTGGCTACTTGGGCAATATTTTCTGCTCCTGGCAAACGAGRCTGTGACAGTGATGGAAGTTTTTGGCAGTTGTCTCCTATAAGCAGCTTTAGGGTTTTGTTTCAGAAAGGAGGATGTGTGTAGATAACAAGTGTAAACCTCAGAGTTGGAGCTGAGATTGCTGCATTCTTCAGAGCCAAACAGGGATGSTTTTGTCTCTATTTGGCAAGTCTATAAAGGGCTTTTTCCTGGGGGAGAGTGGCCCTTTTGCCCATAAGYACAGGGCTGCAGAGTCCCTGCCTTTGTCCATCTCCAGGGTGAGGAGCCCTGTGCCTGTGAGGGGCTGGGGGCTGCACTGAAAACGTGGCTTTGACCTTGGGTAACAAGGGGACAGCAATGTCCCCAACAGCAGAGAGGCCTGAGCTCCTCATCAGCTGATGCTCAGCCCTTAGAAAGTGTGAATATTTCTTGTGCTTTCCCCTCCACCTGCTCCCCCTAAGCRATCCCTTCACCTTGCTGCTTGTCCCCAAAGCTTGTCCATGTGTACAGGCACTGTTGTAGCTCTTGCAGAACCTCAACACTTGTGCTGAAACTCCCTGGCCAGAAAAAAAACTTGGGAAGTATTCCAAGGAGCATAAATCCTCACACCTCCGTGCAGCCACCCATGCTCCAAGCCTGTCTGGGAAGCTCCAAAGGTGTCTTGTGGTGCACGTGGGGGAGGAAAGCGCTGCCTTTCCAGGTGGTTTTGTTGAATTCCAGGGCAGCAGGTTAATGAGATTGCTGGGATCTGTGACTTTATCTGGAATGTAAACARGAGCCTGGCACGTGTCCTCGGTGTCTGATCAGATGGAAATGCAAACGCGGCGCCGAGCCATCCAAAATGTTTTGGTGACACAACGTGCAAGACAAAATAACCATCACTTTTTTTTTTAAATTGAAATGTCTTCTGTTGCATTTGAGTCCTGCCATATCCATCTAATCAACAGCCTGGCACTGAGGGGGATGTGCCTGAGCTGGAGGTGGAAGCTCCTTCAGGAGCAGGGAACACCCAGGGCTGTCCCAGGAGCCACCGGCTGMGCTCGTGWCACTGACATATTTTCTGAAAAATACCTGTGCCAGGATCTTTCTCCTGAGWAGCTGAGAGGCCTCAGAAAGGAAATGTAAACAATAATTATCTGCTACTGTAAAATGTAGCAAGTGCATKTTTAATTAATCTCATGTAAATTGTTTTWACTTAGTGACCAATCCCAGTCCAGCTGTGCRAGACTCTCTGGTCAGTCACAAGATTTTATTATTTATTCTTTTCTAACTTTCTGATGTCTCCTTTCTTRCTATTRTTTTAGTATAGTTTTAGMATATCATTTTCTTTTCATATAATATATATCATAAAATAATAAATCAGCCTTCTGAAACATGGAGTGAAGATTCTCATCTCTTCCCTCATCCCGGGGACCCTCAAACATCACCACACACTCAGACTTCCCTAAAGACTTTAATTGCTGCTTTAGTGCCTCTGTCTTCTGGGTGACTGGAGTTACTTAAGGTGATGAATGGAGAGCATGGCTGGAATGCAGTAATGTTGTTGTTGGCACGTATTGATTAAACCTCAAGGCTCAATTGATCAAGCTCCCCAGTGCTGGTGTGTAATCCCAGGGGAAAAAATCAAGCCTCTAATGGGGTTATGCTTTACTCTTGGTTTACCACTTGGGGTTYTATGTTTTGGGAGGGAAGGAAGTGTTTGTGATGGCCTGAATCCCTGCTGTAACCAGGATMAAATGAGGACTGGCAGTAGGAACACTTGTTATTGTGGCAACCCAGTCCTGGGCAGACCCAAACCTCATTTAYCATGGCATATCTCACCTCCAGGAACTGAGTGCCTGTCTGGGTGTTAGAAGGGAATAAATGAATCTCTGAGGTGTTTGTTATCCATTATGAGGAAGCCCAAGAGGACAGAGATGCTGCTGGACTGAATATTCTTCCCCTGGTCTCCCTTAATACACTACATTTAATCCAATAAACTGCATTGCACTGGGCAGGCAGAGCAGCAGCTCAGGTTAATGTTGTGCTGGAACCTAAGTGAGCACTTCCTAAATCTGCATGGCTTCAATTCTGCATTGATGTAGATTTTGGCCTGTCTGTAACTTGGAAGAGCAGCTGCAGTTGTATTMGCTGGCTAAGAAATGAGATGGGTTTGCCATTGCCAGGAGTCAGAACAGAAGTTACAGCATCTGGCTCTGGAGTTTCCCTTTCTTCTTTCTTCCTGCAATTAATTTTGTATGTACAGAGTCATTTGGGCTTTTCACACCTAATTTAAGAGTGTTCAGCATTTGCTGTAATTAAAGGCAGGAAGATAACTGACTGTGCCTCCTGGTAACAGTTTGTGTGATGCAGTGAGGTCGTGGCACATCCTGCAGCTCCCCCCTGCAGGGCAGGAGCATCACTGTGCTGGTGGAGAACTGSTGTGCTGGAGGTTCAGTTCTGTCTCAAATTGCTCCAGCAGAGCTGGGGTTTGAAAATCCTACAGTTTCCCAACCCATATTGAGCCACAGAGCCACCCTCCTTCCCTGCATGCTGATATTCCTGGTATTAAGAGGCCCTTATGAAACACTTATTCCAAACTAACACAATAATCCCAGCAATATCTGGCTGCAGAGGGAAACTGAGTGGGGGTAAAAGGGGGCAGCTCCTTGCAGATGTGCAGAGGAGCTGTGGTTTGTGTGCAGATGTGGGATCAGCACTGGGGACCCAGCTCTTTCTAATGCTGCAGCATTTCTTATGGTGCTTGAAAAGTGGGCTGTGAGGCTTTGCAATCAAAAAATAAACCCATTAAAATTCATTCCCAGAGTTTAATCCCACCGGGATGAGTTTTCTATCTAGTCTTCCCAGTTTCCRGTTGTGTTCTAAAATTGCTTCTTTTTGCCTTCTTCTCCTTCTCCTTTTTTTTTAATGCTCCATGCAATAAAACGTGGACGTCTCTCATTACCTGTGAGTCTATTGCTTTATGTGAATGCAATATCTAAAATGTGTGAAAAGAGCCAGGAGAGACATCAAGCAAAGGGAAGCTGGGAGTGCAGGAAGGCTTCAGTCAGCTGCACAAGCCCAGGGAGGGGGCAATAAATGCTGGGGGAGATGAGGGAGCCAGTGTTGGGATGGGGGAGTGTTTGTGCTGCTGTGGGGGAGATGGATCCCATGGCAGCTGGAGGTGCTCTTGGCAATGTGAGTTTTTATCCCCCTGAGAAGGAAACACCTGGATTTACACAATCCAGCACTTTCTGCAGGCAAAGTGAAGCTTCTKTCTGCCCTGCCAGGCTGGGCACAGTTCCATGGTTATCACCAGGGCTGTCCCAGGGTGCTCTCCCTGGGCAAGGGCTCAGTGTGATCCTGCCTTGGCAAGGACACACAGCACAGACACTCTGGCCCTGCCCATGCTGCTTCCACAAAAATTAAATTAAATCATTGSCCTCCAACCCACCTGGAGCAGAACTTTAGTCCATCCCAGCAGTTCAAAGTCTTGTAAGAAGGCTGTAACACATGATGTTAAATACCTAATGGTACCAAGGATGTGGCAGCCCACCAGGAAAATCAAACCCCCCAYGGAATCTCTGTCGAGCTGAAGATGGGGAAAACTTTCTGTCTGTAGTGCTTTCCTGKTTTCCCTTTTGWTTTTTAATGCCTAAGGTTATTTCCATGACACCAGATCTCTGCTTCTCAGGAGTTTATTTGTGTCTCACATCCTGTTCTTGACCTGTGGAATGGCTTTGCTGGGCAGGTGATGGTGCCATGGAGTGCACAGCTCAGCAGGATCCTCAATTCCCATTCATGAGCAAAGGGGCACCTCAGACATGTGGCCAGGGACCACCTCTAGCCCCACACCACCTGTGGTGTCTCACCCCAGCCTTGGAAGCAGCAAGTTCTGTTTATAGGGGTACTTATTGTAGAAGGTTTTAACAAGGACTCCATGTTTCACCAGTGTCTTTGGGATTAAAAGGTGAAAGACAAAAAAATGAAAGAAAATCAGATGGATAAACAGGTCTGATACTGAAAGATATTTTCCCCTTGCTTGGGATGGTTCTGCCTCACCATTACACCCAAATAATGCAACAAAAATACTCCATGGACAGTTTGTCTGCTCCTCCATCCACCTCGAGTGAGGAGACAGAAATCCAGATTAAGGGAATTGTTCTGGATGGGCTCCAGGGCTGGTGCAGACCCTTCTCAGCTCCCAGCACCATCTTGGCCCCCTCAGCCCTTCACCTTCACCCATGAATTRTTATCATCTGCCCCTTTTGCTTCCATTCCCCTCCACAGCTGCTTCTCCCTGTCTTTCCAATGCACATGTAGGGGCTGTGACAATTTTATGAAGTTTRATTCCCCCCATGGGCTATAAAAAGGGGGGTCAGGGTCTGCTGGTGTTTAATTACCTCCCAGTGCCCATTCCAGGGAATTCTGCCCCAGCTTTTGGTGGTGGTGGTGTTATGGTGTTCTGCCTGGATGAGCATCAATTCCCTTCCTCTACTAATGGGTTTTGCAAAATCACTAAATAATGTGTTCAGAAAACAGGCTGGAAATTAATGGGATAGATTATTTGCAAACATGTTCACTGAATTATCAGGCTTGTTCTTTATCCGTAAAATAATGTACTTTAAAAAAACCCTGGAGTTTATTGAAGATGTTATTAGCAGACAGTTCTCCAGCTGGGAACTGCAGGAGCAATGATGGGGCACGTGCACAGCCCAGCTGCTCTCCCAGTGCCAGGGGCACCCTGCTCCTCCAGATCACTGGATCCTGGAATGGTTGGGCTTAGAAGGGACTTAAAAACTGTCCAGATGCACCCCCTGCCATGGCAGGGACACCTCCCACTGTCCCAGGCTGCTCCCAGCCCTGTCCAGCCTGGCCTTGGGCACTGCCAGGGATCCAGGGGCAGCCACAGCTGCTCTGGGCATCCTGTGCCAGGGCCTCCCACCCTCACAGGGAACAATTCCTGCCCAATCTCCCATCCAMCCCTGCCCTCTGGCAGTGGGTCTCGGGTTTTGGTTGTTACTTGCTGCCCTGAGATGTGCAGGATGTCTCTGCTTCAGCCCACGTGGCGGTAAAGAACAAGTCAGAGCTTTTCACTTTTCAGTCCTGAGGTTGTTTATTAATTCTTATCTATACAATTTTCTTTCTGCCCAGCCGAGTTCTGCTCAGCAGGGCAGCCACAGGCACTCTGTTGACAGTGTTGTCCTTTTATACTACAAACTACATATATCATATTTACACTTAATTCCCAATACCTATCACCTATGTTAGACAGTGCACTTCTACTCTAAACCAATCCCAAAGTGCCAACATCACTGCAGAAAATGGAGAAGAAGAAGGAGAAGAAGAAGAAGAAGAAGAAGAAGAAGAAGAAGAAGAAGAAGAAGAAGAACAAGAACAAGAACAAGAACAAGAACAAGAACAAGAACAAGAACAAGAAAGGCTGGACTCGCCCAAGTTCCTCCATCTTGTCCCCATAACCCCCATACCAAAAATCCTAAAATCTACATTTTCACCCTGTGATAATTTTATTATTACACCATTCAAACCTCTGTGACTTTCAGGTCCTCATACAAAGCTGGTAACTTGCTCCAGGGGTCAAAATCAAATCCCCAGGTGTTCTGGGCTGTGTGCCAGGGTCTCCGAGCCCCCTGGTGGGGTCCTTGGCAACTCTGGACACCCAGAGGGATGTGCTGAGTTCTGACAAGTGGGGAGCCATTCCCTGTGTCCTGTCCCTCCATCCCTTGTCCCCAGTCCCTCTCCAGCTCTCCTGGAGCCCCTTCAGGCCCTGGAAGGGGCTCTGGGCTCTCCCTGGAGCCTTCTCTCCTCCAGGTGAGCGTCCCCAGCTCTCCCAGCCTGGCCCCAGCCCTTGGAGCATCTCTGTGGCCTCCTGGATCACTCCAGACTCCACATCCTTCCTTCTTTGGGGTCCCCAGGGGTGGGGGCAGCTCTGCAGGGGGGGTCTCACCAGAGCAGAGGAACAGGACCCCCCTGTCCTGCTGCCCTCCCCYTGGGATCACCCCAGGGTGCAGTTGGGTTTCTGGGCTGCCAGTGCTCATGGACAGGTCATGCTCAGCTTCTCATCCCCCCACGTCCTCCTCAGGGCTGCTCTCAGTCCAATTCCWCCTAAACACAACTGGGAGAAGCCCTGGGAGCCTTGTCTGGGGACATTGTGGGGCTTTAAGGTGAKGCTTCATGTTTGAGAGCATTGCATCTGAAACTGCCAACATTCATTGGAAAGATCTGGGTTTTATTTAAAGCACTTGAAGCAGAAAAGTTTCTTTTCTCATATTTGTCTGCTCAGGTTCCCTGTAAGCCATCAGGCTGAGCTTGTCTGMACATGGCTTCTGATAACTGAGGAGCTCTGCTAATGCTGGTATTTAATAATTCCTGGAATATTGGGGAAGCTCTGGGGGACTAGAACAGAGCTAATGTGCAAATATTTAAAAAGGGAAACAGAACAGCCCTGGTAATTACAGACCTGTCAGTCTGTCATCAATCCTCAGCAAAATAATGGAGTGGCAGATCCAGGCCTCAATTAATAAAGAATTAAAGGAAGGTAATATAATTAATGCCAATCAACATGGGCTGATGGAAAACAAATCTTGTCAAACTAACTTGATATCTTTTTTGATGAGATTACAGGTTTGGGTGATAGAGGTAACAGTGTTAGCATAACACACCCAGACATCTGCAAGACTTTTGACTTGGAAGAGCAAAATTTATTGAGGAAGRTGAACAATACAAAGCCAGTGTTGCACAGGTTTGGTGGGCTGGTTGTCACTCTGTCTTGCTGGAGGGTTTTTATGCTTCTGCCAAAGGAAATAATGAATAATTTCATTAAATAATTTCCAGTGGAGTTGGCAGGTGATGCTGCAGGGAGCAGGAATGTGGCACAAGGCAGAGAGGGAAAGCTTCTGGCATGGCCTGGTTTATCCCCAGTAGAGAATGTGTGTTTGGGAAAATAATATTGCCCCCCTTGCAGGAGCAAAAAAGGTCTTTCAAGGTGAGGAACCCTCTCCTTAGAGATGGTGGCTCTGGAAAAGGGCTGGGAGGTGTTTTGGGTGGATGCTGCAGAGGGAGATGTGCAAAAAGCATCCAGAGCAAAGAGCAGGGTGGGGAACATGAGAGAGGGCAGAGCTCTGTGTCTTTGGCCAGGGCAGGAAGGGCTGGATGGTGCCCTGGGGAAGGAGAAAGTGTGAGAGCCCTCCAGCCTGGCCAGGAATGGGCTGGGAGCTCCAGGGATGGGCTGTGAGCTCCAGGAATGGGCTGTGAGCTCCAGGAATGGGCTGTGAGCTCCAGGGATGGGCTGGGAGCCCCAGGAATGGGCTGTGAGATCCAGGGATGGGCTGTGAGCCCCAGGAATGGGCTGTGAGATCCAGGGATGGGCTGTGAGCCCCAGGAATGGGCTGTGAATCCAGGGGATGGGCTGTGAGCCCCAGGAATCGGGCTGTGAGATCCAGGGATGGCTGTGAGCCCCAGGAATGGGCTGTGAGATCCAGGGATGGGCCTGTGAAGCTCCAGGGATGGGCTGTGAGCTCCAGGGATGGGCTGTGAGATCCAGGAATGGGCTGGGAGCTCCAGGAATGGGCTGTGAGCTCCAGGGATGGGCTGTGAGCTCCAGGGATGGGCTGTGAGATCAGGAATGGGCTGTTGAGATCCAGGAATGGGCTGTGAGATCAGGGATCGGGCTGTGAGATCAGGAATGGGCTGTGAGATCCAGGAATGGGAGCTCCAGGAATGGGCTGTGAGCTCCAGGGATGGGCTGTGAGCTCCAGGAATGGGCTGTGAGCTCCAGGCGATGGGCTGTGAGTTCCAGGGCTGGCCATGGAGGCATTCTGGTTGCTCCAGGGATCAACCACATGGGGATGTGACAGGTGAATGCACCCCCCTGGGCAGGTTCTGAACCCCACAGGGAGGAGTTCCCCTCCTTGCTGCCCTCCTCTCTCCACCCCCTCCCTGTGTGGTGCCCCAGGGGCTCACAGAGGTGCTTTAGATCCCCCATGTCACAGCTACCACAATAAAAGCAGGAAAGCTCATGAAACCAAAGGCTGGGGAAAGCTGTGCCTTCAAACATGCCCCAGGGCATGTCTGTGTCTCAGAAATGCTTTTTTAAAACCATKAATGTGGATTCTTCCTCTTTGCTGCCTGGCTCTGAGTTCAGAGATGCTCCTTCAGATGATGTTTGCAAGCTTCAATCTGTAAAACCTTTTTTTTTTCCCACTGTGTTTAATGAAGACAAACTGTAATTTCAAAATAGATCCAAAAAATTTCTGTGTTCCCAAACCCCCCAAGCTGGCACCAGCAACTCCCATGGGCTCCTGTGCTGCTGCTGGGCCAGCAAAGCCCCCCCATGGCATCCTGGTGGGGGTACAGGCACCCAGGAGCTGGCAGGGGCTGCTTGGTCCCTCTGGGAGCTGGACACAGCCAGGAGGGAATGACAGCCACAGCTGGGAATGCCAGAGCACAGGGAAATCCTCTGCCATGTGACAAATGCCCCCCGCCTCCTCCAAAATAAATGACTTCCTTTTTAAATCCTTTCCAACTGCTCCCCTCGTGTTCATAATAGGATGATCGGTGGAAGCAAAGATGTGGCTGTTACTTTAAGGGATAAATTAGTTTGACTCTTAACTCAATAATTAAAACTGTTATGGCTATGAGCCTGCAGGGATAATGTACTATTATTATAGTCATTTGTTTCAATTAAATGCTTACTGATTTTACAATAGCAGCTGGGCACCTGTGTGAGATAGCTATTACTCTGAACAAGACATCTCGAATTCCAGCAGAAATTTGTCACTGCACTAAAGCATTTTACACAGACCATGAAAGTTTATTAGGAGCAGTTACAAATCGGGAAGAGGAGGGGTGGTAATTGGGGATATATTTTCTTATCAGCTCCTCTCTCTCCTGCTCTCTCTCTTTTTTTAAGTAAATCATCTTTAAGTATTTCAGCTATGGTGATGCGTTTACATTGAAACTTCAATACAGAAAAAGCCTGCTGGGAAAACTTTGCTTCAAAGCTGTTCAGCAGATAATTCCTCTCCCTGGCTGATTGTGATTATAATGGCTTCTTCTTGGGAACAAACCCAAGGAGAGGAGAGCTGTGCTGGGGATGAGCCTGGTGGCTGCCCCTGGAGTAGCTGCTTGCCTTGCCTGGAGAGGAAGACCCTGGGTGAGGAAGTCTCAGCCCACCTGTGTTATCTGACCCTGGGAAGGGTGGTATTGTATTTGCAGGGATGCCCCAACAAAGGCAGGAATGGTGAATCTGACTCCATGTTCTCAGAAGGCTCATTTATTACTTTATYYTACTATATTATATTAAAGAATACTATACTATACTAAAGAATACAGYAAGGATARTTACTGAATGCTAAAAAGATAATAATGAKAACTGGTGACTCTCTCCAGAGTCCTGACACAGCTTGGCCCTGATTGGCCAAAGAGTGAAAACAACTCCCAGCAGAATGCAATGGAACAATCACCTGTGGGTAAACAATCTCCAAACACATTGCACATGTGAGCACAACACAGGAGAAGCAAATGAGATAAGAATTGTTTTCCTTTTCTCTGAGGCTTCTCAGCTTCCCAGGAGAAAACCCTGGGTGAGGGGATTTTTCTAGAGAATGTGAATGCCACAGGGTGGGAGTCATGGAATCATGGAATGAGTTGGGTTGGAAGGGACCTAAAGACATCTCATTCCACCCCCCTGCCCTGGGCAGGGACTGCTTCCACTGTCCCAGSGTGCTCRYAGCCCTGTCCAACCTGGCCCTGAACACTTCCAGGGATSCAGGSMCAGCRACAGCTMCTCTGGGCACCCTGTGCCAGGGCCTGCCCACCCTCATCATAAAAAGTTTCTTCTYTACATCTACTCTGAATCATCTCTCTTTTAGTTTAAAACCATCACCCTGTGTCCTGTCACAACAGGCCCTGCTAAAAAGCCTGTCTCCAACTTCCTTCTAACCTCCTTTAGGCACTGGAAGGYGCTCTCAGGTCTCCCTGGACCCTTCTCTTTTCCAGGTGAGCACCCCCAGCTRRCCCAGCCTGTCTCAAMAACAGAGGTGCTGCAGCCCTTGGAGCATCTCTGTGGTTTCTGGGCTCACTCCAGCWGCTCCACATCCTTCTGAYGCTGGGAGACRCAGGCTGGGYCAGCTCTGCAGTGGGGTCTCACCTGAGTGGGGCAGAGGGGCAGAACCCCCTGTGCTGCTGCCCACACTGGGGGKTSAGCCCAGGACAGGGCTGGATTRCTGGGCTGCCAGTGCCCATCCCCAGGTCATGCCCCTCATCCCAAGGTCCTTCCCTGTTGAGGTCTCTGAGATCAAGATGACCCTGAGGTGTTAGAAAGTCTCT
The DNA here is from genome assembly GCA_002167245.1 of Sporophila hypoxantha. Lineage (NCBI taxonomy): Eukaryota > Metazoa > Chordata > Aves > Passeriformes > Thraupidae > Sporophila > Sporophila hypoxantha. The sequence continues at coordinate 446,096 of NDFG01000323.1, read as the reverse complement.
TTTTCCCAGCCCTGAGACCGAAGAAGAAGATGGGATGCCTTGGCTCTTGTTCTCAAGGTTATATTTTTTATCTCTAACATTCTTTCTCTCCTACCCACAGAAGTCTGTCCAGCAGGTCGGGTTGAGGCACACTGACCACCCTCAGGGCAGTGTTATTTTTTATACTAAAAACTACATGTACTTTATTTACAATAATCTTCCAATACCTATCACCTATGTCAGACAGTTTGTCTCTACCCTAAACCAATACAAAAGTGCCACCATCACAGCAGAAGATGGAGGGCAAGAAGAAGGACAGGACACACCCAGATTCCTCCATCTTGCCTCTTGAACCCCCATTCTAAAACCCCAAAATTCTACTTTTTCACCCTGTGACAAATTCACTATCATTCTACTCAAACTCTTGTGGCTTGTAAATCTTCACACAAAGTTGGGAATTGTTTCCATGGGTTAAAATCAAAGGCACGGGTGTCTCTGACTCCATGCCAAGGTCTCTGAGCCCCTGCCAGGGTCTGGAATCACCCAGGGCAGCCAGAGCAATGTCCTGGGTCCTGACACTTCTCCACAGGTTAGCTTGGGSTCCCCAGGTGCTGGGTGCCTGGCACATGGAGTGATGCCCCTCAGTGGGGCTGCCCTGCTGCCCACTCCTGCTCATCTTGGCCATTGTCTTTTGCACATCTCCTTAACTCGGGAGAATGCAGTGCAGTGCTGTGTGCCAAACTCCAGCCAGATTTCTCCTTTTGCTGCTCCTTGGGTAACAGCACTCGTGGTTTGGCATGGATCCCACCCAGGAGTGCAGCCCAGCCAAGCAGGGCTGGGGAATTSGGGGCATCACTGCTCCCAGGGCAGAGCACACCATGGGGGAACCACACAGAACCTCTGGGGCTGTACTTCTGCCTCCTGAGCGTGGGGCTTGTTCAGGGTGTGCCTGAGACCAAGGAAGGTGAGAGGAGGAGGAGGAGTGTCTGGTTAAGCCCTTTTCTGACCCAGAGATGGGGCAACTGAGAGGTGTTTCAAAAACTTTTATTCTATTTTCAGTCTCATGTGAAGGGTGAGACAATACAGATGTTATAATTCAGGATGATTATATATATATATATATGTGTGTATATATATAATTATTATAAAGGATTCAGCCCTTTCCTGACCCAGAGATGGGGCAACTGAGAGGTGTTTCAAAAACTTTTATTCCATTTTCAGTCTCATGTGAAGGGTGAGACAATACAAATGTTATAATTCACACCATCACAATCAGAAGCTAATTATTTATTAATTACAATACACTATAAGCGTTTCTTGGCTTATGATCTTTTGATCATCTAACATCTAAAATTACTCTTTATAAATCCTACTACAATATAATTGCATTATAATATAAAATTGTATCATGATATTATAATTATATAATAATTTATAATATTTATACTATTTTAATATTTATAAATATAATAGTTTATAATGGTTTTAATGTTTATATATAGTTTATAATGTTTTTAATATTTTAAATATTTWAATATTATAGTTCTGTTTTATAATTATAATTTTGATTATATTTAAGTTATATTTACAATTATATTTRTCTAAATTATCTAATCTTATTTGTAAAACTATATTTWAAAACTTATTTCMYGTTCTATTTCTCTTTTAACAATATCTACCTCATTCTATAATATTTCTAAGTTAAAATTTCTTATCTCAAAGTTTACATACAAATACATACTATATAATCTTCCTATCAAACGTTAAGAATTCTTTACAAATCCATTTCCCAGAAAGGAGGAGAAAAACCCCATGGAAAGCAAAGGCAGAAGGTGGTTCTAGGGGTGGGACCTGCCTCAGGTCAGGATTTAGCAGGAGGCCATTCCATGGCATCCATCCCTGCCAGGTCCTGGCACCTGGACCTCCCACTGTCCCAGGTTGCTCCAAGCCCTGTCCAGCCTGGCCTTGGGCACTGCCAGGGATCCAGGGGCAGCCCCAGCTGCTCTGGAAAATCTGTGTCAGTGTTTTACCACCTCCATTGTAAAAATCTCCTACATTATATCTAACCTAAACCTGCTGGCTGCTGCTCCACCCCAAGAGCTGCTTTTCACGTTAGAATTTTGGGGAACAGCTCACTTGAAGCTGGGCTTGACACATTTGAAGCATCATCTGTGTTAGCAGAGCACCCCAGTCCCCAGCTGGGCTGTTCCTCATGGCATTTGTCACTCCTGCATTCCCCTTRTCCCCAGAACAGGGAACATGGGCCATGTGCTGTTTGTCTGCCTGTTTTTCTCTCCTTCTCTGGATTAGCTGGAGCATTTATGGGCCTGATATGCATATTCATTAAAAGAATTGAAATATTGTGGGGAAAAAAGGAGCTGTCTTTGAGTTAGCACAGCCTTTGGGAATCTGCTAAGTAAGATGCACTTAATTACTTCAGCTATGACTGCATCACATTGCACTCTGGGTTTCCTCTGAGATGCAAAACATGAAAGATGTTTGCAGCACAGGCTGCAAACCCATCCTGGGCCTTTTGCAGCACCTCGTGGTGAGCTTGCAGTGCTGAATTCCTGGGATGGAGGGGGGATCTGKCCTGCCTCTCCCAGCCTCTGCTCCTGGGGAAGGAGCTGAGCACATTTCTGGGGGATATTTAYTTCCACTGTGTTTCCATCTGCGGGTCTGCTGAGAGCTTTGGGGCAGGGCAAGGCATGGGACAGCCCCACTGYGCCCAGGGCTGGGGCTGCATCCCACAGGAGCCGGTTGTTTTCTATCACACAGCATTCATTACCTCCTTTCACTTTGGTTTGCCACGGTCACAGTTTCATTCATCATTTCCTTGCCTAATTAGGCAGTTTGCTGCAGGGAATCATGTCAAAATCCTGCTCCTGGAGGTCTCTCTTTCCTTGGATCTTTTTTGGGGGGGATCACCTGCTTTGGGTGCCTCTGAAAATGCTCAGAGTCAGCAGGATCCTGAAGTGGGAAGCAGGAATAACCCTTTCCCTGCCTTTGATGRTATTTAAAAAGCTCCAGTGCTGCATACAAACTCACCTTCATTTTCACTCCAAATATTTCACAGCTGTAAAACCCAAGTGGCTTTTCCACCACTCCTGGGGACACATGGAGCCGTCACCAGGGGTGATGGGGAGGTGGCAGCCTGGCATGCTGCTTACAAAATTGCATTTTAAKAAATAAATAAATAAAGGGAAGTGGAGAGAAATGCAGTGAGTGCCAAATGGTGGGGGGCAGATCCTGGTCAGCAGGGTGCATGTGAGGAGCTGTGCATGTCCTGCAGAGCCTCCTGGACGGGGGGAGAAGAGATGGAGATGTGGGAGAGGGAGAGAAGGACCAACAATATTCAATTTAAAYCACTTTTTATMGTACAATTGTAGAATGCTTTGGGTAGGGAGGGARCTTRAAAGCCCATCCAGTGCCACCCCTGCCATGGCAGGGACACCTTCCACTGTCCCAGGGTGCTCCAAGCCCTGTCCAGCCTGGCCTTGGGCACTGCCAGGGATCCAGGGGCAGCCACAGCTGCTCTGGAAAATCTGTGTCAGTGTTTTACCACRTCCTTGTAAAAATCTCCTACATTATATCTAACCTAAACCAACCCTCTTTTAGTCTAGAACCATTGTCCCTTGTCCTATCACCTGAATAAAGCTCTGTCCCCTTCCTTCTTATGAGGTCCCTTTAGTGATGTAAAGTTGGGAGGAGGCATCTGGGCTAAGATATCCTTGGAGAAGAATGTSCCAGGAAAAATGCTGTGTCTGCTACTTAAAAGGGTTCTGTGATGGGGTTGCTGTGAGCATGGGGCTTCTGGAGGGGCTCTCTGAGCCAGGCTCAGGTTCCTGGTTTTTCTACAAATTTTCAGAGGCATTTACAGCATGTGGCCCATATCCATAATTGCACTCCTGGACTTGTTCTGCTCTGATGCATAAATAACATGCACTGTAAAGAAAAATGTGTGATTACATATTTAATGGATAAACAGAGCTGTTGTGGTCCATTGGCCACATAATAAAAGTTTCAAAAAAATTGTCTTAATACAGTATTTCCTCAGGAGACTACTGTGGCTGAAACGTGAYSAAGCTATTTTAAATTTTAGAATTTTTTAAGCCACATCTCATAGCCTGCCCCATTTCTCCAACACCCGTCTTCTAAACTTTCCCTTCATTTAAATTTAAAATGAGGACAATAAATTATTCTTTTCCTTAGCAGCTGGCAGATCTTCTCCAACATGAAAGGTCTGGATTAAACTGACAAAACCCAAGACAAATGTACATTTTTTTGGCTGGGGTTTGGGGATGGCTGGCTGCTCAGCAGATGGGAGCTGTGTCCCCACTTTGCACAGTCCCTGTCTCACCCAGGCCATTCCCATGACTTTTGCAAATTTGGTTTAAATGCAAAATTTGCATCTCTGGTGCCTCCTGTGCTGGCCAGGCCTGGTGTCTGTCTCCATGGCTGCATCATCCTCGATGTCTTTATGCCCAGGACAGCCAGAGTTCTGCAGTAAGACACATAATAAGGTTTCAAGGGCACATTTATAAGGTTTTAAGGGCGCACAAAATTTGCCTTAGTTAATCTCTATGCCCCTAACCAAAGCATAATTAAGCTCTGTGCCCCTTTGCCTCTAAGCAAAGCCAGCCCTGCTGCCTCRTTGACACCACCAAAGCCAAGGGCAGCAATTCAGTGTGGGCCCTAAATCAGCCTCAGTCAGATCTGCTGTTGAAATGCAGGAATAGATTTAATTCCTGTGAGTTCAATCCCTTCACAATTAATACAGGAAAAGGCAGATCCAGGGAAAGCTGTTCTGCTGACKCTGCTGGAGAGTCCAAAGGAGAGCAGAATATTCTGTCTGTGGAAAGGTGTGGTGTAAAGCTCTTGATTCCTAACCTGCAGCGGTAAATCTGGGTTTGTGTTTGGATTTATGTCCTCTGAAGCCTTTGGAGGCCTCACAGGTCTTCCCTGGGTTTCCTTCTGTGTGTGCTGCTGATGGAGCTGGTGAAGCTCCCCTGGTAACGAGGGATTGCACCTCTGTGGGCTGATCAGGAGCTCAGGCCTTTAAACTCGTGTTAGCATTAATSAGATTAATGTAAAAGGGAAAAGTCTGGCAAGTGTTTCAGGCAGGGTTTGCCTCCCTCACACTCCATGGCTGGATGAGGCTGTGCAGGAACCAGGCTCTYCTGGATCAGCAAGGATGGATCCTGGGGGGAAATGGGGTTTTGGGGAAATTATTCAAACTGGGAATGGGGTCTTGATGGAGAAAACAGCAGGGTTTGTCCTCATCTCATCTCATCATCTCATCTCATCATCTCATCTCATCTCATCTCATCTCATCTCATCTCATCTCATCTCATCTCATCTCATCTCATCTCATCTCTTATTTGCTTCTTGGTGTAGAGGGGCTGGACCTTTGGAATGAGTCCAGAGGAGGAAGATGCTCCAAGGGCTGGATCCCCTCTGCTCTGGAGCCAGGCTGGGAGAGCTGGCTCACCTGGGGAAGAGAAGGCTCTGGGGAAACATTAGAGCCCCTTGCAGAGCCTAAAGGGGCTCCAGGAGAGCTGGAGAGGGACTGGGGACAAGGGATGGAGGGACAGGACAAGGGGGAATGATTTTAATTTATAGGAGGGTAGGTTTAGATGGGATATTAGGAAGAAATTCTTCTCTGTGAAGGTGCTGAGGGCCTGGCACAGGTGCCCAGAGAAGCTGTGGCTGTCCCTAGATCCCTGGAAGTGTCCAAGGCCAGGCTGGATGAGGCTTGGAGGAGCTTCCCTTCTCCTGGTCATTTTGTTGCATTACTTGTTTATGAAAGTTTTTTTCAGACCCCTGATAGGTGCCAGCCACCAGCAGTCCCTGAGGCAGTCAGGGGCACCTTCTGGGCACACAGCCCCACACACAAAGCTGATTTAGCACCTCTCTGTCAGGCTCATGGGCACAGCAATGGGTGCAGAGTGCTCAGCTCTCGCCTCTTTTGGAAGCAAGCTCAAGGAAGACTTTCCCAGCCATGTAGAGCAACTTAAACCAAAAATCAGCCTTAAAGTGATTTGGCAGTATGGCAAATAAATGAGGAATGAATTTTGTAGTGACAATGATCTCCTCCTCCSTCAGATCCAGGAGATGGTGCACTCGGACGCCGCGTCCTACGAGTCCAACCGCCAAGTGCCGCTGCTCAACCGGCCCGGCATGCTGGGCGGCCCCATGGGCGCCCTCAGCCAGTCCCAGCTCATCTCCCAGATGGGCATCCGCAGCGGGGTCACCCACGGCTCCCCCTCACCCCCGGGAAGCAAGTCTGCCACCCCATCTCCCTCCAGCTCCACTCAGGAAGAGGAGACCGAGTCSCATTACAAGGTACGCGCGGTCGCGCCGCGTTTGGCGCCTTTCAGGGAGGGGTAAATTGTGCGAAATAAAATCACAGATTTCTGGTCTTGTGTGGAAACCCAGGGCACTGGAATATTTCTCTCTCTGCTCTGGGGTGCCCTGACCCCCAGGGCAGCACTGACTCTGACCCTCATCCATGGAGAAAGTTTCCCAGACTTCAGCATAGACTGGAATCCACAAAAGTGTGCAATAGATTATAGAGAGCAGTGTAGGTGTGTCACTTGGTGAGAAATTTTGGGATTTTTAGTATGTTGTGGATGGAAGCAAGATGGAGGGCACAGGGTGTCATCCTGGGCTTCTTCTTCATGCTTCTTCTTCCATCTTCTCCATGGGTTTGGGTGGCATTTTGTAATTGGGCAGAAAAGTCCTCATTGTGGGCACTTTGGGATCAGTTACTGGGTTAAAAGGGAAAATAATCCAGGTGTCAGCTCTTAATTGGATAGTTTAGTCTTAAAAGCCCTTGTACCAAGAGATTGTTGGCCATTTTGTGCCTTCTAATGAAAAGCTGCAGAAGTCACAGTGGTGAGACTGTTTTACTGATAAGAAATAATAAACACCTGAGTCTGAACATGAACTATTGCCTCAAGTGCCTTCAATCCAGACCCAGAGAAACCCACAACTGGGACCCCCACAGTCTTGTTTTGACATTTACAGTGGGAGACTTTCCCAAAGATGAGGGCACTGTTCCCAGCCTAGGGTGAGTCCAGCATGGCAGGCTGGCACTCACCCAGCAGGTTTGGAGGTCAGAGTTGTTCTCCTGCCCCCACATTTTACCAGTTCCATCAAGCCACAGGATTTCCTGGGATGATGATCACGATGAGCAAAGCACCRTCAGGGCTAAGAGTCTGCAAATGCTTGGAGCTAAATTAGATTTCTGGTGGTGGGTAGAAGAGACTGAAACGGGGAAGGAAAATAACTCATGGTGGGATTTAACTGAGCTCATTGGACATGGCTTGCTAAGGAAAGCAAACAGGAATTCAAAGAATCTTCTGCCTTTTAATTCACCAAGGTGGTGTTTTCATTAGTCAGCAGCGTCCCAAATGGTCTCTACAGCCAACACAAACACTGCTGAGTGTGGCACCAACAAACCCAAGGAATTCCTGGGAGTTTGGGCACATCTTGGTTGTTGTCCATCTCTCTCCAAGTGCACCAGCAAAGCCAAACAACACCTGCCATGTTCCAGGAATCTGTGGCTGTTATTTACTGATGGCAAACTGCAATCACAGTGCCTCTGTGCCTGCAGGTGAATTGCTGGGCTCCCTGGGGACTTTGATTAAAGCCTTCCATGGAAAACCTTCTCCTGAAGGCACTGGTACTGTAACTTTGTCCCACCCAAACAGATTGTTGTGACAGGGTTTGAATGTATGACCAGAGCAGCAAACAGTGCACGGGCTGGAAAACTAGGAGAATGATAGGACTGAGCAAAAACCTTTCCCTTTTCATGGAAATCCAGGAAAATGGAATCCCATCAATCCTATAGRTTTTTCATCCATTGGCAGATTTCACTTCAGATTGGGGCATTTCAAAGSAGAGTGCTCATGTGGGTGGAAACACAGCTTCAGTGGATAAAACTGTACAAAAAAGGGATACATGAGGTTAAAAACAAATGGAATTTTTCCAACTCTGTGATTCCATYTTCAGGGAACACTGTGGGAMGGGTTGTGCTGCTGGATCCCACAGCCTGCCATCTCCCAAAGCCTGCCTCACAAAGCCCCAGGCTTTGTGCACCTGGGAGCTGAAATCTTTCATGCCAGGAGAAAATGAGTTCCAGTGTAGTGACACACCAGCTTGTGTCTCTCTGCCTCCACCAGCATCACCCAGCTTCCCTGGCAGCCACCCAGGAGTCCCTGAGCAGGGCACAGCTTTGGGCTTGSATCTTCTGCTGCCCTGAGCCAGGGGTGCCCATGGGTAGGAAATTTGGAGATGTCCAGATGATGACAGCTTGCAGAGATTAGAATTTTTCCTAATCCTTAAGGCAATCCTTCTCATTGTCCTGCCCTGTAAATCCCCCAGGCAGGTGGGAGTGATGCTTGAGGGAGGAGGAGATGCTGAGTGTGAGGAGAGCAGCAGACCCACACTGTGACCTGCAGGTTTCTGTTTGCTTTCTCTGTCTGCACAGCTGCTGCCTTCACCCATCAGTCACTTTTCCACGTGGCCATTAAGGGCTTTTCTGCATCAAAACAACATCTAAAAAGCAGAAAATAGTCTTGTGAGCTAGAAGGTCACAGGTTAAAGAAATGAGTCCTTCAGGTCCCCTGAGCCAGGGAGCTTTTGAATTTCAGAGGTCTCTGAGCCTCACTGGTGTATTCACCTGCTTGATAGCTGGGGGGTGGGTGCACATGAATGGGAGGGACAGGTGGGTACAGCCCAAATTCCAGCTGGGTTAGTGGCCACTCTCCATGGTTATTAAAATCACAGTGTCCATGAGGTTACAGCTCTTCCTGGGATCAACATCTAAGAAGGCACCAAGTTTTGGGATCACATCCTTGCCCCAGTCCACATCTGCCCCCAAACAGACCTTCTGCTGCCTCTCCAGGGCAGGTCCAGTGCCAGTGGCCACCATGGGCAGGTGGCCAAGCTCTTCCTCCCCCTGCCAGCCTCCCTGGTCCCTTTGACCATGGGCATGACCCTTGGGGCTGCAGATGCTCTGGGGCAGCGAGGCACTGGCTCTCTGGGGYTTGACTTCAGCCATGAACATGGTTTGCTAAATAAAACCACAAACTTCTGGTCTTGTGSAAACCCAGGGCACTGGGAATATTTCTCTGTCTGCTCTGTGGTGTCCTGACCCCCAMGYAAGCACTGACTMTGACCCTCATTCATGGAGAAAGTTTCCTGCACTGGCTCTCTGGGGGTTGACRTCAGCCATGAAGGTGGTTTGGGTTGGTCAGAACTCCTCTGAGGTCCCAGCCCAGGCTGTTGTCTCATCCCACATGTGTCACACCTGGAAAACCCCATGAATACCAAATCCTGCTCTGCTCCCTGCTGCTGTTTTCCTTAAATCCCATGTGCTCTGTGGTGCTGCCTGAGCTGTAAATGCAGCTGGGGTTGTGCTGTTCCAGCTCCTTGGCCTGGCCAGTGGCTGTGTGGGAGCAGGTCCCCCACAGCACTCCACTGAGTCAAAGGGGATCACAGTTAGTTAAAATACCATCTCACTTCCTAATGGGCTGAAACCCTGTCATGRTTTTTTTTTTCCTCCTAATAAGCTGGCCTTTCACCTCCAGGCCTCCCATTCAAGCCCAATTGGACAATTTTAAATTAAATGCAARTTTTGTGGTCTCTCTGCTCATTCACTAATGGTCACTGTCTGTTTGACAAATGTCACTGCGCTGATTCTGAAATTAATGATCAGTCAAGAGCTACAGAGTGGAGAGCAGGAACGCTGCTGCCCTTTTCCTCCCCATGCCTGGCCTTTGCAAGCTGAAGGGAAGCCTCTTAAATCCTGGCACTGCCAAGCACATGCTCAAATTGACCAATGGCACATGCTCAAATTGACCATCCATCAGGAGAAGGGGCTGTTTGTCCCCAGCTCAGCTGGAATCATTGTTGTCACAAGCTCTTGATGTTTTGAGCTGTGTCTTTCCAAGTAATTCAACAACCTGTGCAGCTGATGGAACCCTGCTGGAGTGGGSAGGTGAGGGAAGTGAGGAGCAGATGCAAAGGGGGCTCAGTGGGGTGGAAATCAGAAACCYTGTGGAAGCCAAGTCTGGAAAATCCATGGACTGCTAAGGCAACCTAGCTGGGAAAGCAAGGCATGTGGAGGGSTTCCAGAAAAGGATCAAGGAGTTAGTGAGATGGGGAGGAGAGTGGGGAAGGAGAGTGACTGAGCACTGGAAAGGCCCAGGTTTGGAGCAGGGATGTCGCAATAGGACGCGAAATGAACGATACGCGCACGCTGAAATGTCTGAGGTAAAAAGAGCATAGTTTATTTCTGAACTCCAATATTTATAGAKTTTCAAAAGTGACCATGGATTGGAGGARGAAATTGCCACRTCTCCAGCCACACTGGTCAAACCAACAGTCCATCAATTCTCTCCTCCTCCAGAAAGGAATGCAAACCAATCCTTATTTACATGAAAAGTGRGTGACAAACTCCATTACAAAAATGTAACATCAGAAGGTTTAGAAGAACTTAGAAGAACAGGGTGACACAGGGACAAAGGGATGAACCCAAGCTCTGAGCTGGTCTGAGAGGAGACACCACAGCAGGCTCAGGCACCCACCAGCAGTTTGTGCAATGATCCAAGAGCTCCTGGGGGACAAAGAGACCCCCAGAGCTGCTGACCCCCTCTCCACACTGGGACATCTCCACTTCCCATTCCCTCTCTCATCTCCTTGGCTCAGTAGCTGTAGCAGGGGCTGGTATCAGACCTTAGCTAAGCTTCATCTCTTGCTTTTGCAGGCTACTGGAGAGAAAAGACCCTCAACAGACCTGGGCAAAAAGCCCAAAAGCCAAAAGAAGAAGAAGAAGAAGGACCCCAATGAGCCCCAGAAGCCTGTGTCAGCCTATGCCCTGTTTTTCAGAGACACACAAGCAGCCATCAAAGGGCAAAACCCCAARGCCACCTTCGGGGACGTGTCAAAAATCGTGGCATCCATGTGGGACAGCCTGGGAGAAGAACAAAAGCAAGTGAGTTACTGAGTTATTTAGTTTTGTCTTTCAGCTGCTGAAATGTGTGTTTCCACTGTGCAGGAATGTTCAGGGCATGGCCAGGGGCTTCCACAGGCTAAAAAACTGTTTTTAGGAGCAGTGCTGAAGTGCCCACTTTGCAAAATTGCTGTTGTTGCATGGGGAAGAGCAAAATTTTTATGACAACTAATTATTCTTGGTAAGCTCATACTCTGCACAGCCATCAGTGGCCTTTCCCTGACYTGGGGTTTTACAGCTTGAGATGGGAGATGGGTTTGTATTGCTTATTTACTTACAAGGAGTGACAGCCAACAGGCTAAACACTATTAACTCCCTGTGCTGCTGGCTCCAAACCCAGCAGTCAGGCTTTAAAAGCTTCAGAAGGACATGTCTGAAGTGGCCTCACAGAGGAAACCTTGCTGCCCCAAAGCTGTCAGCCACTTTGTCCGCTTCACTTGGAGAATTCCAGCTCCTGCTTTCCCTCTTTGGCTGAGTCAGTCACAAAAGCCTGTAATTGCTCATTTCCTACGGAGAGAACCCCAGGGAGCACTTCCCAGAGCAAGGAGGGCTGTTTGTCAGACAGAGTGAGACCTGACACGGCCGAGTGTTGAGTGTCCTGCCCCAAACAGAGCACTTCATGTCAGAGTGAAGACCTGACAACGTGTCGGGGTGTTGTGGTCCTGCCCCAAAAACAGCACTTATAAGCTGGAGCACTTCTGGCCACAGCTCCAGCTGGGTGTCTGGCCAGACACTGGGCAGCAGGCTCCTCTGGGGGAGAGAACAGGGAGGAAGAAAAGCCATTTAACTTGAAGTTCTGCTGGAAGAACCTTGATTTCCACCCACAGGGATCGCCCAGGGAGATGAAACCCATTTTGCTGCTTCCTTTTCTCCTCTTTTGGGGTGAATCACTGTAGGATCATGCAGGCAAGAAATCCTTGAAAGAAAACTGAGGAGGAAGGAAGGTCAGGAGGTGACCCCAGCCCTGGGGAGCTGCAGGAGCAAGGGTGTGGTTTTTGCTGTTGTTTCAGCACGTGGGAGGTTCAGGAGTGGGAAAAGTTTGTGGTCTGCTGGGGTGTCACGTGCGCAGGCACTGGGAGGCAGCAGGGAGGGGAAGGGCGCGTATGTAAGGCTGGGAAGATGGGGGGTCTAACGTGGGGGATAGAACCTTGATTTCCACCCCACAGGGATCCCCAGGGATGAAAGCTCTTTTGCTGCTCCCTTTTCTCCTCTTTGGGTGGGTCAATGTAGGATCATGCAGGCAGAAATTCCCCATCTGAAGAGGGGAGGAAAGTCAGGAAGGTTTCCAGCAGGACAGGGACTTGATTTTTGCTGTTGCTTCAGGTTGTGGGGGGTTCAGCAGTGTGGAAAAGCTTTGTGTCACTGGGTGTCCCTGGCCAGCACTGGGAGCAGCTCCCTCTGGGGAGAGAGCAGCAGGGAGGGAAAAAGCCATTTAACTGGAAGTTCTGCTGGGATGGAACCTTGATTTCCACCCCACACTGAGTCAGGAGTAAGAGCAGAGGATGAAAGTTCTTTTTCTGCTTCCTTTTCTCCTCTTTGGGGGGATCACTGTAGGATCATGCAAGCAGAAATCTGAAAGAGAAGAGAAATCTGAAGAGGGAAGGAAGATCAGGAGGGTGACCCCAGCCCTGGYGAGCTGCAGGACAGGGGCTTGGTTTTTGCTGTTGTTTCAGRACGTGGGAGGTTCAGGAGTGTGGAAAAGCTTTGTGTCACTGGGTGTCCCTGGCCASCACTGGGAGCAGCAGGGAGGGGAAAGGCCGTTTAACTGGAAGTTCTGCTGGGATAGAACCTTGATTTCCACCCCACAGGGATCCCCAGGGATGAAAGCTCTTTTGCTGCTCCCTTTTCTCCTCTTTGGGGTGATCAGTGTAGGATCATGCAAGCAGAAATTCCTCATCTGAAGAGGGGAGGAAGGTCAGGAGGGTGACCCCAGCAGGACAGGGACTTGGRTTTTGCTGTTGCTTCAACAGCAGGCAGAAATCTGAAAGAGAAGAGAAATCTGAAGAGGGGAGGAAGGTCAGGAGGGTGACCCCAGCCCTGGGGAGCTACAGGACAGGGGATTGGTTTTTGCTGTTGTTTCAGTASGTGGGAGGTTCAGGAGTGTGGAAAAGCTTTGTATCACCCCTTTCTCCTGCCTGCATCCCCCCAGCATCTCAGCCTGGCCCTCCTTTACTGCTCCTGGTTCCAAATATCAGCGCAGCTCGGGGAGCGCTGCTGCCGCCTGACTCAGCGCAGCGCAAACGCTCAGCTCTTAATTACCGGCAGGGATTAAACCAGCCCGTTTATCTTCCCTGCTAACTCTCCCTCCTCCCTCTCTTCCATGAGCTCGCAGCAGCCTCCCCGTCTCTTTACACACGCTTTCTAAGTGGCTCCATTTCTCCCGCTGTAATTGATTTAATTAAGTCATTTGTTCCTTGTCTGAATGCTTAAATATTAACTTCCTGCCTTTGTCTCCAGCTGGATACTTCTCTCCCACAGCAGTTACCTCCCTGCCCGGGACTCTGGCTGCAGGGACACGATTTCTCCTTGGCTCTGGCAGCCTGGGGCTGGTTTGTGGGATGTGGCACGTTCACTCTGCAAGTGTCTGGCTGCAGGAGAGTTTATTTAGCCCCTGTTTGCTTTCCTCTGCCAACACCCCTGGTGAAGKTTTTTTTTAGATTCATGAGGCAACGCAATGGAAAGAGGAAAAAGGAAAAGAAAATTTTGAAATGCCTGTAATGAGTGAAAACAAGTGCCTGGGCTGTCCTGTAGGTGTTTCCTGCAGGATGTGGTGCACACATTCCTTGTGATGAAGGCAAGCAGGAATTCCAGGGGCTCTCTCCTGGCACATCTGGAGAGGGGARGGTGTCCAAGCAGCACAGCCAGCATCCTGCTGCAGCCTGGGGGTCCAGCCTGCCACATGGCTGCACCAGCCCATCAGCAGGCAGGACTGTGCTCTGGGAASGGGTGGAAAAGCTGGAGAAGGGAATTGTTTCATCAAGGACCTGCTTTTAGCTTTGTGGACAGCAGTGGCTTCATGTCCTCACTGCAGAAAGCAACCTGGGGAAAAGCCAACACAGAGGGTGTCGGGATCTTTAGCTTGTCAGAGTGACCCCGAGAAAAGTTGGAAAGTCTCTTTTCCCAGCCTTGTGCTTGAAGAAGGAGTCAGGGCTCTTCATTTCTTGGTCTCAAGGTTGTTTATTTTATCTTACCTATAAAATTCTTTCTCCTGCCCTGCCGAGGTCCACCCAGCAGGACAGTTCCAGGCACTCTGCCTTCCCCCAGGGCAGTGTTATGTCTTTATACTAAAAACTACATATACAATATTTACAATTACTTTCCAGTACCTATCACCTATGGTAGACAGTGAGCTTCTACTCTAAACCAATCTGTAAGTGCCAACATCACAGCAGAAGATGGAGGCCAAGAAGAAGAAGGAGAAAGGCTGGACACACCRAGTTCCCTCCATCTTGCCCCTTGAATCCCCATTCTAAAAACCCCAAAAATCTACTTGTTCACCTTGTGATAAATTCACTATCATTCTACTTAATTTGTCATGGCTTGCAGATCTTCATATAAGGTTGATGATTTGCTGCATGGGTCATAATCAAACCCACAGGCATCCTGGGCTCTGTGCCAGGGTCTCTGAGCCCCCTGGCAGGGGTCTTGGCTGCTCAGGACAGCCAGAGGGATGTCCTGGGTCCTGACAAGAGGTGGCACAGCAGGCAAGCAAAAGCCAAATCTGGGCGTTTTGGCTAAATTATGACCAAAGTTTTAGTTAGAGAACAGTRCCCCTCTTCCTGGCTTGAGAAGGGGTGGATGTGAGGCTGCAGGATCTGCTCTGGAGCTGGTCCCACCCTTGGATCCCAGAGGAGCAGAGCCCAGCCCCAAGGTGTTACTGAGCAATTCTTTAACTCCCTGGAGTTTCTCTTCAGAGAAGATGTACAAACCTTACCCCATGCCCTCCAGTGGGCCCAGTCCTGGGGGTGCTTTGGTTCCCACCTTGTGGGGAAGCAGCAGGGACGGGGTTCCAGGGGAGCTGCTCCACAAACCCAGGGCATTTTGTGATTCCCCCACGTGTGAGCAGCCCCTGGCACGTTCCTGCCCCGTGTCCATCCATGCCCAGCTCCCTCCTGCACACAGATTGGGGTGCACAGAGCTGTGCCAGGGCCAAAGGGCTGAGGCAAGCCCAGTGCTGGTGGCTTGTAGCCATGCCAGACAGGGAAGGGTGGTCCTGTGCCCCCTCCACAGACACCTCCTGGAGCATTTCTGCTGGCAGCAGTGACATGCCAGCCCTTTGCCAGGTAGTCCTGGCCAGCACACAGGGGGTTAATCCTCTGCCATTTGTGCTGCTAATGATTATATGCACTGTAATATCAAAGCTGGAGCTATTTATTTGCCATTGAGCAGGTGCTGCTGCTCCCACAAAGCAAATTTGCTTTCTCCTCCTGATGAAACAAGGAAAATAAAGGTTGCTCACGTCCCATTTCAGATATGGTTGTTTTTTTTTTTTTCCCTGTGCACCAGCTGAAAGACAAACACAGAAAGGGAAGCAGAATGCATATTATGCAAGAAACCATATAATCTAGCAGCATCTTTGATTTGGCTGCTGCTGTCACAGACATGCATTTCACAGAGAGGCTTTTTTCTCCCCCCTTTCTTTTGTTCTTACTGGTTTATCATTTGTGGCTTTGTCATTTTGTTCCTTCTTCTTCTTCTCTTCTCAGCCTCTTCACAATGAATCTTCATTTTCCCTCTGACACACTTGTATCTAAATTTCCTTATTTCCTGCCTTTTTTTATTTATATCTGTTGCCTGGTGATTTGATCATGCTGTGGAATACAGGATTAGCAATCTCCGTGTCCTTGGGTACTGCTCAAGGACACCTGTTCGGCAAAGCACCATTTTCTTCCCCATTTTAACCCCTTCCAGTGTGGCTGTAGAATAGGAATAAATAACAATACCTTAAATATCCCCAGCGCTGCGTTGGCAGGARGTTGTAATCTTCATTCTTCAACAGCTGCCGTGGCCCTTCCTAAGGAGCTTACACGGGAATCTGAAGAATGTGACTCGAGGAAAAAAAAAAGAAAAATGAATACATCCTCTTTGAACTTTGCAAATAGTTTAGCAGCTGTTCCTGTAGAGATAGCTCTGACTTTGCTGCAGAGTGAAATGCTAATTCAGCCATTAGCATCCAATGGGGCACCTGCCAGAGGAATGCTCCAGGTCCCCGCTCCAGAATCCCGTGCCTCGGTGGGAGCTTTTCCATTAGCAGATCTCAAGCAGCGRTCCCCAGCAAGGTTTAAAAGGGCTGCCTGATTTGACAGAAATTAGAAGAAATTGAGCTCTAGACTGGAGCAAAGCTCTGCTAATTCCCCAGGAGGATTTTCCCCTGGCACAACCGCCCGGTGCCCGTCTGTGCCACCCACAGGGCCACCATGGGCCACATCTGCCCAAGAGCAGGGGACAGAGCCCTGGTGACTGCCCTCCCTCAGGGGGATTTCCTGAGGGGAGGTAAGCCTGGAGACTCTGCAGAGAAGTCACTGGTGGGATTCACTCTCCTCTGCCAATTTCTGCTCTTCCCTCTCCGAGCACCTCCCGGTTCCCCGCAGTATTTTGGTGAAGAGGAGGTTGGATTGGAGCCAAGCAATGGTGGAGATCAATGCCAAGGTGGCAGCTGCAGGAGTCTCTGGAACCAGCTTCTTTTTGTCAGCAAATCCAGCCACAAAGTCAAAGCCCAGGGCAGGTGTTTCCATAGGCCCTGGGAACTGAGAGCAGAGGAACCAAGGAGCTCCCAAGCAATCTGCTGGGTGATCCCCAGGCTAACCCAGAGCTTCCCATCTGAAATGAGCAGAGATTGGGCAAACCCAGCATTTTCAGTTGAGTWTTTGAGCCTGGGACACAAAGGTGCCAGAGATGAGTTCTTGCTCGTGCTTCACCAGGACCAGTTCAGTAATGCTGAATGACTCCATGGCCAAACACAAATGGGATTTCTTACACAAATGTACAGCCTGGAGAACAACACAGCTCCAGGGATCAAGTCACACTCCAGGGGTAAATTACCCAGCAGAAGAATTGCTCAGCAGAAAGTAATAGATCACCCATTTATCAGATCCATCTGCTCATTGAACCTGATCCATCAGCTGCTGACAGGACACTGCAGGGTCTGTGGTGGGACAGAGGCATTGAGAACCAGCTGTAAAGTTGTTTTATGGAAGAGCCACCAGAGGAGAGAGATCCCACAGGAACAGCCATGCTACAAACTGCCCAGTTCCAGCTTTGCACAGAGCTGTCAGCCCCAGAGCCACAGCAGGAGGCACTTTCCTCCTGCAGCCCCAAAGCCCTGGCAGTGAGGGCRGGAAGGGTCCAGGCAGCTGCCCTGGCAGGAGGTTTCAGCATCTTCTGGGCATCGAGGAAAGCCATGCACCAGAGAGGGATCAAAGCACCAATCCCAAACAAGGCATCCAGAGAGGTCTGATGGAGAGCAGGATCATTGTTTTCACAAGCTCTTGATGTTTTGAGCTGTGTCTTTCCAAGTAATTCAACAACCTGTGCAGCTGATGGAACCCTGCTGGAGTGGGGYGGTGAGGGAAGTGAGGAGCAGATGCAAAGGGGGCTCTGATRGATGGGGAGGATGGGAAAGGTCAGATCTGCTTTTAACAGCTCCACGAGTGTCACTGTCCTTCTTGGAGAGCAAGATCAGAGGTTTGGAAGGTGAATGGTGTGTGCTTTTCTTTGGAGGTTAGGGTTTGGATTCTTCACCCTCCTGTTCCCTTTGGAATCTTCAGTGGATTGTCCTGGGAATACTCTTGTGCCCTCACATGGAGTGAGGGATGACTTCCACCCTATTGTATTTGTYGGGTGTCCCAARGAAGGCAGGAATGATGAATCTGACTCCATGTTCTCACAAGGCTCATTTATTATTTTATGATACTATATTATATTAAAGAATACTATACTATACTAAAGAATACAGCAAGGATACTTACTGAATGCTAAAAAGATAATAATGAAAACTGGTGACTCTCTCCAGAGTCCTGACACAGCTTGGCCCTGATTGGCCAAAGAGTGAAAACAACTCCCAGCAGAATGCAATGGAACAATCACCTGTGGGTAAACAATCTCCAAACACATTGCACATGTGAGCACAACACAGGAGAAGCAAATGAGATAAGAATTGTTTTCCTTTCCTCTGAGGCTTCTCAGCTTCCCAGGAGGAAAACTCTGGGTGAAGGGATTTTTCAGAGAATGTGAATGCCACACCCAACCCATGAAGTTGAGGCAGTGGAGAGCAGGAACCTCTCAGGATGCTTTAACCAATGGCAATTCCTGCTTCATTGCAGGCTCTTCCACTCATTCTCCAAAGGAATTGCATCCCAGCACTGTGTCTCCACCAGGATAAAGCAGGAGCTCTCCTGAAACCATGCAAATAGTTCCCACACCCAGGGTCTTCCTTGGAGGTACCCTCAGGGATGTTAACCTCAAGACTTAACAGACAATCCAGACCACAGGCTTTATTCTGGAAGTGTAGCTTGTGTTAGTTGGTTTTAATGGRGGGAMGGACAGAATAAGTCTTYAAGGGCATACAGAATGGGATGCAAGGAGGAAAGGAGGATATYGGGAGAAATAAGGATAACCTGTCCATGTTTCCTATTTGCCTTTCCAGTGGRTGTGGTAAGGATGTGTGGAGASYAAGGGGAATGTGGCAGGGAGGATGTGCTTTGAGACATCTTGTGCATAAGCCATARGTTATGGTGATCTGAAGACATATCTTGCAGGAAAGTGTATAATAGTTACAAGAAAAACCCTGCAGACTTACAAGCAGAATAAAAACCAAATTTACACGTTTGGGAGAAGAAAAAAACCAGTCGTGGAATCATAGAAAGAAGGGTGAGGAGAGACTTAAGAGGTCAACCAGACCATACTGATMCCTGAAGTCAGGATCATCTCTACTTAAGGCATTCCTGATGGATGTCTTCCTAATCTGTTCTTAAACCCTCAGTGGTGAAGATTACACATCTCTCCAGGCAATGTCTTCCCATGCTTAATTATCCTTACTGCTCCCAAGGCTTCCCAGTGCTTACCCAACATTTCCCTCGGTGCAATTTAAGCCTATTTTCCTTCTTTTCCTACATGCAGAGCACCACCCCGTGCCTCCTTTGCTACATCATYGTGGCTCCTCTTGGTCTTCCCCCCCAGCTTTCGTCCTGGACACCTCTCCTGCATTTCCCATCTCTCCTCTCCTGATGTTTTACCTTTTTTATGAAGCAAAACACCCCAAACTCCAGCTGGGATTGCAGCAGAGACCCTCCCACTTGGGSTTAGTGCACCCCTCGATTTTTTGGGGGAGAGTTTGAGCCGTTCCCCTTGTTGCCCAGGCTTGGGCAGCAGGATTCCTGCTGGAGCAGGAGGGCTGGGATGCAGAGGTGACAGAGAACAGCTCCGGCTGTCACTCAGTGCCTGCGCGACACGGAGCCGCTCGTGGGCGTCAGCGGGGTTTGCAATAATTGTCTTCCCTAATTAACTTGTTATCAAACAAGAACATTTCATTATGGTACAATTACTGGCTGCTTTGCTGAGACACAGAGGTGTCAGGATTACGATCCCGACATATGCTTCTTACAGCTCTGATTTTTTTTTGTTTTCATAATCACTAACCATTTTTATTTCCTATCCCCCACTCCTCCCTCCAASCCACCCACTCACTTAATGACTAATGAATCCTCCTGCTAATGAATGAGGAAAATAAATCAGTGGGCATGGCAGGTTAGGAAGAAAAACATGCAAAATGTTTTGAGGATCCTTAAATCTGATAAATTAAAATCCCTGGGAGAAAATGGGATTTAATTAGKAAGTAATGTGGTTTTGTCAATGTTTAAATTAAAATTTTAAAGGTTATAAATGCTGCACTAGAGCTGCCTTTACTCAGAGGATTTGTGAGGAGCTTTGTTCAGATCCCACGTCAGCATGGTGATTCCCTGGGGACAGGCAGCTCAATGTCCTTGATGGAGCCCTGTGTGGGTGCAGGACTGCAAAATTCCCACCAGGAGACCCTTAGAGATGGTTCTTTGCAATGAGGGTGGTGGCACAGGTCACTCAGAGKAGCTGTGGCTGTCCCTGGATCCCTGCAAGTGTCCAAGGCCAGGCTGGATGGGGCTTGGAGCACCCTGGGATGGTGGAATAACCAATTCCATGGAATGGTGGAATGGACCATGGTTAGACACCATGGAAGGTGTCCCTGCCATGGCATGGGTGGATCAGAATGGTGCCTTCAACACAAACCGTTCTGGGATTCTATGATTAAAACCCAGATAATCCACTAGGAATCTTCCAGAACTTGCAGCTCTCCAGAGAAACATCAGGGAGCACAATCCCTGAGCTCACCTTTCTGGTGGCCAGGCTTGAGCCAGGGCTGGCCCAGGGGGCACAGAGGCTCCTGCCTGGAGCAGAATGAGCCACTGGCTGCCCCTGCCCAGTCCTGCACCAGACCCCACCCAGCAGCACATCCCAACACCAGATCTCTAAAAGAGACAGGAACAGATGAAGAGTGGCATTAAAAAAAAAGAGCTTAGCAGGAAAATCAAGTGATGGGGATGAAGATAGGCACAGACTTTATTGGTTATTTATTTATTTGCATTTAGTATTAGGAAYTCTCATTTACCTGTCCTCTCGCTGTCCAGAAATTGCAGGTTTTGCTCCAGGCAAGTCTTGCTATAATTAAATTTATCTCTGTATAGCTCTGAATACTTTGTTTTCCCACCATATTGGAAAAAAAAAAAAAGGTAAAACCACTCTTGTATTTTGCTGTTATAGAGGAAAAATAATTAAAATTGTTCTCCATAGGGCAGCATACAGCTGTGCCCTCTCTTACACACTGAGATACAGGAATTTCTATTTCATTGCTGTGAGGGCATCAGGTACCATCTTTAAGAGCATCCACCAGCTCTGCTGCTGAACACAATAAATTCTGTGGTGCTGTGATGGGCACAAACCTCCCCCAGTGGAAGGTGTCCCTGCCCATGGCAGGGGGATGGAACTGGAGGAGCTTTAAGGTCCCTTCCAACCCAAACCACTCTTTGATTCTATAATAAAAGATCTGGAGATTGTAGAGAAAGGTAATAGCTTTTATTAAGGGAACTGATACTGTTTGAAGAAATAGTTACTTTTCACAGGCAAACTCTTCTTCAGGCTGACATTTTGAAAAGTAATTTTGTTCTGAATGGAGCAAATGTAATATTTCCTGAATGCCATAAAGCCAAAGACAAACGTAGAGAAATGCTCCATTTCAGAAAATTGCCATCTGAGACCTCCAGTGTGTCGAGTCAAAACGTTTCATTACAGGACTCACTGTGATTTAGCAATGAAAATAAGGCTTTCAATCCATTTTTAATAGAATTTATCTGTACTGATTTTAAACTCACATTCAGTTCAACTGCTGGAAGGTTACTCTCCCTTCAGAGGTCAGTGTTGGGAGGGAGTCTGCCATGGCCATGGAAATTTGCAGGGGAAATAAGCTAAATCATAGAATTGTGGGATTGTTTTGGTTGGAAAATACCTTCAGGATCATCCTGTCCAACTGTCAGCCCAGCACTGCCACAGCCACCTATTGTATTTGGGTTCCCCCCAGACAAAGGCAGGAATGATTAATCTGACTCCATGTTCTCAGAAGGCTCATTTATTACTTTATAATACTATATTATATTAAAGAATACTATACTATACTAAAGAATACAGCAAGGATACTTACAGAATGCTAAAAAGATAATAATGAAAACTGGTGACTCTCTCCAGAGTCCTGACACAGCTTGGCCCTGATTGGCCAAAGAGTGAAAACAACTCCCAGCAGAATGCAATGGAACAATCACCTGTGGGTAAACAATCTCCAAACACATTGCACATGTGAGCACAACACAGGAGAAGCAAATGAGATAAGAATTGTTTTCCTTTCCTCTGAGGCTTCTCACCTTCCCAGGAGGAAAACTCTGGGTGAAGGGATTTTTCAGAGAATGGGAATGCCACGGCCACCACGTCCCCAAGTGCCACATCCATAATTCTTTTATACACCTCCAGCAATGGTGGCTCCACCACTTCCCTGGGCAACCTGCTCCAGGGCTGGACAACCCTTTCCATGGAGAAATTTTTCCCAATATCCAACCTAAATCATCCTGAACACAGAATGTGCCCACCAGGCTTCAGCATTTCAARTGCTGAAAGCTGTTGTTGGTTTTAAAGCTGCATTAAATACATGCAAATCTGTTCTAATTGAAATCAACTTTCAGTGCATCACTTGAGGAAGGCTTTGGGTTTCCAGTGGAGAAGAGGGTTGGTGGGTATTTTTTCTGGGAGTTCCTGCCTTTATCCTGAAATTTTAATTCAGTTTTAAAATAACTCCTTTGCTSAGTTTAATCTGTGTAATCCCATGGGGACTCACTGCTGGGGGCAGAGTGGATCACACCATTATTTATTGAAGGTCTTCACCTGCATATGGAGGACCAGGATCAAGGRAGSATGYGGACCAGCACTGACATGATCAAGAYGCATCTCTCATTATGGGAAAAAATGGAAAAATAAACCATAATTCACTCTTCCACATATTTTATTTTTTCCTTAGGGAAGCAAACTCTCCTGGTACTTGCTGCTTCCCTGAAAGCTCCAGCTRACCAAGTCATAACATGAGGCAAAAATCTCAGTTTTTGTAAGATCAGGAAGCAGTTCCCAGCTGTCCAGACTACYGGGAAGAGCTGGAGTTTTAAGCTGTAAAGGATTAATATTGGGAAAGCCAAGAAAACAAATGGATAATTTAGGAATTCTGACTGTCTCACCTGTTTTTAAGCTGGTCATCATCACAGAATCATAGWATGGATTGAGTTGGAAGGGACTTTAAAGATAGTCCTGTCATTTGAGGATTTGGGCTTTTGTCTTGCTCTCCCAAGAGCCTGGAGCACTCTTTACTCTGTCTCCTGTTGGGAAGGGATTTCACTGTGTTCACCTCATAAAATCAGACTGTGTCTCACAGATACCTGTCTGAACACACAGACCAGTCTGACCAGAGATCCCAGCACAGGATCAGATCAAAAATCCCAGCATGGTCCAACCCAGGGGCTTCATTTTCTTGGTTTGGTGTAAATTCCCCTGCATCAGAATTGAGTTTTTCATGCACACAGCCCCACTGAAGGGGCTTCCCACTGAGCAGGTGGGGTGCAGCCAAGCCCAGCAGCCCCCTGTTCCCTCTACTAATGATTTTCCATCCTTTGGTCCTTCCAGGCATACAAGAGGAAAACAGAAGCTGCCAAGAAGGAGTACCTGAAAGCCCTGGCTGCATACAGGGCCAGCCTCGTCTCCAAGGTACAGCCACACTCACAGACAGGGTACAACTCACAGCAGCCTCCAGGGAGGAGCACATTTATCAGAAATGCTGTGTAATTGTGCTATCAGAGCTGATCAAAGCATTAGCACCTTCCCAAGGGGCTGAAAGAGGGGCTCTGTGGCACGGTTAGAGCAGGAGCTGGGCTGTCATCTGCCTTTAGAGCCCTGCAGTGAGAGCCCATGTAGGGCAGCAGGCTGTAGGGGCAGTCTGCACAGTCAGGACAGACGGACACGAGAGATCTCTGCAGCCAGGGCTGGAGCTTGGGGTTTATTGCAAAGGGCCTGGGGGCAGGGCCCTGCTGGGAGCTGCCAGCCACAGCTCAGAGCAGGCCCCAGAGAGGAGAGAGGGGGAGAGAGGGTGAGAGGGTAAGGGAGTAAAAAAGGTAAGAGACTAAAGGGGTAAGAGGGCGAAGTTCCCGTTACAAGACAATAAATCTTCTTCTGTGTTGAATATTCTGATTCTCACTAACCAATCTAGTACAAGATACAAATCCTACAGTATTTCCATACAGCCTATAAGAATCACTACATCACCACACTGTGTTACATTTCAAACCCTAAAAACTCCTCTTTGGGCCCCTTCTGCCAAGCTGTAGGGTCTGCTCTGACCCTTGGGCCTGTCTGCAAGCAGAGGGTGTTGTTCCATCAAAAGGGGATTACCTTCAGCTGGCCACACCATTGTTTTCCAGTTGTTCAGTAACTGAGGGATCTCAAAGCTTGCTTTCATTTCAATCTCYCTTAMAGTTTCCATATTCTCAAAATCTTTTGCCAGGCAATCATATTGYTAAGGCTTTCCTGTTTCATCTTCCCCAACACCCACTTTGGATGGGTTCAGCAGCAGGGAGGTTTCATCAGTGTCCCTGTGTGGGGTGTGGGGTCCCTGCTGCTTGTCCCCACTGTTCCTTGCCTGCTTTTGGGCTGTGAGTGCAGCAAAGGGGTCAGGAGGACAAGGTGGCACCAGGGACTGGCCCAGGGGAAGGTGACACCCAGTACTGGGCTCACTGGTGCCAGTGCCCTCCTGCACCCTGCTCCATGCACTTGGGCTGTCCCACCTGCTCTGGACCCCACGTGTTGCTTCTCCTGTGCATGCTCAGCCTCGACCAGATTTTTAGGGAGTTTTAGGGAGTTTTTAGAGAGTTTTATGGAATTTATCAACCCCATAATTATGGGTTGATGAGATGTGGGCACGTGGGTGTTGACCACCCTGCAGCCGGGCCAAACCCCGAGAGCCCATTCCAGTGCCTAACAGCGACATTTCAGGGCATTTCAGGCTCAGAGAGCCCATTCCAGTGCCTAACAGTGACATTTCAGGCTCAGAGAGCCCATTCCAGGGTCAGTGACATTTCAGGGCATTTCAGGCTCAGAGAGGAGCTCCCAGAGCTGCAAGACCACCCTGGGGAGCAGTGATGGGCCCAGTCTCCTAGATGTGGATGTCCCACCCAAGGGACCTCACAGCTTGCCCTCCTTCACTCCTGCAAAGAGAGGACACAGCATTTGCTGCCTGGGAGTTTGGGGGGGCTCCTGTGGAGCTCAAAATCTTCCAGGCTCAGGGGTAATGCTGCCCTTGGGTAGTGAGMAGCTTCAAAGCTACTCCTTGCTACTACACCACATCCTCAGAGCCTAATCATCACACTCAGCTGCCTTGGGAAATGAAGTGATCTCCCAAACCCCCCCTCACCTGCAGGATTTGTGTGCTGATGGGGAGCTGGAAAGGCTCAAAGCCCCTGTGCAGACCAGGAGCTGCCAACTTCTCAACAGAGCAGCAGCAAGGACAGAAAAGGGGGATGGGAAGGACTTGCTGAGGAATTTAAAACTCTTGTTGGTTCCTCTGGAAGCCTTTGAGGGTCTTGTCTTGAATGTGCCTCTCAGCAGTGTGGGGCAGGAGTTGTGGAAGGTGTGGAAGTCATGGAGGCATGTCCTCTATGGCTTTGGGTTTTTTCCCAATTTCTCCAATTTGCTCTCCTGCAAAACTTTGTTTTGAGCAAAGCTACACAGTGTGGTCCTGGCTGCTGGGTGAGAAAGGATCAGGACTATCATCACAGGACAATCATCAGGACAAAACCCTCATTGACCAACCCAGAAAATTTCCCCTTGTCCTTCTCTCCTTCCTGCCAAAATGATTGTCCTGTGCATTATAAACCCACCAGGGCTGCTGGGATGCACAGGATGGGGAAAACAGAGGGTTTATAGATCCATTTGTACTCTGCTGGAAGCAGGATGGGTTTGTCAGCCACCCAAAGCAGTGAGCTGCTGGGGGGCAGTTTGCCTCTGCACTGGTTTGATGCTCTGGGAAGGCTGAGCTGGAACAGAGGCTGGACAGAGCTAAAGAATAAAGCAGGGATTTATTAAAAGGCCTCCATGGATCCACCTTGGGCCTGTCTCTTATACACATCTAGATGTGTATAAGAGAGGGATTTATTAAAAGGCCTCCATGGATCCACCTTGGGCAGCACAAGAGCCCAGCCAGGGCTGCACCCAAGATGAACCAAAATGGCCCCAAAATGCACGGCCGGGCACGGGGTCTGTCCCTGGGATCAGTTCTGCTCCATTTGCATCTTGCAGTTCATTGTCCCATTCCAGCTTTAGCCCAGGCAGTCCCACCCTGCTTGTTTTTCTCTCTGCAGCCCACGGTGTTTGTGCTCTTGGGCTGAGGTTTGGATCATTTGTCCTTGGTGCCCAGCTGGAGCAGGAATTGTTTTGTCTCCCTGCTCTGTGCAGAGCTCACCATCCCCTAACATGAAGCCCAGACCCACACACTAAAGCAGCAGAGAATGTGAAAAATTGAAAAGCTAAACCTGAGGCACCAGGTTCATTCCCTCTGATGCTCCAGTCTCTGCCAAAGGCACGGAGGAGTTACTGGGGTTAATTTTCCAGCTATGGATGCTGCACCCAGGCTGTGGGCACCCAGCTGCTGCAGGGCTGGCAGTTCTTGGGGCAGGTGGGAGAGGAGCAGGATCCATGGGGATCCGTGTTGAGTGGAGGGTGTACCCAGTGAATAGAGGGAATCAGTGGGTAAAGCCTGCTAGGATTGCAAATACTGCTCCTYTAGACAGTACYTAGTGGAAGTGGGCTYCCARGTAGT
The DNA here is from genome assembly GCA_002167245.1 of Sporophila hypoxantha. Taxonomy (NCBI): domain Eukaryota; kingdom Metazoa; phylum Chordata; class Aves; order Passeriformes; family Thraupidae; genus Sporophila; species Sporophila hypoxantha. The sequence continues at coordinate 419,670 of NDFG01000323.1, read as the reverse complement.
AGGTGTGGTGTAGTGTGACKGTGTTCACAGGGMTCTTAGYATGAGGGAAGAGACGAGGATCTGACTCCATGTTTCAGAAGGCTGATTTATTATTTTATGATATATATTACATTAAAACTATACTAAAAGAATAGAAGAAAGGATTTCCTCAGAAGGCTGGCTAAGAATAGAATAGGAAAGAATGATAACAAAGGTTTGTGGCTGGGACAGAGAGCCTGAGCCAGCTGGGCTGTGATTGGCCATTAATTACAAACATCTAACATGGGACCAATCACAGATGCACCTGTTGCATTCCACAGCAGCAGATAATCAATGTTTACATTTTGTTCCTGAGGCCTCTCAGCTTCTCAGGAGGAAAAATCCTAAGGAAAGGATTTTTCATAAAAGGTGTCTGCAACCGTGTTTAGTGAGGAGTTTGCTAAGACAATCCCTGGGGGGTATAGCCCATGGGGGGGCTATCTGCACTGATGGATACCTCAGGATGCACATCACTGTTTCCTCTTTCCCTTCCTCACCACCTCCCACTCTGTTTCCCCACAGAGCTCTGCCGACCAGGGGGAGACGAAAAGCACCCAGAGCAACCCCCCATCCAAGATGATCCCTCCCAAGCAGCCCATGTACCCCATGCCTCCTCAGGCATCCTCTCCCTACCCCGGCCTGGGCTCCTTCCTGTCCCCCTCCGAGCTGCAGAGCTACCGTGGGCACCCTCACGCGGGGCTGTCCCGCACGCTGCCCTCCAAGCCCCTGCTGCCCAGCATCAGTGCCTCCCCTCCGCCCTCCTTCCAGATCAGCCCCCCGCTCCACCAGCAGCTGTCCTTGCACCACCCGCAGAGCTCGCTCCTGCCCCAGCCCCTCAGCATGCAGCAGGTCCCCCAGCAGCCCCTCCTGTCCCCCRCCATGGCACTACAGGTACAGCCCCCCATCAACGCCTCGCCGCCCGGCCAGCAGGTCAGTGCTGGGGCTGCCTGGGGGTGGGGGGTCTTGGTTTGGGGGGATGGAGGATCAGGAGGGGGTGAGGGAGCTGGGAAAGGGGCTCAGCATGGAGAAAAGGAGGCTCAGGGGGGAARTTGTGTGTGAAAAATGCCAATCGCTTGTTTTTTTTAAAATTTTGAGAGTTTCATGATAATAAAATGGTTATAAATAACGGTTATAAAAATAATGGTTATAAAAAGAACTCTAATATAATTAGAGTAATAATAATTTGGACAATRTGGATTAGAACCATGTGAGACAATAAAAACAAAGAGTTATGGATGGTCCAGGTACATTTTTCTGGGCAACATAAGCCCAAAAAAGGACCCACATTAACAGAGGATTAACCCTTAAAAGCAACAGCCTGTTGCATATTCATACACCTCATATATGATCCATAAATTCCATTCAAACACAGGATTCTGTCTGGTCAGTGTCAGCTTCTTCCTCTGAATCGTAACAGCATCTTCATGGCTGAGCAAGGCAGGAAGAAGTTCATTTCTTCTGATAATGGAGCAATAAATTATTTTTCTCTGAAAGATTTAGGTGTCCTGTGGCTGATGTTTCACTGCGAGTCCTTTCTTTAAAAAAAGTATCTTACACAGCATAGTTTCTATTTTAGCATTTTGTTATAACCTAAAACTATATTTAACACACTACTAAAAAAAATTAATACAGCATAACTTCCTAACATAACACATATAACATTCGTTTGAATATTTGAGAAAAGCCAATCATAAAATACACATTTTTCACATTGTGACTCCCTGACAGGAGGGGACAGCCCCAGGTCGGGCTCTGCTCACAGGGAACAGGGACAGCATAAGAAGAAATGGCCTCAAGTTGTGCCAGAGAATGCTTCGATTGAGAATTAAACAAAATGTCTCTGTTGAAAGGGTTATCAGGCAGTGGAACAGCTGCCCAGAGAAGTGGTGGAGTCACCACTCCTGGAAGCTTTAAAAYATGTGTAAATGTGGCACTTGGGGACAGGGTTTAGTGGTGGGGTGGCAGTGCTGGGTTAATGGCTGCACTCTATGATCTTGGAGGTCTTCTGCAACCTGAATGATCCTGACTTCTCCAGCACAGGGACTGGGCTTTAGCTCAGCACTGCCAAAGTGGCTTCTGTAATTTGGGAGAGCATTATAGGGGATTCTCACACTCACTCATTGGGATAGGAGCTGTTGCTGAGGGCAACATTTTGTGAAACTTCATTCCACATAGTTTGTGAACAAAATATAAAAATTAAAAAAAAAAATACCTCCCGTTGCCCTAATTTGGATATTTTGGAAAAAATCATGTTCTTTGCCAGGTAACTATCATGGATCTGGTTTATATACATTGCCTAAWGGATATAAATTTAATTAAATTACCCCAAATCACCCCAAAAAAATGGGGAAAACTGATCAGCTTTCAGCTGCAGCAGCCCCTCAGTGTCCTTGCAGAGTTGCCAGTGGTGGCAGCTCGTGGGGACAGTGCTGATTGTGTGGCTGTCCCTTGTTCCTGAGCACTGGGGTGGGGAGCTCAGCACTGCACTGGACACTGCTTTGGTGGCCAGACTGCAAAACCCAAAGTTTTGTGGCTGTGTGCCCTCCACGGCCATTGCCAGCCCCCAGGAGGGGGTTCTGACAAAAAGAGCAGGGAAAAGGGATGTCAAATGTGCTGCTGCACTGACACCATGGCTGGGCTTGGATCCCCCTCTGTCCCTGYGGCTCCTCCTGTGCTCTGAACTGACAGATTTGGGGGACAATGCCTGTAACTGTGATTATGCACTATCATTAAATCTGCACTTCTCCTGCTTTGTATGCCCCTGTAACCCTCCTTTTCCTCTCCACCCTGCAGGACTTCTCCCATATTTCGTCTGAGTTTCAGAACAGTGTTGGACCCCGTTCTCCTGGTGCATCAAACCCCCCGGGAAGCACTGAGTGGGACAGCGACTACCCCAGCAGGGAGTGTGGGGTCAACCACTGCAGGCCAGTAGWCAAAACAGCTCCTTGCTCGTGCACATCTGGGCTGGGACAGGGACAGTGCCCCACAGCTCACTGCTGCCCTAAAATGTGTGGCCAGTTGTGCTCAGGGGAGCTCAAGACTCCCTCAGCTCTGTAGGCTCACTGAAGTGATGCTATGGAAGCAGGTAGCTTAAAAATCATGGATAAATTCTTCATTGGATATGAAAAGTTGTCTTTTTTTCCCCRCTTTTTTATTTATTTCCATTCCATGGGAGGGTTAGGCACATTTTTTTTATGGAGCAATTCCCCCAGCAGAGTTCCTGGAGGTTTGAAAGCATCCACGTCCATAAGGGCAGGCCTCAGTGTGGCCTTCCAGTGCTTAAAGAGTCTTAGTAAAAAGTTGGAGAACAACTAATTGCAAAGGCAGGTAATTATAGGACAAGGGGGAATGGTTTTAAACTGAAAGAGAAGAAATTTAGATCATATGTGAGGAAGAGATTGTTCCCTGTGAGGGTGGGCAGGCCCTGGCACAGGGTGCCCAGAGAAGCTGTGGCTGCCCCTGGATCCCTGGAAGTGTCCAAGGACAGGGACAGGGCTTTGGAGCACCTCTTGGACAGTGTGGAAAGTGTCCTTGTCCATGGCAGGGGATGGATTGAGATGGGCTTTAAGTCCCCTATCCAACCCAGACTATTCTGTGGGTTCTGTGATAAGCAGTGTTCTTCTGTTCCTAAAGCATTGCTCTTATCCTGAGGCCACAACCTCCCAGAAATTGTCTCTACCAGCAGGGACCTTACCATTCCTGGGGCGTGTACAAATCCTGATCCTCCATAGAGCCACACAATGCTCCATCCCCCTGCACCATGCAGAAAGCCCCACTTGTAAGAGCTGGAATGAGAGATGGGATCCGGGCTCTCCAAAATGCAGTTATTGTATCCAAGATGCTACAAGTATTGATCCAAGATGGTGGGTGACAGAGCTGTGCCTACAGCTGTCATCCAGCTGCAGGCAGCCTGGAGACCCTTTTGGTTTTGGTTACATGCATTATTTACTTTTCTTTGCTGAGCATCTTCATACAGCAGAACCAATCTATACCTAGCTATTACTATAGCCTTCATAATCTATAATTACCATATTCATGTTACTGTTCTCCAATCACTAAAGTGTACATTACAGTTTAAGCTAGAAGTTGTTTTTTCAGTTTTCTTGCAGTGGAAAATTCTGAGACCTTTTTTCTACTTGCCACATTTGCGACTTGTTTGCCTGTGCTTCTTTCTGCTTGGTAAAAACATCTTCTTGTTTGGGGTGGGTTTACCTTTGCTCTAAGCCATAAAAACCTTCTAACCAACACACCCTTTGCCTCCTTGGTTATCCAGTAGAACTGGCTCAGCAATTCTTTTCTTCTATATCAAAACTTGCTTCCATCTCTATTCCTTCATCAGACTCTACATTTAAAAATCTTTCTGCTAAGCACATATCTGTGAGACTTCTTGTCAACTTTCATCCTTCCCAACACCCACTGACTTCTGCACACATCTTCCCCTTATGCCCTACAAGCTCTGACATGAATGTGCCAGTGTGAAGGTCTGGAAATCCCCAATAAATGAAAACATCAGGGTAGTCTTAAGCTGGGCAGCAGGGAGTGTGTGGAAGCCATTTCCGACCTCTGCCTAGCCCACTGCTCTTGGCTCATGGTTTGGAGGCTCTGTTGTGCTCTGGAACATTCCTGGGGCTCTCTGTGGGAGCAGGCTGGGAAGGAGGCTGGATATGGTTGGAGTATTGATTTCCTTCAAGTGCTGGAACACAGTGCTTTCACCAGAAATAATAAAATAACAACCAGCTCCCAGGCTTTTCAGAGCACAGCTCTGCCTGTGCCAGCAGAGCACTCACAACTGCTGGGCTGGGCACAGAGTGTTCAGACATTTATTTCTTCCAGGGCAATAAGTAACTGCCTGATCCATTAGAATATCCCTGCTGTCTGCCTGCCCCAGGGGCTCAGGGYCATGGATAGCTCTGACCTTTGCATGGTCCTTCCTGAAGTCTCTGCAGACAGCCTGGAAGAGGGAGCATGACCAGGACCTGATTGTAAAAGTCACTTCACATGTCATGGGCAAAATGCTGAAGGTGCTTGGGGGGCTGTGGCACATGGATCCAATTTCCAGAGGTGCTGGGCAGATCCCAGGAATGAACTCRCCTAGAAATAAGCATCACTTCTCAAGGGATCAGCTGGGAAAACATTTGATTCCCTCTGCAAATCCCACAGCCTGGGTCCCATGCAGAAAGCCCAGGGCACTCCAGAAACAGGTGAAATGTTCCCACAGCCATGGGGACTGAGTTCTGTGTTGCTAAACCAAGCTCTGTGACATCTGGCTGGAGTGCCACACTGTAAGCAGAGGGCCCATGCAATTCATGATCAAAGCTCATGCATTTCATGCCTTTGTCACAGCAGAAATATCAAATTTCATGGGTTTACAGCAGCTTCCTGGGGGAAAAAAAAAAAAAGAAGTCATTCTAAAACCAGACAGATTATGCAGAGACTTCCAGATAATTATTAGAGTAGATAACAGCAAGGAACTCAGATGGATAGAGATCAGTCCTGCAGAAAGTGCTTAGTGCACTGAAAATGCCATAGTGTCTGCTGAGGAAGGAGCCATCTCCTGTGACTGAAGGCAGCCAGTGCCCAAAGCTGGGTTGCTCTCATTTATTGCAAAGCCTGATGTGCCAGCAGTGCCCTCACCTCCTGCTTCTGCTGCCCTGGGATTTGCAGCCTCAGAGCCCCCTCTGCATCACCTGGAGCAGTCCCAGGCATCTGCAGCTCCCCGTGCCTCAAGGCTGCTCACAAGCCAAGAGATGATCTGGATCTCCTCACCCAGGACAAGGGGGTGATGTTTGGGGCAAGGGGGAATGGCTTCCCACTGCCAGGYRAGGGWTYGATGGGATATTGGGATCAAATTGTTCCCTGTGAGGGTGGGCAGGCCCTGGCACAGGTGCCCAGAGCAGCTGTGGCTGCCCCTGGATCCCTGGCAGTGCCCAAGGCCAGGCTGGACAGGGCTGGGAGCAGCCTGGGACAGTGGAACAAGYTGAGCTTTAAGGCCCATTCCCACCCAATCCACTCTAGGATTCCATGATCCCCCTGACTCTTCTCCTTTGCACTAATTTCCAAGMGACATTTGAAGTTGTCATTGGGCTCCTCCACAGCACCTTTCATTGGCTGGGTGGGTCCAACCTGTTACGGCTGTCACAAGGTTCTTGGGGTGAAGGAAGAGACGTAGATCCTTGACTCCATTACAGAAGGCTTGATTTATTATGTTATGATATATATATATATATATATATTACATTAGAACTATACTAAAAAGGAAAGAAAAGGAGAGTTTCCAGAAGCTGCTAACTACCTAAGAATAGAATAGAAAGAATGCTAACACATGAGCTGGCCTTGACAAACTCTGAAAGCTAGCTCTGCTGTGACTGGTCACTGAACCAAAACATCCACAGCAGGCCAATCACAGATCCACCTGCTGCATTCCACAGCAGCAGACAATCTATTGTTTACATCTTGTTGCTGAACTTCTCAGCTTCAGCAGGAAAAATCCTAAAGAAAGGATTTTAGTGAAAAGGATGTCTGCGACACCAACCCTCAGCAGATCTTGGGCACAGCAGTGAGAAAGGGATGTTGTCTCCARGGGTTGGGTCCATCAGTGCTGCCCTAGGTATACTTGGGAAGTCTCTGGCCCATTTCAACCTCAGAAGTGCATTCAGCTTAATTGCAATTAAAGCAGCACTGTGAGGAGTGAGCAAAACCTGGCTGGAAAGAGAAGGGCTTGTTCCTTGATGGGATGTGACTCAGCTGCAGAGCCCCAGATTCCTGGCAGAGAGGATCACCCCAACCTCCCCAGCACACAGACAGCCCTGCTGGGCTATGAATTTTATTTCATGTCTAACCTTGATATTTCTTTAGCTTTTCCAACATCTGTTGGCACTGGGTTAGCTGGGGTAAAACCTCCCAAGCCTCGTTTTCTTTTGTGTTTGTCATCCAGATAACTTCAGAAAAACTGACAAGGTTGTCTTTCTCTCTGTCCTTCTCTATCTAATAAGGGAACTGCTGTAGGGATTTTTGTTTCCCAGCCTATGCTTGCTAGTTAAAATGCCATCAAATGACACTTCTTCCCTCATGCCCTGCAAATTCTGGGATCCTGTGAGCAGACACTCCTTAATTCATAACTCAGCCAAGCTGGAGGGAGAGTTTTAAATGTTCCTTACCTCCTGCTCTCCCTATTCTTAATGACTTTGTGCTTACTGACTTCCATCCAATTTTCCTGGCTCTTTCTGGGCTGAAGCCCAAGCTGTCCTAGACTGTGAGCAAAGACATGGGAGCATTTCTCAGCTCCTGCTTGGTGTTTGACTATCACTTCCCACAAGTGACTGCAGCACACAATTTCAATGCTTTTTCACCACCACATCACCAACTCCTTTCCCAGTCCCCTGTCTCCCTCACCTGACAGCCTGATTCTGGCACTTGCTCTTTCCCAGGCACTGAATTCCTCTGTTCCACAGGGATTTTCTCAAGGGAGCTGCCTCACCTCCACCAGAGGTGCAGCTTGGTTTACAATCACSTGCAAAAGTTTCTTAATCCCTAATTCAATTTTAACTCCTCAAAGCACCTCCCTTGTTTTTCTGCCTTGTTTTCTGATTACAAATCTCTCCACAATCTCTTTTCTGGTTACAAATCTCTCAAAAAAAAAAAACTTTCTCCAGGGGTTGTGTCCCTTCCATCCTAAAACATTCTATGATTTACCTTTGTCTCCTCACATTTAGGTATTTTTGGGATAACACTGAACTGGATWCATCTTTCTATGTCCTTCCCCTTGTTTTAAGGCATGGATTAGGTTCTTTTTGTCATCCTTTAGCAACTTTTCCCCCCTCTTCCCACTCTGATTTAGGCTAAAAGATGGGGCACTGTCCATTACACCTTGTCCAGGCACAAAAACCAGTGTACAGCCACTAGATCCAGACATTTATAACCTCCCTAATTCCTTCCAACAATGAACTGATCCTCTCCAAAGGGGGGAATTTTCCAAATCAGCAGCTAAATGAGCAAACACTATAAAAAGGCAAAGATAACCCATCACAACTGCACTTAGTTTGGATTCAATTATTTATGGTAATACTTTGTAATGAACTGGGAAATGCTCTGCAGCGTGCTGTGTAAAATTAATGAAGTTTTAGGACTGGAATACCTCGCTGCTGCTCGGTGGCATTAAATKTTTTCTGAGTGCAGGAGGGAAGACTGTGCATTTTAAATGCAGATTTTAAAATGTGGAGATTAGCAAAGGGTGGGCTCTTGACTCTATCAGAAGACAGCTCTATCAACACCAGCCCTGCTCTGCTGACTGCCCCTTCCCTATTACTCCACTCACAAAAACACCCACACCAGAACCTCCCAAGACTTTTAACTTTAAATTTTAACAGTTTTTAAGGCCAAGATGGAGCTGGTGATTTTTCCATTGTCTATGTCCCATTGAAAGTCCTGAATCTCAGAGCAAAACCTCCACATATCATCAGCCAGGGGAAAGGGACTTCAGCCACTTCTCTCTCTACTATGTCCCCAGAAAAATTGCCTGGGCTCCCTCTTTGAGCTCTCGTTATTTAGTGTGAGAATGAGCAGCATATTTGATCCAAAATTTACTCTCTAAACCTCCATGGCTCAGCCTCAGGTGTGGTGAAGCAGGGGATGGTGGCCCTGGGGCTGATCCCAGGCACAGCATTCCAACATCCTGCAGGTGGGATCTGCAGGGACCCCCAGAGCTGGCCCTGCCCTGCAGCCCCACCGAGCCACAGGAAGAAACTGATGTTGTAMCCTTTGGAGCTGAAATTCAGGAAGAAATAAAATTGCATCCAGCTCTCAGGGGGACCATCTCAATCTCTACAGCTACAGCCTGAAATTTAGGGTTAGAGTTACCCCCTAGGGTTAGAGTTAGGGTTAGGGTTAGGGTTAGGGTTAGGGCTACCCCCTGATAGAGGGTGTAGCCAGGTGAGGGTTGGGCTCTTCTCCCAGGTAACAAGGGACAGGACAAGATGAAACAGCCTCAAGTTGCACRAGGGTAGTGGGTACCCTGATTAGATTGGGTATMTGGAAAAAGATTCTTCAGGGAAAGAGTGGTCAAGCATTGGAAGAGCTGCCCAGGGCAGTGGTGGGGACACCATCCCTGGGGGGGCTTTAAAAGCCATGTGGATGTGACACTTGGGGACATGGTTTGGCAGTGCTGGGAGYATGGTTGGACTTGATCTTAGAGGGGTTTTCCAACCTGAATGATCCTACTGTGGTCCCTCTGTGTGCAGCCCACCCTGTGTTTTGTGCCCTTGATGCCTTCACAACCTTTAAATGAAGCAACACTCACATTTGAGATTATATTAGTACAGGAGGTGGTATGAAAGCTGGTCTTTGTTGGAYACCTTCAGGGGCAGTTATGGAAAAATGTCCACTAAAGCCCACCCCCATGGGGGTGCAGACAGTTTTATAAATTTGGTAAATTAGCATCATTGACAAGAAGCACAAGTTAGGAGCACAAGTGGTGATGCAATTCCCACCCATGGGTCAATCCCCTTCTAAGTCTTCCCCCCCCCCCCCAACATGGTCTGGTACTTTGCTGATGGAAATGTCTCTGAAGAGACATCTGTTTTTCCACCTTGGTTGCCAGGGGGAACCAAGATAGGACAGGGGCTTTGGAATATGTTTTGTCTTTCTACCTAGGGAAAGGGCATGGAAAACTGCAGGGAAAACTGYCACAACAGGTTACAAATATATGTGTAAAGAATYCAGAGAACATATTGATGCCTTGGAGAGGCTACCTAGAACAGAGGCTAGACAGAGTTAAAGGAATAAAGTAGGTATTTATTGAAAGCCTTCAATGGATACACGTTAGGCAGTGCAAGAGCCTGGCTGAGGCTACACCCAAGATAGATAAAAGTCACGAGTTTTTCAGATATAAGTTTGGTCTAATTGCATATCAGGGGTTAATTGTCCAATTACAGCTTCAGGTAATGAAGTCAAATTCCCTCAGTTTGCTCCTCACAGTTCATTTTTGTTTATACTTTTTGGGCCTGAGGCTGCAATGATGCCCTTGGTTCCCATCTGGAAAAGGATTGTTCTGTCTGACCAAAATGTGAAGAGAGCTTACTGATGCTCTATGTGGAGTTCAGAGTTATACACTAATGCAGGATCCACAAAATATAAAAGCTAAAAACTTAAGGCATCAATATGAAAGAAAAAAAGGTAAAAATTAAYACAGCATCACCCTGAAAGCCARYGGGTGACACAAACTGTGCCAGCTGTGCCAGCTGTGCCTTCCCTGCTGTCTCACTGCCTCTGCTCTCTCTTACAGCATGCTGCCAAGGGACAAGGCACTCTACAAAGGCTGTCACTAGAGTTATTACACTAGTGCAGTACAGGGTCTGGAAAATATAAAAGCTAAAAACTTAAGGCATCAATATGAAAGAATAAAAATGAAAAGGGCATCACCCTGAAAGCCACAGGGTGGCACAAACCGCGTGCCAGCTGTGCCAGCTGTGCCTTCCCTGCTGTCTCACTGCCTCTGCTCTCTCTTACAGCATGCTGCCAAGGGACAAGGCACTCTACCTCACCTAAGGCTCAGCACCCTGTGGAGGAGGCTCACGAGAAGGACACTTGAGAGGGTCAATGCTCCAGCCCCCGGGAGGCACGAGCGGGTCGGACGGGCGGCGCGGCTCCACCGCTGTCTCTTATACACATCTAGATGTGTATAAGAGACAGCTCTTACAGCATGCTGCCAAGGGACAAGGCACTCTACCTCACCTAAGGCTCAGCACCCTGTGGAGGAGGCTCACGAGAAGGACACTTGAGAGGGTCAATGCTCCAGCCCCCGGGAGGCACGAGCGGGTCGGACGGGCGGCGCGGCTCCACCGCACCTCGGCGCTGGCTTCGTTTCCAGGCTCTAAGAGCAGTTTTCTTTTTTTTTATTTTTTCCTTTTCTTTTTGAACTCTAAAAAAAAAAAAAATAAGTCTACTTTCTGTGGAAGTTTCCCAAGTACTTATTTCCCCCCCCCCAAAAAAAAAAACATACCCCACCTCGTAAATCGCAAAGAACAAAAAAAGAAATAAAGAGAGAAAATTCAAATAAAAATAATAAAACAAGCGCAAAACCAAGAAAAAAAWGATGAAGTTAAACTAAGGACACCGTTTTTCTGCTTGCCATCAGCTTAGCTACGGACTATTTTCCTAGTGAACTGCTTTTAGACGCAGCATAAACCCAGGTCTGGTGTCCTGCAGCATTAGGCCAGCTCAGTAGGAGGATGCACTCTTTTGACTTGCTAACAGCACTAAACTTTGTGCAAGAAAATGTGAAGTTTGTGTGAATATTGTACATGCAAAGGCCTTGGATGGTCTGGCAAAAAAAAAATTACAAAAATAAATAAAAACTATTGCTAGGTAGGTGGGGGAGAGAGCAGAAGGCAAACTWTGAGAGGACAAATGTGAAAGAGATCATGAAAATATAATTTGTTGGATAGTTGTAAGTAGTTTACTAAGTGTTTTAGAGCTGTGCTAAAGACATCTTTAAGATTTTTTTGTGAAAGAAATTAGTAGTTTACTTTATAGTAAAAGCATTTTATATTAATTGTAGCACATTTTTTAGTTATACATAGAAGGGAGATGTGTATAAAAAAACAACAAAAAAAGCCTGCCAAACTTGTTTCTATTATTTGTACAGCAAGAAATGGACAATTTATATCCATGTTGTATGGCATTATTATTTTTTTTCCGGCCATATGTCCATCTATTTAAAAAATTGCTGACAATGATTTTTGTCTATTTATGAAAAATTAGAGAGCATAATTACAGTTTCTCATAAGGTGCATTTTTGGGGGTTTTTTTTATTTTTTATTTTGTTTGAGGGCGCTGTTTTGGCAGCACCTGGCACATTCGGTTCACAATGCTTATCTTACCTTTCTTTATAATAAAACGTATGAAAAGTAGAGCTGAAGCAGTCTCTCCTTTTTCTGGGGGACATCCTGGATGTGGCCTCTGCCTTGTCCTCCTCAYCTTTCCAACCCTCTCTCCTCTCCCACCACATCCTCACCTGCCCCACCCTCTTCTCACTCTGCGATATCAAAGTKATTAATTTCATGATAAATACACAATGATTAAAATAAGGGGAGAAAATTGAATATTATGAAAACCTTTCTGGAGTTATCATGGCAAGGTGTGACCGTGTTCACAGGGGTCCCAGGTTGAGGGAAGAGACAAGGATCTGACTCCATGTTTCAGAAGGCTGATTTATTATTTTATCATATATATTACATTAAAACTATACTAAAAGAATAGAATAAAGGATTTCATCAGAAGGCTAGCTAAGAATAGAACAAGAAAGAATGATAACAAAGGTTTGTGTCTTGGCTTTCTGTCTGAGCCAGCTCACTGTGATTGGCATTAATTAGAAACATCCAACATGGGCCAATCCCAGATGCACCTGTTGCATTCCACAGCAGCAGATAACCATTGTTTGCATTTTGTTCCTGAGGCCTCTCAGCTTCTCAGGAGAAAAAATCCTAAGGAAAGGATTCTTCACAAAAGATGTCTGCGACAGCAAGTAGACAGGATTTTCTCCAGGGAGAGCTTCTGAGATTTATTCTTTGTGTGTGTGGCAGGTCAGTGYCCCTGAGACTCTGAAATCTCAGAGAGGAGGTTTCCAGCCCTGGSAGAAGGTCTGGAAGGGATCATCCCAGGGGGTTTTGGTGCCACCAGGTGCCTGTGGTTTGTCCCCTCTGAAGGAAGGTGCCACCCATGTTGTCCATCCCCTGATGTCCAATCCAGCTCTGTCACCTTTGGGTCACTGTGGCCATGGATTTGGAGCCCTTTGGAGGCCTCCCCCCTGAGGAGGTTTGTGGGGCAGCACTGCAGGGAGCCACTGAAAGGTGACCTTGCCAATTTAGGGGCAGCTGTGCAAAGCAATATTCACATTTTGACAGCTTTCTGGCCACCTCRCTACATTTCTGCAGGGTGCCTCTGCTTCTCTCCAAGGGCTGGTGGCTGCTSTGGGGCACCATGAGGGCACAGTGACCCATCTCCAGCCCTGGGCATGTGGGGCCATCTGGGGAATGGAGGCCAGTTGGCTATTAGAGAGCCCAGAGCATTAATGAGAAATTGTGGGGCTTTCCAAACCACTTTAATCCCTACTAATCTCTAAATTTGCATGATGGCAGCTGTGCTTAAATGGTATTCCAGCTGTTGGCTAATTGTCATGGAGCTGGAATTGCTCCAGGGAAGTGMCTGGGAGCTGAGCCGGCCATCCACCATCACAGAGACAGAGACAGAGTGGTTTGGGATGAAGGGACCTTAAAGCCCATCTCAGCCCACCCCTGTGGTGGTGRTCACAGGGGTCCCAGGATGAGGGAAGAGATGAGAATCTTCACTCCATGTTTCAGAAGGCTGATTTATTATTTTATTATATATATTATATTAAAACTACACTAAAATAATAGAAGAAAGGATTTCATCAGAAGGCTAGCAAGGAAAGGAATGGGATGGAATGATAATAAAATCTTGTGACTGACCAGAGTGCCTGACAGCTGGACTGTGATTGGCCATTAATTAAAAACAACCACATGAGACCAATCAAAGATGCACCTGTTGCATTCCACAGCAGCAGATAATTATTGTTTTTCTTTTCCTCTGAGACCTCTSAGCTTCTCAGGAGAAAAAATRCTAAGGAAAGGATTTTTCATAAAATTTGTCTGTGATGATGTTTTCATAAAATATGTCCATGGGCAGGGACACCTTCCACTATCCCAAGTTGCTCCAGCCTGGCCTTGGGCACTGCCAGGGATCCAGGGGCAGCCCCAGCTGCTCTGGGCACCCTGTGCCAGGGCTTCTGCACCCTCACAAGGAAAAAAACCTTCCCAATATCCTAAATTCCRTCTCTTTCAGTTTAAATCCATTCCCGCTTGTCCTGTCACTCTCTGCCTTTCCAATTAGCTGGTCTCTGTTTTTACCTGCCTCTTCAACTGCTGGAAGGGCACATCCAGTTCAACAAAGGGCTTCAGCCCAGCCTGGAGGGTCAGGACTTGGGGCCCTGGGCCAGGCAGGGCTGGTGGGGCTGGGGGAGCTTCCCCCTGCTCTGAACCCTTGGTCCGTTATTAACAGCACTGGAAAATTCAGTAGCAGGGTCTCAAGAAGCRTCAGGGCAGGGTGAGCTCTCCCTAAACCCTGCCTGTGTGCCTAACCTCCCTTTAAAAKCCTTTAAATTCCAGGCAGATAGCCTAAATCTCTCTCCCTAGAAAGCAAATCCCTTGCTTTTGAACGTAGGYAGGAATTTATTGCTTCCTTGTCGTGGTAATTTTTTCCATATTTGAAGAAGGATATTGGCTCCCCTTCACTGTCCTCTCCAGCTGCCCCGAAGGCAGGGTGGTGTCCTGGGGCAGGATGAGCTGTGCAGCTCCCAGTTCAAGTCKAAGAGCGTTGGTTGGGTCCTCAAAAGGCTCTGGAACAGCTTTGGGGCAGGGTTTGCAGGGCAGGACCAYGGCAGGCATTCCCAGACTTTGGGCTAATGATGGACAGGGATGTGAAGGGGCAGGGAGAGCCCTGGCTAATTGACTTTGGTTAATGAACACATAATTAGCAGTGCTGCGGGGTGTAATAAGGGGTTTAACAAAGCTCAGCAGCAGCATCTCGGTGCTGTTAACCCTTCGAGCACTGCCCCAGGGGGTGCCTGGCTCCCACAGAAATGGGGAATATCCACAACATCCCACTGGCCCGGCAGGACACAGCCCCCCACACAGGCAGGGTGTGTGGGGAGAGTCTGCTCCTCACCTGTGGATCCTCCTGTGGCACCACCCTGAGCTGTGGGGCCATGAATGCCCCAGCAGGGCTGGGAGGGCACTTTGCTGCATCTGTGTTATCATTGCTGAGCTGATGGAGTGGGAGGGAAAACAGCCCTGATGAGCAACACTGAGAGAAGGATCAAAGGAAAGGAAAGGACAAATCCCAGGTAGGTCCCTGACAGCTGCAGCACGTGCTGGGAGCAGGGGCCTTGTGCCAGCCTTGGGGAGGRCCTGGTCCCCACCCAGGACAGACCTGAACTTGGCAGGTGTCCCTGTTCCCAAAGGTGCCGGGATGCAGAGCGAGTCCATGGTGAAGGACTGTCACAGACAACCTTCATGAAAAATCCTTTCCTTAGGATTGTTCCTCCTGAGAAGCTGAGAGGCCTCAGGAACAAAATGCAAACAATGGTTATCTGCTGCTGTGGAATGCAACAGGTGCATCTGTGATTGGTCTCATGTGGTTGTTTCTAATTAATGGCCAATCACAGTCCAGCTGGCTCAGACTCTGGTCAGTCACAAGATTTTATTATCATTCTTTTCCTGCCTTTCCTTGCTAGCCTTCTGATGAAACCCTTTCTTCTATTCTTTTAGTATAGTTTTAATATAATATATATGATAAATAATAAATCAGCCTTCTGAAACATGGATCCTTGTCTCTTCCCTCATCCTGGGAC
The DNA here is from genome assembly GCA_002167245.1 of Sporophila hypoxantha. Taxonomy (NCBI): domain Eukaryota; kingdom Metazoa; phylum Chordata; class Aves; order Passeriformes; family Thraupidae; genus Sporophila; species Sporophila hypoxantha. The sequence continues at coordinate 404,228 of NDFG01000323.1, read as the reverse complement.
CCCTGGGAACACCACCACAAAGGACATGGGCTGTAGCCCTGGGAGCTGGCTCTGGGCACCAGGACCCTCAGGCTGGGCAGTGCCAGGCACAGGTAGGGTGTCAGACCCAGCATGGGCCGCACAGCACCTCCAGCTCCTCCTCCTCCTGTGCCTGACCAAGGTGAGGCCACCAGAACATCCCCACTGCCACCAGAACATCCACACTGCCACCAGAACATCCACACTGCCACCAGAACATCCCCACTGCCACCGTGGCATGGCCCAGCCCAGAGACAAGCATGGGATCATGGAATCACTGAATGGTTTGGGCTGGGAGGGACTTTACAGCTCACCATTTAAAGCTCACCTTCCACTGTCCCAGGCTGCTCCAAGCCCTGTCCAGCCTGGCCTTGGGCACTGCCAGGGATCCAGGGGCAGCCCCAGCTGCTCTGGGCACCTGTGCCAGGGCTTGCCCACCCTCACAGGGAACAATCCCTTCCTAACATATGATCTAAATTTCACCTCTTTCAGTTTGATCCCATTCCCCTTGTCCTGTCACCACAGTTCCTGAGGAAGAGTTGCCCTCTCCCTCCCTGTAGCCCCTTCACACCCTGGGAAGGTGCTGGGAGGTCTCCACACAACCTTCTCTCCTCCAGGTTGAGCAGCCCCAGCTCTCTCAGCCTCTCTCCACAGGATAGGTGCTCCAGTGCCCCCAGCAACTCCATGGCCTCCTCTGGACTTCTCCAACAGTTCCACATCCTCCTTARCCAGGCACCAGAGCTGCCCCCAGTGCTCCAGGAGCAAGGGCTGGGATGGGAACCGCCTCAGCAGGACCAGCTGTGCTGCTCCTGCCCTCTGCCCACTGCTGTCCCCAGGGGCTGGAAGGGCTCTGCCCACCAAGCAAACATGACATGAGGCACCTTTGCCATCCTTCTGCAGACTGGAGAGCCCAAAAAGGAGCCTGTGTCTCACGGGGGTGAAGCACAGGCAGTTTGCTTTCCCTCCATGCGCTCCACCCTGCAGCAGGAGGTTTGTGAGTCCCCAAAACCTCAGCATCCCCTTGGCAGCTCATCAGAGAGCAGGCAAAACACGAGGAGTGCAAAATTCCCAGTTTGAGTGATGATTTTTGAAGATGYAGAGAGGAATAACAATTGCTCTGGATGAAATACTGCGCTGGCCAGGAGGGTAATTGAGAGTCAGAGTTGAGATCAGATGTTTTATCACTGTCTCCTCAACTCTTCTTGACTTTCAACTGCAATTTGATAAATCAGCACAATACCTGGCACGGTAWTTGCTGGACATTTTATTCCTAGTGGGTTTACTTTATTCCAACTGCAGGCACATTAGAGAACTTTCTGTTGCTCTGCCATTGTTATTGTGGGGACAGAGGTCAGATAAAGCAGGGCTTAGGAGGTGGTGTTMGTGCAGATGAGACTGGTGAGCTCATTTCAGGTGTTTGTGCAGCTGAGTGCCTTCAGCAGAGCTCAGCCTCCCCCTATGCACCTCCAGGGCTCCTGTCCCCACCCTGCCTTGCTCKTCTCCCTGTGTTCATGCTCCCATTGTGGCTCTGAGGCACCAAAACCTGGGAACACACAGAGACAGCAGCAAGGACTGGGAGATGCTGCAGTGCTCTCCCTCCTCYTGGCTTTTATGGCCAGCCAGGTGGGGACCTGCAGCTGCCTGAAGTCARTGCCAGCACTCAGTCACAGAGGCAAAATGCAATTCCTCAGCCTGTGATCCCATTAAAATTTTATGATGAATGAAGCTTCTTGCACTGTGAGTCTGTGGGAGAGAGAAACACTTCCACTGCTCTTCAATGTGTAATTAATGCACATTTCATTGCTTCCCAGATGAATTTTTGGTCACGGCAGGGGGGTATGGCTATAAAATGACATTTATTTTAGATGGGATACAGACCAAAGGTCAGTGCCTTGTGCAAAGCCAGGAGAGCCATGCGTGCCCTGGGCCGTCCATCTCCCTCAGAGCTGCTGCTTGTGGAGGGAAGGCAGATGGAAAATGTGGATCCATCTGTCCTAGAGGGTGTGCTGGAGTCTGGTGTGACTTCACCCACCTCTCCCACCCCCCTGTCCCATGGCGGAGCATCCCTGTCCACACTGCCATCAGCACACCCTTCAGCCGAGCAGCCARTCCACAACCAGGTTCCTTCAGCTCCTCAACCCTTCCCGTGGCTCCTGACAAAGGGGGAAATTAAAAATGCCACCTGTTAGCAATAAACAGGCTGAAAATCCTGCTGGTGTCTGAGAAATTCCCWGGCAAAACCAGCAATTCCCCTCTGGATTCCCTCCTGATCACCCACAYGCTGGTCACAGCTCACTGTGGGCACCTCTGGGGGCTGTGGCTCCCTGCAGCCCTGCCTTGGTTTGAAAAGCCAGGTGTCTGCTAAGGAAGGCAGGAGCCTCCCTTGAAATGGAAAATGTAAACCTCCTCTCCTCTGATTATTATAATTTTGAAATTAAGGGGTTCTCAGGCAAAGATATGGGAATAGGAATAGCAGTCCTTTATTAGGGAAAAAATAAAAATAAAATAAACAATGCAGTAATACAAACCAACGCTGCCAGAGTGAGAGCAGGCCCTGGCCCCTGTGTGTCAGGGGTGGCACAGCCCCATCCCATGGGGGCTCAGCCCTCCTGCAGTGCCAGCTGTGCTGCTGCTGCAGCAGGGATCCTGCACAAGGGGGGAGTTTTCCTCTGCAGCTCCAGGGCTGCTGSAGATGGGCCTGGGCTCCCTCTGGCAATGCAGGGCAGCAGAAAGCTGCTCCTCTGGCAATGCAGGGGGCAAAGGCTGCTGTGCTGTGCCAGGCTCAGATTGGATCCAGGTAGGAATGCTTGGCTCCTCCCCTGGGCGCAGCATCTCCCCATGGGATGCTGGAATTGGATCAGCCCTGCAGGGACACTCAGTGGCCATGGACAGCAGAGATCTCCTGCAGGGAGGGTTGGCTGTGGGGGAGAGAAAGAAAACTGCCCATGGACAGCAGAGAGCTGCCCCAGCTCTGACAGATGGGGACAGAACACAGAGCCCCAGGCACATCTTGCCTTTCCAACCCAAGACAACCCCTGATTCAATCCCTCCATCCCTGATTTAATCCTGCACTTCAGCTCCATGGGGAGCAGCAGGACCACTGGCTGGAGAGAGCCACCTGGGCCCCCTCAGCTGCAGCCAGCTTCATCCAACATCCCTGTGGGCTCCATGCAGCAGGAACACCCAGAGTCAGASTGCCTCTCTCCATCCCCTTGGGCACATGGAGCGTGTCATCATTTCTGTCTCCTGAGTAGGAGCTTSTAACTCCCACAATCCAGAGGAGGCCTGGAAGAAGTCCCAGGGATTTGGGATTTCTCCAGGAGACAGACTGGCTTGGGGGAAGTTAGCAGAGAAACAGGATAAAGGCATTTCAGACCATATTGAGCCCTTTTCTTTTTCTCTTTCTGGAGTGCACAGAAACAGGACAAAGGAATTTCAGACCATATTGAATCTTTTTTTTTTTCTCTTTCTGGAATGCACAGACTGTCAGAACACGAGATGTCATCTCTAGAAGCACTACACTGCAAGGAGATTTATTGGCTTGGAGCACAGTTTATACTAATTTTTTTTTTCTCAAGCAATTTACACCAAATATTTCAGTAGTTATGCAGGGGAGTTTTGATAATTAGAGCTTTATTTGAGTGCTTTAATTGTGGCTGATCTTTTGAGTAGTCCTACCCTTTAGGCAGCTCATCCTGTCTCCCACTCACCTCAGTGAATGTGGGATACAGAGGGAAAAAGGCCACAGGCACTCCCCCAGTTTTCCTACCAACACTCTGGAAATGGCCCATGGGGAGGCTCTTCCAGCTTCTAAAATTATCCAAGGAAAAAGGTGGGGCAGYATGGATTTGAAGGCCTTTTCCACCTTCAGATCTCATCTTCTGGCAGTTCCTCATTTCACCTCTCCCATGGATTTGTCCCCCTTGCTGATGTCACCCAGGTGGGCAAGTGCCAGCTTCCTCCTGGAGCTGCAGCAGTGCCCACAGGAACTGTCCCCTTCCATGGAAATCAGAGGGAAATAAAAGCCAGCCACAAAAAAAACCCTCTAAATTTTTGAGGGTATTTCTGCCAAAGCACCGCGGGCACTCAGGGCTTCTCTCAGTACTCAGTAATTCRATTGGGAACATTCACAACATCTACACAAGATTTGGGCTCCAAATATGAAGAGGAAAAAAGCAGCTAAATATCTTATTTTGAATAATTGAAAAGCAATCTYAAGTCATGTTGCAAAACAAATGCACAGTTCCCATTTTACAGATTAGAAAAATTTGATTTCTTGACACGCCCCATCTCCAGCAAGTCAAACTCTCAATCAAAAGTTTCATGGGTTTATGTTGTTTTTATTTCCTTTGTCCTCTTCAAAACACTGAATTCATTAAACCAAGAAATGCCCAAGAATTGATTTCTTTTCTTTCCTRTGCACTGAAATGTCTCAACACTTCACTTTTTCCCTTTCAAGTTGCCATTTTTACACAGTTTCAGGCATTATTTAGAGCTCTAGAGTTGAAAGAACTCAAAAACCTGAGAGAGTACATCTCCTCTTCCCTATAAACATCTGCCATCCATCCCTTTGTATTCTCATTTTTGGCACAGAGGAAGAGAAACAGAGAAACAAGCAAGAGTGAGGGCAGGAACTGGAGACATGAATAATTTCTTCTTTCTCAAAACCCAAAATGAAAGGAATACAGAATGAGACATAAACTTTAAATTTCTTTCTTTCATCTAGGAATTTCCCATGAAAAGATAATAACACACCTCCACTGTATCCTTTTCTTCAACTCCTCTGACACACAGATCCCTGGCAGGAAAGGAGGGGAATATTTGGCTTCCCAGGAGAGTGACCAAAACCCTTTGAGGGGTCTCTGAATTTGCAGGGACAGCAGCACCCTGGAGATCTGGGCTTTGCAGGATGTTCCAGGAAGAGCCATGCAAATAATCAGWGCAGCTCTGTGAGGGTGGGGTGAGCACAAAATGGGGCATTTCTGCCATGCCTGGATGTTCTCCCTGGAGACACTTGGCTGCACTGGAGTGAGCTGTGCAGTGTTTCCTTTTGGAGGTGGAAATAGCCACATTCTGCTGGATGTCAGAGCAGAAGGATGTGTTRCTGAAGGGATCAGCACACAGAATGGTTTGGGTTGGGAGGGACCTTAAAGCTCAGCCCATCCCACCCCTGCCATGCCAGGGACACCTTCCACTGTCCCAGGCTGCTCCCAGCCCTGTCCAGCCTGGCCTTGGGCACTGCCAGGGATCCAGGGGCAGCCATCCTGTGCCAGTGAACACCCTCTGAGTAAAGAATTTCCTCCTAACTGCTAACCTAAATCTCCCCTCCTTTCATTTTAAACTCTTCTCCCTTGTCCTGTCCCTGCTGGTGTAAGGAGCTGCTCTCCCTCTTTTCCACAAACATTCTTCAAGGCTGCTCGATGGTGTCCCCAGAGTCTTCTCTACTCTGTGCTGAGCCATCCAGCTCTCTCAGCCTTTGCAGGYCCATCAATAAAAGCAAGTGAGGGTTTTATCAAAGTGCCCCAGAAGGAAGAGCTGATCCTTAATGCTTTTGGAGGGCTTACATCAAGCCAGCTTTATGGTGTAGCATGATGAGGTGTAYTTTAACTCTGTTAAACCACCAGGCAGGTTTATGTCACCACAGGCCCCCAGCTGGGTAATAATTGGCATTGAGTCCATGATTGCAGAAGGTCTGATCAATTGCATTATTATATATTTATTATTATATTATATTATATTATATTATATTATATTATATTATATTATATTATATTTATTATATTATATTATATTATATTATATTATTATATATTATATTATATATATTATATTATATTATATTATATTATATTATATTATATTATATTATATTATGCTATACTACACTATACATACTATATATATATTACATATATATATATTATTACTAAATAATATATTTACTATTATAATATATATTATACTACTAATCATTAAGAAATCATCCCCTTTAGACAGTCTGATACAGACAGATCCAATTGGTCCTTGAAATCCAAACACCATCACCATGGCCAATTAGAAACCACCTTTGGTAAACAAATCCCCATAACACATTCCACATGTGCACAACACCAGGTGCAGCGAGTGAAATAAGAATGTTTTCTCATTCTTTTGTCTGATTTTCTCGGCAGGCCTTCCCAGGGCAATGCCTGGGGAAGTTGTGTTTTCTCTCTGTGGCCAGAGAGCTGCTGCCACAGGTTTATTCACCTGGTCACAGAGTAGGTCAACCCTTGATCAACCCACACTCAGCCCACCAAAGCCCACTGGTGTGTGGGGGTGTCTGGGCTTGGTTTCYTGGCAGTCCTGGCTCCTGGAACTGAGCAGTGCTCAGCATCAGCTCATCCCAGCACTCAGGGCAGGCCATGGCYTGGGATGCTGTTTGGCCTCGGTGCCCACAGCTGAGTTCTGCAGCTCCCCTTGGCATTTCTGCACAGCACTTGAGGAGAACCAGTGTGTTTGGGGAGCAGAAGGAGTTTGTCTTGTCAAACTGGCAGCTGGGCTGACAGCTCCCCCTGAATTCTGTGTCCCCAGGAGGGAACTGGTGTGGTGATGGTGCCGTACCAGGGTTAAAAAGGGCTTAAAGGCACTCCTGGACAGCACCCCATAATGCAGGCTGAGAGGAGCAGCACATCCCCACATCCATGCTCAGCACTGTGCTGGGGCTGCAGGATCCAGCCAGGCCCACAGCCAGGCTGTCCCAAAGCAGCAGCATCACCCTGTGGTCTTTTCAGGGTCCCCAGGATGAAGGAGGAATTGATGAATCTGACTCCATGTTCTTAGAAGGCTAATTTATTATTTTATGATATGATATTATATTAAAGAATACTATACTAATACTATGCTAAAGAATACAGAAAGGATACAGACAGAAGGATAACAAGATAATAATGAAAAACTCGTGACTCTCCAGAGTCCCAACACAGCTGGCTGTGATTGGTCATTAAGTAAAAACAATTCCCATGTTGGATAAACAATTTCCAACCACATTCCAAAGCAGCAAACACAGGAGAAGCAATCAGATAATTATTATTTTCATTTTTCTCTGAGGCTTCTCAGCTTCCCAGGAGAAGACTCCTGGGCAAAAGGATTTTTCAGAAAATAGGACAGTGGCATCACCCAGCCCTGCRCCTGGGGACAGCCCATGGCCCTGACCCTGCACAGAGAGCTCCAGAGGCACTGCAAGCTCCTTGGGAGCCCCTTTAGGTCTTATCAGCACCTGTTTGCTCTGGGATGACCTCCAAGAACCAAATCCCATTAGGAGCTGCCTGTCTGGGAGCTGGTTTGACTTTGCCAGGCACAGAGGAAGAGTTTGGCTGTGAAAACCCAGCAGGAYTGAAGGTTTTCCTCGAAGCTGAGCGATACAAAGCTCAGCTGGCAATTCCTGGAGAGCCACGAGAGCCTTCTGTTCCTGCAGCTTTTCACCATTCCTCCTAATTATGATGTTTTAGGCATGAAATCTGCTCTGGGGTTCGAAGCAGCAGTGAGTGTCATCCACTGCCAGCATGACACTGAATGCCCAGCAGGACAGGGCTGGGGGACACGTGGGACAGGGCTGTCACAGGAGCTTTGGGTAACACAGCCCAGCAGATGTTTGATCCCCACGTCCCTCCCTTGCTGCTGGTGGGGCAGGGGTACATTTCCAAACCCCAGCAGTGCATGTGGAGACACCCAGAGCACCTGGTGTGACCACAGCAGGGTTTGTTGTGTGTTTATAGAACCATGTCCCACAATCACAGAAGGGTTTGGCTTGGAAGGACATAAAAGCTCAGCTGATCTCACCTCTGCCATGGGCAGGGACACCTTCCACTATCCCGGGGTGCTCCAAGGGCAAGAGTGGCCATCCCTGTCTGGTGGCCATCCCTGTCTGGTGGCCATCCCTGTCTGGTGGCTGTCCAGGCCACAGCGTGTTGGGGCTGGGAGAGCCATGTTTTGCACATCTGTGCACATCTGCAACACTCTCAGCATGAGGCCTGGGAGATGCATTCAGCTCTTTTGTTTGGGCCTTGTCTCTGTGAAAAGCCTGAGGAGTTTGTGAGGCTGCTCTTAATGCTCTTCCTTCCACACAGGATGGAGAGGGAGCAGAGGAGCACAGAGACAAAACGCTTTGGCAGGACTGAAAACTGCCAATGTCCCATCCATGAAGGTGTCCAAGGCCAGGCTGGACAGGGCTTGGAACAACCTGGCCTGGTGCAAGGMGTTCCTGCCCATGGCAGGGGGAGGAACGAGCTGAGCTTTAGTGTTCCTTTCAAACCTGGATCAGAGGTGGCCACCAACACCTGGGGGAGAGACAAGACTTTCAGAAACTCAAAAAAAAAAAAAAGCTCTTTACTAAAATAAGCACTGGTGAAAACACAGAGGAGCTCCCAGGAGCAGAGCAGCCCCACACCACGGGTCCCACAGCGAGGGCCAGATGACCACAAAAGGCTGGACAGGTTCAGGGCTGCCCTTTGGAGGTGAGCAGCCCAGGCCGGTTATGCAAGCACAGGACAGAGGTTTCCGGTGATATTTGCAGTGCCCGGGGCGCAGGGTCCGCCTCCRCCCGCAGGCCTTTGCACTCCCAGCTCGGCTGCTCAGTTCATTATCTTGCGGTTTGAAACAATACAGGAAGGATGTAGGTGTTTGCAAGAGGAGGAGGAGGAGGAGGGGGAAGGGAGGGAGGCAGGCTCCAGAGCCACGGCTCCGCTCAGAGCGCTCACCCACACACGCTGCTCGAGGGGGTGGCATTAATTCGGGGCAGAACAGGGCAGAAAAGGGTCAGGTTCCCACCAGAGCTGAACTGGGAGGGGCAGAGGTGCCCTCCTGTGTCACCCACGGGGATGGGTTATTGGTGATATTCTAGCCTGGGAGGAGTGATGCATCTGACTCCATTGATATCAAAAGGCTAATTAATTCCTTCTTCCATTATATTATATTATAATATTATATTATATTTATATTATATTATATTATATTATATTTATATTATATATATTATATTATATTATATTATATTATATTATATTATATTATATTATATTATATTATATTATATTATATTATATTATATTATATTACATCTAAACTGAATTAGCACAAGCACCCAACTCGACTGCCCAGAACCTCATGACTGCCTGCTGACCCACAGTCTGCACACCCACCTGGCCCTGACAGGCCAAGGAAACAAAACACCATCACTGTGGGTAAACAATCTCCACATTGCATTCTGCTTTGGCACAACACAGGCCCAGCAAATGAGATAAGAATTGTTTTGATCATTCTCTTCTCTGCTTCTCTCAGGTTCAGAGAATGTGAATCCCACAATGGGGATCTCATGGCACCTCATGCCACCCTGCAGTTCATTCCTCTGCTGGAGGGATGATCTGGGAATGCAGCAGAGAGGATGYAAGTGAGGATGGCTCCGTGGCTCTAATGAAGCAGCTGGGAGCAGGATGAGGTGCAGGCAGCCCCCAAGGTCTGTAGGAGGCCCAGCAGTGTGCAGAGAGCCTGGGCAAGAGGCTGACAGGAGCTCAGCCCCCATGGAATTGCTGTGGAATATTTGATGATGAAGGGATGGATGGACCTGGCTCCTGCAGCCCCACGGGTCCCAGGAGCTGTGTCTGCCCTGGGCACTCCAGAAGGAGTGGGAGATTCTGAGGAGCAGACAGATGTGAGCACTGCACCTCACCTGGTAACAGAGCACATGGAGGAACAGCAGCYAAGGGGTGGGAACCAGGAGCATTCTGTATTTCCCATATACAGCTCTGACATTCCTCCTAAYGCACAACTGTCCTGCTTCCAGCTGGGATGGAGTTAATTTTCCTCTRAGGAGCTGGTCAGTGCTGTGTTTTGGGCTCGGTATGAGAATAATGCTGATAACACACTGATGTTTTGGTTGTTGCTAAGGAGTGCTTACCCTAAATCAAGGGCTCTGCAGTGTCTCATGCTCTGCCAGCGAGAAGGAGCAGCCAGGAGGGAGCATGGCCAGGACAGCTGATCCCAAGTGGCCAGAGGGATGTTCCATACCATAGACCATCATGGCCAYTATAGAAACTGGGGAGGGACTGGCCAGGAGGGGCAATCACTGCTGGGGACTGGGCTGGGCATCAGTCAGGGGCTGGTGAGTGACTGTAGTGGGCATCACTTGTCTTTCTTGGGGTTTATTCTTGTCTCTGCTTTTGTTATTTCCKTTTTAACTCTTSTTGTTGTTGTTGTTATYTTATTATTTRACTTTATTTCAATTATTAAACTCTTTTTATCTCAYCCCCTGGGTGTTTTATTTTTCTGGTTCCCCTCCCCATCACCGGGGTGTGGGGGAATAAGCAGCAGCTGTGTGGTGCTGAATWACCAGCTGGGGCTAAARCACAACAAGAACAAAGCCAAATATTTGGGGTTGTACACTTTGTGTACAAGAAGAAACCACACCAGACCAGTGTTATTTTGAAAACTTCACTTTGGAAAAGTACTGAATTGCTTTGRGGAAAGATACCCTCATTTTAAAAGTATTTTATGGCATTGGCATCATCTTACTATCATATCTAAAGTTGGGCTTGTAGCAGGACAGCAACAAATGAGCAAATGAGTAATTTTTTTTCCATGGAAACCCTTCTGGAGTGCACAGGCCACTGTGGCTGATCCCCACAGTGCCAGGCAGCCCCTGTGCCCCTGCCTGGGAGCTGATCCCAGTCTGGCTTTCTGCCCGGGGTTTTGCCCCAGCCCTACAGCAGGATCACAGCGCCAGAGCAGAGTCATAGGAGCCTCCTCCAGCCAGGTCTGATAACTCTCGGAGGTCTATTTCTCACCCAAGATAGCTCAGCTACCTTTGCAGGGCATAAAAATCAGCAGGATGGCTTCTGTGGTAGTGTTGAAAACAAAAAGGTTTAATAAAAGGCAAAATAACAAACTCTTACAGAGAAAAACTGATCCAGGTGCCAGAGGTTCTTGTTCTCCTTCTTTTTCTGGTAAATTGTCCAGGTGGGACTTTTTTGGCTCCTGTCCAATCAGCTATAATTCATGTTTGAGGTGAAGTCCCCCAGGTCCTATGAGATGTCTTTTCACCTGATCGAGGAGAGAAACTTCTGGGRTTATTTCCTTTTTAAGGGGARAAAGGATAGTGTTGTCACTCCATCATAGGGGTCACATTCCTACAGAGCAGAGCCAAGGGACACCTGCAGTGCCTGGGGCCAGCACACAGCCCTGGAAACCAGGGGGCAGCTCAGCTCTGCCTGGGCATCCRGGGGTGCCCCTGGCTCTGGGGAGGGACCTGGCAGCAATCCAGAGTGGGATCCAGTGAAAGGTGTGCGTGCTGCACTGACAGCAAAGCTGTTCTCTTGAGCGGCGTTATCTCATCTATTTTGCAAATACAAATGTGATAGAAATCTGCAAAATAGGGAATATGCATTAACTTCTGAAAAGTTTTGACTACATATCATTATCTGTAATTTCGCTGCTTTGATTTGCATATTCATAAAAGAAACATGCAGCTCGAATGTGTCAAAGGCTTTCAGATGAGCACGAACAAAACCAGCAGACTTGCAGGCTCAGTGCTGAAGTAATTGCTAAGACACCTTTGCTTTCCCTGCTGTCAGGGTGGTTTTGTGTCCCTGGGCTGGCAAAGCCTTTTCTTGGTCCAGTTTGGGTGAGCTCAGCCCCRGGGGTGTGAGGAAGAGCTCTGGCTGGGCCTGGTGCTGGTGTCCACAGGAAAGGGAACTCTGCTGGAGAACACAGAGGCCACCAGCACCAGCAAAATGGCTCAGAGGCTTTCCAGCCTGGATGCTGCTTGCCCAGAGCAGCTGTGGCTGCCCCTGGATCCCTGGAAGTGCCCAAAGCCAGGCTGGATGGTGCTTTGCWGAGATAAACAAAACCCCACAACTTTTGTGAAAGTTACAAAGGCAGTATGTATATTACAGCGCTGGACACATGTGGGAATCGTTCCCCTAAAATGACATGTGTACCTCTGGGAACTCCAGATCCTTTTTTCTTTCCCTCTCAAATACATATGCATGCCTATAGGGGAATAGATTATAAATAAATAGAGGTAGTATAGAATGCAATCTTATCCCCTAAGGAGTTGCAGCTGAACCAATTACTAAAGATTAGGAGCAGGCCTGATGTTAACAGGCCACACCTGTAGCCAATAAGAAGAGTGTTATAAAAGAGTGGACTGGGGGGAACTGGAGTCACTTGGCTACTGCAAGGACAAGGAGGAGTCAGTGCCTAGAGGAGCTGCCTGCAGGAAACATCAAGGAGGTATGAAACTCTAGCAATGTGGAACCCTTGTAATGTAATGACAACAAATGGTGACCCCGATGTGATTTGGGAGAAATAACCCTGTGGATTTGGGATGACTCTGTGCATTTTGGACTAAGCTATAATGACAACATGTGCAATTTCACAATAGGTTCCTACATATTCATTCCACTGATTTTGGGTGACACTTGCCACTAATTCTTCAGAAGGAACTCCTGGGTCAGGTTGCCCGGCTCTGTCTGCCCCCCTCCTCCCCCTTTATCTCTTGTCCTTTGGCCCTTCAAGAGGTCAGGCAGTCAGACCAAACAGCCAGCTACAGACTTAACTCAAATATGTACATTCTACCTCAATCAGAATGGATTTCTACCCTGGAAAAATTCCACTCTGCCTCAATGGGGCTTGGAGCACCKTGGGACAGTGGAAGGTGTCCCTGCCAGGGTGAGGGTTGGAATGAGCTTTAAGGTCCCTCCCAACCCAACCATTCCATGATTCTGCTCTGGCTCTGAGCTGGCAGGAGATGCCAGGTGGGTGGGCAGAACCCATCAAGGCTTGCTTCTTCCCACCTCTATCTGTGGGCACCTTRAGGTGTGTTGTGTGTCCCTGATTTTTCAGGCAGGTGACAAAACCAAGCAAACCTGGAGCTGCTGTCCCTGCAGGCAGTGAGGAGGRGGCAGCACCTGTAGCACAGCTGATAATGAGGTGATAAAAAGTGCGGGTTAKAATGGGCTTTTAACTTCTTTCCGTGCTTTCAAGCTGCTGAGTAGGTGAAGCCACAGCACCCTGCCAKCCTCTGTGCTGCTCTGGGGCCACAGTGATGAGATGCCAGTGCTTTTAGGGCACCTGTGGCTCATGTCTGAGTGTTTCAATCTTTATAACACCTGAGCTACACCCTTCGCTTCCTTTTCCTCATGCCCTGCCTTTACAGAGGAAGAACTCCCAGAGGTGGGGTCCCTGTCCCAAAATGCACCCCGGGCARGGGGTCTGTCKCTGGGATCAGTTCTGCTCCATTTGCATCTTGCAGTTCATTGTCCCATTCCAGCTTTAGCCCCTGCAGTCCCACCCTGCTTGTTTTTCTCTCTCCAGCCCACGGTGTTTGTGCTCTTGGGGCTGAGATTTGGATCATTTGTCCTTGGTGCCCAGCTAGAGCAGGAATTGTTTTGTCTCCGTGCTCTGTGCACAGAGCTCACCATCCCCTAACATGAAGCCCAGACCCACACACTAAAGCAGCACACAATGTGAAAAATAGAAAAGCTAAACCTGAGGCATCAGGTTCAGCCTTTGCAGCTGGAGTGGGGCAGGTCCAGCTCAGCCCTTTCCCCTTGCAGGGCTCAGCTCTGCAGCCCCTGGGAATCCTTCTGCCCCCAGCTGCTGATTTTGGGGTACCAGCTGCTCCTGGGCTGCCAGGGAGGCTGCAGTGGGATGATGCAGCACCCAGGATCCCACCCAGGCACTTGTACCCAGCACRCACTGGCTCAGACATTGTCAGGACGCTGGAGCAATGCCAGTTGCTGTGGAAGGAAAGCAGGTGTGGCAGTGGGAAAAGGGGAAAATGTTATTTTTCAATTTCCTTCTGACATTTTTTCAGGCYGGGAGCAGTGGGGTTTTTTAACAACAGAGAGCAAAGCAGAGCAGACAAGCTCAAATATACCTTGGTCTTCAATGTTGGTTTGGGTGGAGAGTGTGAAGTTTTGCTTGCAAAAATAAAATGTTCTGGTTTTGAAAGCTTAACCCTTRCCCCCTCCCAGCCAGCAGAGAGTTAACCCTCAGCTTGGGGCTTTAGTTCTGGCACTAAAGCATCTCCTGTCCTAAGGGATCCCAGGTCTGGGGGGAACTGCAGACTCTGGCATCACCTGAGGGAAGTCCCCCTGTCACCCCCATCCCACTGCAGCCTCCCTGGCAGCCCAGGAACAGCTGGTACCCCAAAATCAGCAGCTGGGGGCAGAAAGGTTCRCAGGGGCTGCAGAGCTGAGCCCTGCAAGGGGAAAGGGCTGAGCTGGACCTGCCCCACTCCAGCTGCAAAGGCTGAACCTGATGCCCCAGGTTTAGCTTTTATATTTTTCACATTCTGTGCTGCTTTAGTGTGTGGGTCTGAGCTTCACATGAGGGGATGGTGAGCTCTGTGCACAGAGCAGGGAGACAAAACAATTCCTGCTCCAGCTGGGCACCAAGGACAAATGATCCAAATCTCAGCCCAGGAGCACAAACACCGTGGGCTGCAGAGAGAAAAACAAGCAGGGTGGGACTGCAMGGGCTAAAGCTGGAATGGGACACTGAACTGCAAGATGCAAATGGAGCAGAACTGATCCCAGGGAGAGACCCCGGGAGCGCTCGTGCATTTTGGGGCCATTTTGGTTCATCTTGGGTGCAGCCCTGGCTGGGCTCTTGTGCTGCCCAAGGTGGATCCATGGAGGAGATCCTTTTAATAAATCCCTGCTTTATTCTTTAGCTCTGTCCAGGCCCTGTCTCTTATACACATCTAGATGTGTATAAGAGACAGGAACTGAGCACTTTCTTTTTCCAAGCAGCAGCAAAGTCTCTCCTCTGGCCTGTGGTCACTTACTTCTGTGAGGCAAAAAATAAAGCTTTGGTTTTAAAGAGAAGGCTGAAAATGGAAACGCTGCATGCACAGAAAGCAAAGTCAAGCACCCAGAACTGAAGAAGTGTGACTGTAAATACAAGCTTTTCTTGTCATTCACACTATGGGTGTCACAAGTGAGAATTTCTGAACATTTATCAACTCCAGGGTACCAAGCTCTGCCTAAAACTGCTGGGACCAGGGCCTGGAGGGTCACTGAGCAGTGAGAAACTGGGCCAGGGATGTGCCCAGTGCAGTGGGGCCTCCCTTGGCTGCAAGAAGGAAATTGAGGGGCTGGAGAGTGTCCAGGGAAGGGTCTGGAGCCCCAGGAGGGGCTGAGGGAGCTGGGCAGGGGCTCAGACAGGAGCAAAGGAGGCTCAGGGGGACCTTGTGGCTCTGCACAGCTCCTGACAGGAGGGGACAGCCCCAGGTCGGGCTCTGCTCCAGGGAACAGGGACAGGAGGGGAGGGAACGGCCTCAGGCTGGGCCAGGGGAGGGTGAGGCTGGATATCAGGGAATATTTCTTCATGGAAAGGGTGGTCAGGCAGTGGTGGAGTCCCCATCCCTGGAGGTGCTCAGAAGATGTGTAGATGTGGCCCTGGGGACGTTGGTTAATGGTGAACACCCACAGCTGGGTCAGTGCTTGCCTGGATGACCTTGGAGGGCTTTTCCCACSTGGCTGGCTCTGTGACTGTGGSATGCAGTGGGCAGGATGGGCTACAATGTGCAACAGCCCAAATCTGCRCTCCCTGGCCCTTGGTCCTGTTGGATCTCTGTCCTCCRCCACAGCKCAGGATCACCTTCCCCACAGCAGCTGCTGCTGCCCTCCTTTTCCCATCTTCTGTCTTGACCTTTTCACATCCTTTGGCCCTTGGACAATGCCCAGGTGTTGGAACCCAGGAGATTCCTCTGGCTGCCCTGGGTGATTCCAGACCCTGGCAGGGGCTCAGAGACCTTGGCACGGAGTCACAGACACCTGTGCCTTCCATTTTAACCCATGGAAACAATTACCAACTTTGTGTGAAGATTTACTAGCCACAAGAGTTTGAGTAGAATGATAGTGAATTTATCACAGGGTGAAAAAGTAGAACTTTGGGGTTTTAGAATGGGGGTTCAAGAGGCAAGATGGAGGAATCTGGGTGTGCTCTGTCTTTCTCCTTCTTCTTCTTGCCCTCCATCTTCTGCTGTGATGGTGACACCCAGGTTCTCTAATTCAGTCCCAAGTTTCCATAAGAAGAACCCTTCACCCACTCCTTCCTTTTCACTTATCCCTGGGGAGCAGCTCCTCCATGGGATCCCAGGTGACAGGGACACTTCCTGACACCCNAAGAAGAACCCTTCACCCACTCCTTCCTTTTCACTTATCCCTGGGGAGCAGCTCCTCCATGGGATCCCAGGTGACAGGGACACTTCCTGACACCCCTGGTASTCCCAGAGCACAAATSTGGTGCCACAGGTGCCACATCCAGMTTCTCRYAGTCTGATCCCTGCATCTATTTTGGCCACTCACCTGTTTCCCTTACAAATAATCACACGTGACATTTTGCAATAAATTGCAAAGAAAAGAATTCAAAAGCTTTTGTTAAAATGAACCATTTCTTTCAAATGAAAGAGTGGTGTTTTCATTGAGCTTTTCGACAGCAGAAGGAGAAAAAAAGCACATTCAAGAGCTTTTGAAYCCAAGAAAGTTCATATTAAAGCAGCAAACAGACCAGGGACTGGAAAGTGGCATCAGCTGAGCACCAACCTCCCCTCCATGGGCCCATCCCAGGACTCCAAAGGCAAAGGAAAGGACCTGATATGTAGGATTTTATTTCATCCTGCAAACCAAGGGCTTGGACAGCCAGTGCTCCTCATTCCTGCCTGAAACCAGCATCCCTGGGTGCACTTRCCAACTATTTTTTGCTGGTCTTTGTGTTCTCTGAAACTGCTTGAGCCATCCAGGGCTGCAGTTCACYCAGCAGAAGGAACTGGTCCAGCTGGCAGTGGGAACAATCCAAATTGTCATTTAAAAAATAATTTCCAATTTATTCCCTTCTCTGTGCAGCTCAGATGGGAGTTAAATTGATTTTTTTACACTGCCTTCATTTAGTGTACACAGCTCTCTCTGTATCAGTGGAAGGAACCTATGAAATCAGTTAAACAAACACATCTGTGCRCAGAGCCCTGCAAACACAGGGTGGGGACTCCCAGGGGAAACCAGGGGGGCTGGCAGAGCCCAGAGCTCCAGCTGTGGAGGGGCTRGAGGACATCACACCCATAATCCAACCCTCATCAGCTCCAGGGATGGATTCCCTCTGGTGAGACAGAGCTGCCTCCAGCTCCGGGGTCCTCAGTGTGAGCAGGACATGGAGCAGTTGGAGCAACCCAGAGGGGCCCACAGGGTTCATTAGAGGGATTGCTGTGAAAAAAAGGCTGAGGGGATTGAAGTTGGTCAGCCTGGAAAAGATATTTTGGGGTAACCTAATTGTGATCTTCCTGTGCCTCTTGACAGGGGCCTGCAGGGACAGGACAYGAGGGGATGGCTTCACACGGACAGAGAGTGGCTTTAGATTGGATGTTAGGAAGAAATTCTTTACTCAGAGGGTGGTAGAACCCTGGCACAGGGTGCCCAGAGCAGCTGGGGCTGCCCCTGGATCCCTGGAAGTCATTGGATGGGGTTTTGAGTGACCTCAGAGCTCTGATGGTCCTCTTGGAAGAGAACAATGCCTGGAACTGCTCCCATTGCCCTGGAGAATCAGCCAAAGGTTGCAACCAAAGGTTTCAACCAAAGGCTTATGGACTTTTCTGCTTGGAGAAACACCATGGCACTTTCTCTGTGGGTGCCAGGAAGAGAGGGAGGGAGGGAGGGAACAAGGAAGGAAGGAAACAAGGAAGGAAGGAAGGAAGGAATGAGAGATCTGGGTGGTTATGGTGACAGCCTGGATTGAAAGAAGGTGCTCCAGCTCCAGTCCCAGGGCTGGGGCTGCCCAGACACCGTGCAGCCTCCAGGGGAGCTGGAGCAGCAGAAACACCACCCTGAAGGGGAAATCACCCCTGGATTTGCCCCCCTGGAACTCCAGGAGTTCCACAGGCAGCGATGGATGTTTAGAGGGAGTTGGGAAGAACACAAAGCTCCCTTTTTGGGGCTGTTTTCTGTACTGACTCTAAGTGTTTGTTGGATGAAGACCACGCTCCTGGAGGTATGGACCTAATGGCTCTCAAGGAGCCACCATCTCTTTGCTGYTGGCTCATAAAACTCAGCTATTCAACCACCAGGAAAACATGAACAGAGGCTTCATAAAGGCACATTTCCAATATACAAAAAAAATTTAATGAATTTGTCCGGTCTCCTGCCTGCAAGACACATTAATTTCAATGGACAGCACTCAAGGCTTTAAGAGCCAGTGCTGCAGAGGGTGGACAGAGTGAAAGCAAAGGAGAGTAAACAGAAGAGAGATTTCTAAGTGCCCATGACATTTGTTCAAATACTTTATTTCAATCAGCTTAAAAGGGAAACATAAAGCTGAGCTTGCTCCTAGGAAAGGGAATGAAATTGAAAACCAAGTAATGCACTGAGAGCAATTCAAAGGGAGCTGAGAGGCACCATCTGCTGCAGAGAGGGCACAGGCAGCCCCAACAAGGGCTGGGTTCTGCTCTTCTCATGATATTTTTGTCTCCAAACATCATCTCTCATTGTTTTGTCTGGAGAAGAGAAGCCACTCCAAAAAGCAGTGCCTGAGCAGCACTTGGGAGAGTTTCACCTGCACAGACTAAGGGATTTCACATTTATTTTGCCAAATCCTTGGGCTGAGGGTCCAGGCCAGACCCTGCTCCTCAGGAGACCATCCAGGGTTCAAAGCTCGTGTTTGAGTCAGGTTAGAAACACCAAGACCCATTAYCAGGAAAAATGGGGGGGAAAAAAGTGAGAACTGAAATATCATCTCAGAAAAGGGGTGAAATTCCACTTCAAGGCTAAAAATTCCTCTTTCCAATTCTCCAGCCTCTTCCATGAGCACACTGAGGGCAGGGGCAGTGGGTGATGTCTGATCTGGGTGCACTCCTGGGCAAAACCTTCTGGTTCCACTGGGGAGCAAGATTTGGTGGAAGCTGCTCTGATCCAACCCCATGATATCCCCTCTCCCATTCCCATCACAGCCCCACCATGGCAAGGCAGGGCTCTGCCTCCAGGGCATCAAACCACAGCTCCAAGGGGGATAATGAGGTGGAAAAGTGGATTTTTGGGGAAAGTGAAACCTGTGGCTTGGTTTCCAAGGGAAATTGTGAGGTTTTTGTTTTGTTTGAAAAAATAGAAACCAGTCAAGCTGATGAAGAGGGAAGGKTTTTTGTGACCACAGTAGCCTGTGGGGTAAAAAGTGTATTTGTTCAGCAATGTAATTTARGTTTAGTAACAGAAGAGAAAGGTGAGGCTATTGATTTATCATTATTTTCTATTTGTTTGCTCCTTTTTTACATCCATTTCACTCRCTGGGTTTCCTTTATCTGAAAGCTGTCTCTGACAGGACCCAATACATCCAGCATTTCTATAAATATGTAAATATAAGATCTGTATGTGTAAACACACCCGCATAAATCAAATGGTAATGATGTGTGTATCTYTATTTGTGTACATATAAAAGCTAAATTATCTCCAATTTATCCAATGCCCTTTCTATCTCCTATGTGCTTCCTATGTATATACAGTCTTCAAATTAATATGAAAACAGCACCTATGAGGAATACAGATCAAAGACTAAAGAGCCTTCCTGGTGGATAAGTCACTCCTAATTCCTTAATTTCTTTCTGCTTGTTCCCCAGAGCAAGCAGTGGAAGGTACATAAATAAGTCTGCAGATGTTTATTTAACCTCCTTGTTCAGCCAGTTTTCCTGGGGTTTGTATCTGAGATAGCTGCACTGGTGCCAGGAGGAGTCTGTGGTTATCCCAGGAGCTGGTGCTTTGGTCCTGATCCAGAGCAAACCTTGGAATCAGGAGCAGGAAAATAAGGATGCACCAGGCAAGGTGCAGACTGAGAGGAATTAAAACATAGAGCAAACCTTGGAATRAMGAGCAGGAAAATAAGGATGCACCAGGCAAGGGAAAGGCTAAGAGGAATGAAAACATCCCAGGGAGATCTTGAGCTGAGTGGTCCTTGAGATGAATTTTCCTTGAGCTGAATTTTTTCACCTTCCCCTTCCCCCCTGCACAGAGTTAATGCTCAACCTTCTCTGGCTGCAAGGAAAGTAAAGCAGAGGAGAAAATTCCCCCTCCTTGTTAAAAACTGGGAGATTCCCAGCAGTACACTGAGATGCAGATTTTGTCCCAAAGGGAGTCTTGGGGTCTCTGCTGCCCCCTCCACCCTCTGCCCATCTCCCAGAAGTTTTTAGTGGAGGGAGGAGGAAAGCTCCTCCCATGAAGGGAAGCCCAGGGTCTGTGGTGTTTTGTGTCAGCAAACACTCAAAAGGCCAAATGCTCCTTCTGGAAATGGGCACAGGAACCCAAAAAAACAGCCAGGTCAGCTCAGATGGTGCCTGAGCATCTTGAGCCTGAAACCTGCAGCTCATTCTGGCTCTTGTCAGGATTTAGCAGTGCCCCAACCAGGCTGAAGCTCTGGATTCATCACAGAATCATCCCAGAATGGTTTGGGTTGGAAGAGACCTTACAGATCATCCCAATCCATCCCCATGGGCAGGGACACCTSCCACTGTCCCAGACTGATCCAAACTCCATCCAGCCTGGCCTTGGACATTTCCAGGGATCCAGGGGCAGCCCCAGCTGCTCTGGGCACCTGTGCCAGGGCCTGCCCACCCTCACAGGGAGGAATTTCCAATTCCCAATCTCCCATCCATCCCTGCCCTCTGGCAGTGGGAGCCATTCCCTGGGTCCTGTCCCTACGTTCCTTATCTCCAGTCCCTCTGCAGCTCTCCTGGAGCCCCTTTAGGCTCTCCAAGGGGCTCTGAGCTCTCCCTGGAGCCTCCTTTCCTTGAGGCTTTTCCAGCAGCAGAGCAGCAGCAGCAGTGCAGAAGAGCAGCAGTGCAGCAGCCATGCAGCGGTGCAGCAGAAGAGCAGCAGCAGTGCAGAAAAGCAGCAGTGCAGAAGATCAGAAGAGCAGCAGCGCAGCAGCAGCAGCAGTGCAGCAGCAGTGCAGCGGTGCAGCAGCAGTGCAGCAGCAGCAGCAGTGCAGCAGCAGTGCAGCGGTGCAGCAGCAGTGCAGTGGTGCAGCAGCAGTGCAGCAGCAGTGCAGCAGCAGCAGTGCATCAGTGCAGCAGCAGTGCAGAAGAGCAGCAGCAGCAGTGCAGAAGAGCAGCAGAGGAGCAGCAGCAGTGCAGCAGTGCAGCAGCAGTGCAGCAGCAGCAGCAGTGCAGCAGCAGCAGATCCCGCGGGCTGCGGAGCGCTGGAGCTGCCGCACGCCACGAGCTCCCCCTGCAGCGCCCGGGGCACAGCGGCTGCGGGAGCGAAGCCAAAATCGCCGCTCGGAGCCCAAACCCGCCCCGGGCCCTGTGGCGGTGCCGGGGCGGAGCGCGGGTGCCCCGWGGGGCGGCAGGGGATGCTCGGGGGCTCCAGTCCCTCCCTAGCCCCTTTGCTGTGCCTGTTTGCAGCCGTGTCTGAAGGAACAGCAGCCAGAGCTGCGGGCTCTGATCGGGGCTCCCTCAGGGAGGGTGACAGGGACAGCCCAAGCCCCCACACCCCCTGCTCCCACCGGCCTGCCCTGGCCAAGCTGCAGGGGGATTTGTGTAACTGGGCTTYTTCTGCGCTCTGTGTCCTTAGAGCTAATGGAAGGGGCAAACAAACACTGATATTTTGGGATGCTTTTTTCAGAAACAGACGTTTCCAAAATTTCCAGAGCCCTGGGATCATTTTAGRTAGGGAGCTGAACTCTGGCCCGTTGCTGGTGGCTTTGGATGCAATGTTGGATTTGCTCTCTAATGGAGAAGGGAGCTATTTATGTATTTATACATTTATAGCTCTGCTGGGCTGGGCATTAACATCATCCTGAGCCAAGAGCTTCAATTCCTGCTTTGGGCTAAAATGCCATGGATATCATGGATATCAGAGCCACCCCACAAGGGAAAAGGGCAGGCTGAGGAGGTTGGAAATCATGGCCAGAGGAAATCCCCCTTGGCTGCAGGATATGGAGGTGGGGCTGCAGCCCAGGTTATAGGGCTGGGATTCCTCAGCTCCCTGGTCCCAGTGTTTGGGTGGGAATGTGAGCAAAGCCACACCAGCACAGGGCATGCTGGACAMGCAGTGGCACTGCCAGGGGCTCTGCAGGCAATTTGTGCTTCTCTTGCTTCCCTCTAAACATAAAGGTTGTGGGAATTACCATCGCTCACCCTCACTGCCCTGAGCTGGGACAGCATCCCTGGGGTGGGGATGGGCAGTGCCCAGGTCCTGTGCTATCCCTGGCTGTCAGGAGATCCAGGATATTTCCTCCAAGATATCCATGGGATGAGTTCTCCCTGCTGCAAGGATACACACTGATGCCCTGTGAGGGCTGCCCTAGAGCAGAGGCTGGACAGAGCTAAAGAACAAAGCAGGGATTTATTCAAAGGATCTCCTCCATGGATCCACCTTGGGCAGCACAAGAGCCCAGCCAGGGCTGCACCCAAGATGAACCAAAATGGTCACAAAATGAACCCAAGATGAACCAAAATGGCCCCAAAATGCACGGCCGGGCACGGGGTCTGTCCCTGGGATCAGTTCTGCTCCATTTGCATCTTGCAGTTCAGTGTCCCATTCCAGCTTTAGCCCATGCACTCCCACCCTGCTTGTTTTTCTCTCTCCAGCCCACGGTGTTTGTGCTCTTGGGCTGAGATTTGGGTCATTTGTCCTTGGTGCCCAGCTAGAGCAGGAATTGTTTTGTCTCCCTGCTCTGTGCACAGAGCTCACCATCCCCTCATATGGAGCTCAGAATGACACACTAAAGCAGCACAGAATCTGAAAAATATAAAAGCTAAACCTGAGGCATGACACAGAGGTTTTTCTCTGGGCAGCCTGAATCCTGCTTGTGGGTGCTCTCTGCCCTGGGGAGGGGGGACCTGACCTGGGAATGGAGAGAGAAAGGGAAAAAACTGACCCAAACCCACAGGCTGCATCCTCCCTGCTGCTGGGATGCCTTAATGGGGTCCTTGGAGTTTTGTGCAAGGTTAGGAGCTGGAATTCCATAATCCTTGTGGGTCCCTTCCATCTCAGGATGTTCTGTGGTTCTATGAATCTGTGAGCTGTTATTTCTATGAATCTGTGAGCTGTTATTTCTCCCTCCTGCTGCTGCTGCTGCTTCACACTGCCTGTGGTGACCCTGCCAGGCCCACACACACCCAGGGCAGGCTGGCAGCACTGTGCCAGGAAATCCCTCCTGGAAAAACACCTGGAAAATATTTCTGGCTTCACCTGAGTGCTGAGTGCTGACTCAGCAGCGCTGGTTTTTAGCCCYTTTACAAAATTCAAACCCAGGAGAAGTTCAGCCAACATGCTTGTTCTCCATGATTCTCTCCTTGCCAGAAGCTCGAGGCCTTCCCCAGAAGCTGCTGCAGCTCACAGGCCTGCACGTGTCCCTGCAGCCCAGGGGGATGTGATGCCARGGGGATGTCCCTGCTGACACTTGTCGCAGACATCCTTTTCACTAAAATCCCTTCTTTAGGATTTTTTCCTTCTGAGAAGCTGTGGCCTCAGAGACAGATGTAAACAACAGGTTATCTGCTGCTGTGGAATGCAACAGGTCAGTCTGGATTGGCCCAGCTTGGATGTTTCTAGTTAGTGGCCAATCCAGGACTGAATTCTCTCAGACAGAGTCGGAGAGAGCTCCTTTGTTTTCATTCTTTACTTTTCTATTCTTAGCTTAGCAAGCTTCTGAAAAGCTCCCCTGCTTTTTCTTTGTAGTATAGTATAATGTAGTATATATATATATATCATAAAATAATAAATCAAGCCCTCTGACCATGGAGTCAGATCTACATCTCTTCCTTCATCCTGAAACCCCTTGTGACCTCTGTCACAGACACTGGAGCTTTGCCTGCTGCCACCAGGCCCCAGCAGGGTGCCAGGGCTCCCCTGCAGCCCACCCTGCCCTGCAGCAGCCCAGCCCCTCCGTCTCCAGCCCRTTCCCATGGATGTGCAGAGCTCCAGGTGCACAGCAGGGCCCAGCTCATCCACGCTGCTCCCCAGGCACGGCGCATATCGAACACAGATATYGAACAACTCTGGTTTTTACTGCAGCCTTTCCTTACAGACAAGTGCCATAACATTTACATTTGGAAAGGGATCACTCCATGGACAAGGACAAATACAGGAATTTTCCCAAAGGTTTTTATCCCTTGGGATATTTGGAACATGGAGGGGCTGGAGGCAGCTCCTGGATCCTACTGAGAAGGGATGCCCCAGGTTTAGCTTTTATATTTTTCAGACTTCTGTGCTGCTTTAGTGTTTCATTCTGAGCTTCACATGAGGGATTGGTGAGCTCTGTGCACAGAGCAGGGAGACAAAACAATTCCTGCTCCAGCTGGGCACCAAGGACAAATGATCCAAATCTCAGCCCAGAGCACAAACACCGTGGGCTGGAGAGAGAAAAAACAAGCAGGGTGGACTGCAGGGGCTAAAGCTGGAATGGGACAATGAACTGCAAGGTCAAATGGAGCAGAACTGATCCCAGGACAGACCCCGTGCCCGGCCGTGCATTTTGGGGCCATTTTGGTTCATCTTGGTGCAGCCCTGGCTGGGCTCTTGTGCTGCCCAAGGTGGATCCATGGAGGAGGATCCTTTTTAATAAATCCCTGCTTTATTCTTTAGCTCTGCCAGCCTCTGTTCTAGGGCAGCCCTCACAAGCATCACAGGGCCACAGGGTCAGCAAAGAGCAGCTCCTGCTGTGGCCATGGGCTGCCTCCCCATCTCCTGCCAGGCTGTGTTCCCCATCCCTGCCTGTGAAGGTGGCAGAACTTGCTGGCATCACTTCACTGGGCCCCTCTGCGTGCGTTCTTCACTTTGCTTGCACCATTATTTCATCATCACCTCACTGGAATGTATATGTCCGCTTTTAAGAAGCTCTCCTAGAATAATATATTTTTATTATCGTGACAGTGAGGGTCCTGTCTGCATGGCTACCATGCCCTTTGTGGAGCAGGAGCTTTCTGGGTATTGAAATTCCGAATTTTTGCCTGATCTACATGGTTTGATTTTATTTTATTTTAATTTGATATTTATTCCTATTATCATCTGCTGAAACAACAGGTCATTTATATTGCATATGGATGTGTCACCAGCACAGCAAAGCCTTCAGAAAACAACCTTCTGCTTTCAGAAGGAATTATTTTGGGGAGGAAAAGATCTTCCATGCAGCATTGATAATACATAATATAACAAAACCACGGGAACTTCTGAATAAGGTCTCATCTGTACCTCACCACATCTTACATTAAATCCCATTTCTGGACTCCTGAATGAGTGTTATAAAACCAAGCCAAATTTTCTGTGCTTTTCATCCTCATTGCTGTAAACAAACCTTTATCTTCTGGTTGTCAATTGAGCCCCACTCTGGAGTGAGCTCTTGAAACCCATTTATTTGAGAACACGTGGAGGAGAATTAAATGGATGTATTAAATTGAGATACAGATGGTAGATAGATAGATGAATGATAGATGATAGATAGATAGATAGATAGATAGATAGATTAGATAAGATAGATAGATAGATAGATAGATATAGATAGATATAGATAGGATAGATAGATATAGGATAGATAGATAGATTAGATAGATAGATAGATAGATAGATAGATATAGATAGATAGATAGATAGATAGATAGATAGATAATAGATAGATATAGATAGTAATATAGATAGATAAAGATAGATTTAGATAGATAGATAGATAGATAGATGATAGATAGATATAGATAGATAGATAGATAGATAGATAGATTAGATAGATAGATAGATAGATAGATATAGATAGATAGATAGATAGATAGATAGATAGATAGATAGATAGATAGATATTAGATAATAGATAGATAGATAGATAGATAGATAGATAGATAGATAGATAGATAGATAGATGATAGATAGAAAGATAGATGATGAAGAGTAGATAGATAGATAGAATAGATAAGATGATGATAGATAGAGTAGATTAAGTAGAACATCAGATAGATAAGATAGCATAGATAGTGAATATGATAGAAGAGTATAGATAGGATATTAGAACAATTCTGGGTTTTTTACTCCAATTCAGTTTTTTACTCCAGCATTTCCTTACAGACAAGTGCCATAACATTTCATTTGGGAAGGGATCACTCATGGACAAGGACATTACAGGAACTTTCCCAAAGGTTTGCATCCCTTGGGATATTTCATGGTGCAGGATTGTGCTCTCCTCCTGCTGTCAACACACACGGGGAGGGAGCAGGGATGTGCCCACTATACAGAAAGGGAAACTGAGGCACAAAGCCAACCCATCCCTGCTCCCAAAGAAGATGAGTAGCAGAGTTGGGGTGAAAACATCTGAATTTCTGCTGAATTTTTCCCAGTGTTTTTAGTAAGAGCATCCAAAGCACTGCCTCCTGGTGAGGAGGATGGTCCAGGTGTCACCTGTGGGTTCTTTTCCCTGTTTTATCAGGACCAGGGATGKTGCATGAGACCCATTTGCTTCCCTCCCTCTGTACTCTCAGCTTTTATTGTATTTTATTTTTAACTTAAAATAGTAGAAATAAGAGAGCAAATAGTCCAGAAACTTGAAGATTTGCCTACAGAAAGGCAAAAGGTTTCTTAGTGAAGTTTTCAAAGGAAGCAGGTGAAGTGAGGCACTGYGTGGATTTAGCTGGAGCACACAGGAGAGTCCTGGGAGGGGAGGTGAGGCTCCTGGAGAGTGTGTGATGGCAGGGAAACAGCAGCTGGGGAAGGGAAACAGGGCCCAGCCCAGGGAAAAATGGGCATGTCCTCACCTGGGGATGGGAAATGAGGGGAAAGGTGTTTATATTCCCACCTCAGCCTTGTGGAGAGACCAGGAATGGAGGCAGGGAGAGGCAAAGGGAGGTGCCAAAGGGACTGAGGAACTCAAAGCTCCAGCTGCACTGAGGCCTCACCTGGGCACAGCATCTCCCTGCCCACACCACCCTGCTCTGGGTCCCCACAACAAGCTGTGCCAAGGGAAATACAGGCTGCAGATTGGGAAAAAGTTTTTCATGGAAAGAGTGATAAAGTTCTGGAATGGCTGCCCAGGGAGGTGGTGGAGTCCCCATCCCTGGGTGTGTTTAACAAGGCCTGGATGTGGCACTGGGTGCCAGGGTTCAGTTGAGGGGTTGGGGCTGGGTTGGACTCGATGATCTTGGAGGTCTCTTCCAACCTGGTCATTCTGGGAATTCTGTGACTCGGTCTCCAGCTGTGCCAAGGGAAATACAGGGAATACAAGGGAAATTACTCTGAAAAAACCATTGGTTTCAGATGAGTAAATAATGACTGATCATGCATAGTGATTCCTATTTACATTTGTGTGACTTCGTGGCCCACAGTTTTCCATCAATTAGCACCCACTTTTATTAAAGATTTTAACTGGAATTATTAAAATTATTTATCTTCTGGGAACACTTGTCTGGGAACATGTAGACTCTTGGCTAAGCAAGCATAAGTGAACAAGAACTTAGGGTCTTGAATAACTTTGTAGTGGTGAGCAGTTGTAAATATAGGAGGAAACAGTCAAAGTTCACCCTTGGATAGGGTTGGATATTGGGAAAAAATTTTTACAGAAAGAGTGATAAAGTTCTGGAGTCTGGAAATGGCTGTACCCAGAGGTTAGGTGGAGTCCCCATCCCTGGTTGTTAACGAATACGCCTGGATGTGGCACTTGGGTGCAAGGGTTTTTAGTTGGAGGGTGTTTGGGCTGGTTTTGACTCGATGATCTATAGAAGTCTCTCCCAACCTGGTCTTTCTGATGAGTTTTTTCCAGAAACAAGTAAGATTCTCCTTTTAGTGAGGGATCCAGGTTGTCACTGGGGAAATCAAAACCTGTGTCAGCATGAGAGAGCACCCACAGGCAGCACACAGTCCTTCAAAGGAGTTTCACTTAGGAAGAGCTGACAACCAAAACCCTGCATGATAGAGCATGTGTCCTCATCAGGTTGAAATTCCATCATTGAGAGCTAAGCTTTTTAAAACCCTACAGACAAAAGCCCCTGGACACATGGGAAACAAAGAAACAGGAAAAATGTGAAACAATAATCTGCGGTTGTCTGTTTGTTCCCTCTC
>NDFG01000323.1:331158-353872 GCA_002167245.1 Sporophila hypoxantha | reverse complement strand
GCGGCCGCGCAGCGGGGCCGCCAGGGGGCGCTGCAGCCCCGCGGATGAGGCCCCGCAGCGCCCGCGCTGGAGCCGCCCCCGGAGCCGCCCCCGCCCCAAAAGCCCGCCCGAGCCCCGCCCCGAGCCCGAAGTCGGTGAATCAGTGGCAGGGGTTGTTGGCAGTGCCAGGGGTCGGTGTCAGGGCCCAATGTGGGCACAGTGGTGGTGGCATGATGTCCAGGAGTTGTGTTCAGGGGCATGGGCACAGTGTTGGTGGCAGTGTCAGGTGGTGTGTTCTGTTCAGGCAATGGCACAGTGGTGGTGCAGTGTCCTCAGGCTGTGGTGTCATGGCAATCGGCACAGTGTTTGGTGGTGCAGTGTCCGGGTTCGTATCAGCAATCGGCACGTGAGTGGTGACAGTGTCCAGGCTGGCTGTGCTCGAGCTGGCAATGTGGGTGCAACAGTCGTGTTCGGTGCATACCGGTCGGTGGTGTTCGGGCATATGGGCCAGTAGGTGGATGGCAAGTGTCCGGGGTGTGTCAGGGCTCAATATGGGCACAGTTGGTACTGAGCTGCCGGGGATGGGGCGGGGGTTTCGGGCGGTGGTCGGGCGGGCTTTGCAGGCGGGCTCTGAGGATACCGGTGAGGACCGGTATATCCTGCATATAAACTTCACCTGCGGGCAGGTTGGGGTCGCTCGGTGTGGCTGTTAGTGGGCGGGCTCGGGCGGGTTTGGGGCGCGGGGCGCTCCAGCGCGGGCGCGGCCATCCGAGCTGCAGCGCCCGTGGGGCGCGGAGACGGCGGTTGAGCGGGCTGCGATGCGGCAATTGGCTCTGGCCGGCGGCTCGCATGGGCATGCTGGGCCGCGATGCGCGGATCTGGCTCCGCCTGCGGAGC
This sequence comes from Sporophila hypoxantha, assembly GCA_002167245.1. Lineage (NCBI taxonomy): Eukaryota > Metazoa > Chordata > Aves > Passeriformes > Thraupidae > Sporophila > Sporophila hypoxantha. The sequence continues at coordinate 352,996 of NDFG01000323.1, read as the reverse complement.
GGAGCGGCCGCGTCGAAGGGCGCGGTGCGGAATGGCGGAGGTGAGGGGCGGTGCGGGCAAGCCTGGGGCCGTATGATCGGCGGCATGCTGGACCTCGCATGCGGCAATGGCTGGCGGGCGGTGGGGCTGTGCCGGCGTGCGGGCTGCGGGAACTGAGCTGTGCGGCCGTGCTATGGGCAAGCTCGGGCGCTGCCGCGGATCCGTGCGGATGCAGGGCAATGCTGGGGCATTGGGGGTGCGTTGAGTGCGGGGCATAGTGCCTTGTGCATGCGGTTTGCGTGGGCTGTGCGGGAGCGAATGCGGGCTTGAGCCGTGTGGGACGATGCAGAGGTGCGGTGCTGAGCCGGTGCGGTGCTGTGGCCAGTGCTGGATGTTCGGCTGCGTTGGTGCCGGGGGGGGTCAGTGCAGGGTGCGGGCGTGTTGCTGGCCTGGATGTTGCTGTGCAGGGCGCAGCGCGGGGGGTCAGCGCGCGGTGTAGCTGCAGGGTGAGCTCGGTGGCTGCTTTTCGGTGCTGTCTGCGTGCCGACGCCTCGGGGCGCTGGCTGAGCGCTGGCCGTGCCGCAGGCTGTGCATCGGGGCGGCCAAGGGCTCGGCGGCTGCTTACGAGCCGAGCCTCTCTTCCGCTGCGCGCCGCGGCCGCCCGGGCGTGGCAGACCCACCTCTTCAGCCTGGGAGCCCCCGAGAGCTCCCCTGTGGACGGCCTGCTGGTGGGATCGGCACCCACGGCGCCGCCGAGCTGGCCCTCAGCGAGTCTCGCAGGTCCGCGGGGGCCCGGGGGGCCGGGTTGCGCGCGGGACCCCGGCTGCACCCTGGGTCCGTGCCCGTGTCCTCCAGCTGTGCACGTTGACAGGTGGACGATGGACTGCACCCTGACCGTCCACTCGAAGCAAGGGCTTCACATCTCCCACCAAGCGAGCCCGGCTCAGCAGGACCATCCGCTGCAGCAGCCCTTCGAGAAAGCTGGCAGATGTCCTGGATGATGGCACCAAATGCTCTTACCTTGGACTTTGGCTGGACCAGAGGGAGAGATTGTGAGTTGGCTTTGCTTTCAGCAGCCCCACCACAAAGAGCACCCACCTGTTCACACCCATCCTGCTCTGGCAACAGGGTGACCCATGCCCTGTCGTGCCCTACCCCAGCCAGGGCCACGCCCTTCCCAGGGCCCCAGTGAAAGCTGTGGTGGGTCTGGGGAGCTCGGTGGTGGTACCTGTCTGAAAGTTGGCTGCTGCAGAACAGTCCTCTCCTTACAAACATCCCTCCTTTCGTTTTTGTAGCAATTGGCCTTCACTCCTGCCCCGACGACATCGTCTTCATCATCCACTCCTTCCTGTCGGCCAAGGTGACCGGCTGGGCATGCTGTGCGTGAACGAGGGAGCCCAGCAGCGGCCAGAAGCAGCCCAAGCCCCTGGCCACTATGCACCTTCCCCCTGGCCAACCCAGCCCCAAGCATCCAGAGACTGCACCCCCAGGGATCAAGCCACCCCACCAGGAAAAGCACATCAGCCAGGAAAAAACCCCTCTGGGGCTTCTGGGGGGGGGGCAAGCTTTTGTTTGGGGTGAAACCCCCTTGGATTGGCAGCCAGACTTCTCGGTGTCCTTCCTCCCCTCCTTCCTTTGTTGGCTGGAGAAAGCCTTTTGGAGCCCACAGTGGACGCAGGTTGGCCATCACCCCACGTGCCTTGAGAGATGTATATTTTTTCTGTACAAGACCCATTTCTATTCCATGTTTAATTTATATTGGCCCACTTCCCAAATGCTGATGTTTTTTTTTTGTCTTTTTTTTTTTGTTTTTTTTTTTTTTTTTTTTTTGGCTCTTCCTCACCTGGTCTGGACCCTCGAGTCCCAGTTCCTGCAGCACAAGACCCCCTGTGTCTTTTTTCCCCAGGCTGCGAGACCAAACCGCCTAAAGTGCTTAAGGAGCAGACTGAAGATCAGCTGTTGTTTTTGCCCAAATTTTTCCATATTGTATGAATGCATAGGAACCACTTTCTCTGTTGGAGTTGTCCGTTCGTTTGTTTTGGTGCACTCTGGGGTCACTTATTTTTCTTGGTTGGGGGAGGGTTGTAGGTGGCTGGCGCAGAATGACTTTTTTTATGAACAAAAGATTCTGCATGGAGGCCTTTTTCTGGGGGGGTTAAATAAACTTTGCAGATCACACCAGCAGAGCCAAGTCTGTTCTCCTGTGTTATCACTTGGAGAAGTTAAATCAGTTTTGGTGGTTGCCTGGGCCGGTGAGCCTTGGGTGTTTCACACCAGCGGAAGGAAGGGATTTGTCTGTGGTCGCTGGGACACTGTGAGGTGGTTCAGTGGGACAGAACCTCTTTAAGGGTGCCACACTATGCTCTGGTAGTGCACAGAAGGACATGCTGATGCCAGCACCCAGCTTTGTGGTTGCACCAGTGGGTTTGGACTTACCCACCACTTTAGGTGCTCACAGGAGGGTAGGTCTTCCAACTCAAGAAAATTATGTTTTGTTTTTATATTTTTCCTGTAAAGAGAGCTGCCTGCTGAGCAGCAGGGAGGCTTTGGGAAAGTTGTTGACACAGAAAGGGCTCTCTTTGCTATCCACTTGCATGCCAAGTTCGGGTGTAACCTTCTCCTTTTGATTGGCCCTGTTCCATGGGGCACCTGGCAGCCTTCCCAGGAAAGCATTAGCCAGGGACTAAAACAACTCAGCTGCAGGCGAGAACAACAACTGATCTGGCGCAGCAAAATAATATAAGAGCAGCTGTGCTGCCCATGGATCCTGAAGTTTCATAGGCCAGGTTGATGAAGCTTGGAGCACCTGGATAGGGGAGGTTGTGGAATGAGCAGGTGGTGGGACGATGGCTGGGATTTAAGTTCCCTTCCAACCCCCCCCCCACCTTCTCTAATTCTGTAGGTTTTTAATTATGTCAGTGTACCTGCTGCCCTGTGAAGAGGGGGCTGAGGGAGATATTGGGGGTGACACAGCTGCTTTCTGCCATTGCTGCACTGTCCCAAGAGGCAGGCCCCTGGTGCTCTTGTGCCCAGCCTTTGGGTGCAGGGAGGCATTCCATAAAGAAGAAGGAAAATCCACAGACACTGAGAGCACAAGGCAGTTAGGCTGTGTTTGTGATCTGGCAGGAGAGGAACTGATAGAACCACAGTTTGGGTTGAAAGAACTTACAGCTCATCTCGATTCCATGGGCTAGGGACACCTTCCACTGTTCCCAGCTGCTCCAAGCCACTGTTCAGCCTGGCCTTGGGCACTGCCAGCGGATCCAGGGGCACCCAGCTGTGCCAGGGCCCTGCCCACCCTACCAGGGAGAAGCAGCACGTAGGGTTTATTGGTTTGTAACAAATAATTCCTGTTGGGTTACATTCAAGCACTCAGCTGCAACAGCTCCTGGCAGGACAGCTGATGGAGAGGAAGGGATGTCCCTTTCCTCCGCACAGCCCATGGCTGACAGCAGGAATATTTCTATGAATGAACAGGCCCATTACTTCTTTGATGCAAAACTGTTCAGAATTTCAGAGACCTGGCCAAAACGGATTTGCAAAAGAAAAAAAAGAGATTCCCCTCCGCCCCCATTCCTAACTGCTTAAATCAATACAACAAGAATTTAGAAACAGATGGTGTATTTTTCTATGCATCAAAGCATGTCAGCACAAGGAAACACATTATATATACTGCAACTTTACCTTCCTTCTTCCTTGCCCTGCAGCATTACTCTTGGGTTCATTCAATACAAGGGAATCTTTCACAATCCAGAGCAGATTTCCTATTAATCTTATGGCACACAAACTGCTTTGCTTTCCCACGTGCTTGCTGCACTCCACTGGCTTGAGCAGGAGGAAATAAGCTCATTGAGTTGATATTTATTTTCTTGGCTTTCTTTGCATTTGGGTGATGTGTATGTGGGATTCTTTTCCCCTTCTACATTTCATGGGGTTTCTCATCCTCTTCACCCTTCTGGCACCATCTCACTCCTCTAACAGGCCTTTCCCAGATCGCTCGCAAAGGGCCTGTCATAAGACAACTGCCTCCTATACTGAGGTCTGGTAGGCACCAGAGGGGCTGAAGAGCTGGTGGGGAATCAGCCTGGAGAAAAAGCCCTGGAGAAACAATCCAGCAGGATCTTGATTCCTGGAAAGATGTCGGAGAGGTGCTGTGCAGCACCCTGGGGACCCTGGATATTTTCCAGGCTGTGCTCACTCAAAGACCCAGGGACCTCTGGAGGAAAACCATCTGCCATTATTTCCCTACAGCTCTAGTTTTCTAAAATTTCCCTCTTGATGATAAATGTCCTGAAAATTCAGCATTTCTGGAATCACTGAATTTACTCTTGCCCAGGCAGATTTTGGGGTTGCACAGATACGGATCCCTCATCAGCATGCTTTATCGTATGGAGTGATGACATTCCTAGCATCTGGGACCACCACGCTGCTGTTCTGGGAGGGAGTAGAACTCCTAAGGGTTATCTCTGCCAGGCAGATGGACTATCTTTTTTAAAGCAGCTTTTAAAATAATATAATGAACTCTGCCTTGCAGGCTGAGATATGGGACATGGCTCAGAGTTAAAGAGATTTCTCAGCTCAGGTCACTCTTGATGGCCAGCTGGAAGTATTTATTTGCGTCAGCACAACGACGAACAGCTCGCAATGGGCAAGTTCAGAGAGTGAGAAGCTCCGGGGATAGTGCAAGGAGCAGAAGGAACCACCCTGTGCTTCTACTCTGCTCAGCTATCTCTGATGACCTCATTCAGGATGCTAGGTTGCTAGGTCAATAGGCGGAATGGATGGGAGCACATAAGACTTTGGCACTCAAAGCCTGAGCCCATCGTCATTGGCTAGGTACGGGTCCGGTGATCTGCCATGTGGTGCATCGCTTCTCCATGGTGTGGCGCTGCTAAGCTATCGTTTCCCCTTGGGTGAGAAAATCAGGCCTAGGCCATAGGTGAGATGAGCTCTGTTCCCTCCACAGGTGGATAACCAAGGTCTGTTCGGCGTCCCGGCGCCGTAAACGTGTCCACGGGCAGGGAATTTCCCCAGAATGGCTTTTCCAGTTGTAAGACTTGAAAAAAACAAGCCCTGACTGAAGAGTAGCTGGGAGACGGGAAGAGGAGATGCAGCAGGATAGATGATTATAGTTGTCCCCAGGTGTTTGCTCACCCCCATCAGAACACAGTTCCCTCCTGACAACCGCTTGTACTTCATTAGTCAAGCTCTTGATCCTTTCAGCTGTAAATAAACAAGACAACCCAACCACTATAAATCTGAGTGTTTAGCCTGGACATGTTACAATTTGGTTCTCGAGTTGAGTAGACAAATTGAACATTTCCTGGCAGCAGCATACTCTGCAGGGCCAGGGGATCAAATAATTCCTCTGCTGGTACCGCTGGCATGCCGGCGCCCCCTCCGGCCTGCCTGGTGTCGCAGGGTGGTGTTGGGCTGAACACAGTTCTTGGAAATCAAATATTCACCTGGAGTTCGGTCGTCAGCTCCCAACCCCACCATCACCCATACAGGGCATGTAGAACTGGATTTGCCATTTTGAGTGGAGAAACAGCGGAGAGATCTTCCCCAGGATGGAGCCTCGTGGTGGGTGCGGGAAGCTGCAATGTGTTAAATGTGAGGATCCGAGGCCTGTAATGAGGATTTGTACTTGCTTTCTTGTAGAGCACGGTGCCTCTGGCTGGCAATCCCTGCTCCTGGGCCATCATTGACCGACTGCTCAGCACATTCCCGGTGGCCATTCTCGATGGCACACTCTCAGCATATGCAACATCCCTGGCACATTCCTTGGCACTCCCTAGTCATTCTGTGTTACATCCCATGGCATCAGTCCCATCACATCCTGCTCTCCGGCATGCTCACATGTGGCACATCGCACACTCGCACTCCTGGCTTACCAGGCACCTGCACCCTGCACATCTGGCTCAGCACACCTGTGGCCATTGGCAACATCCTCGGTGCATCCCGTGGCACATCCATGCCACAATCCCTCGTTGCACCGGCATTCCCTTGGCACACCTGGCACATCCCTTGGACTCACATTCCTGCAATCCCTCTTGGCACATCCCTCTCCATGCATTCGTGGCCTCCATGAATCCCTTAGGATCCTGCGCACCTAGCAACCATGGACCACTTGCCACTGACCATCATCCTAGCACATCCCATGACATCCCATGCACATCCATGACCTGCATCCATCCATTCCCTCGAACTCGCATGCACTCCCACAGATCCTCAGCCACTGTGCCATCCCATGCACATCTCCTCACGTGCATTCGCCTTATGCACATCTCTGGCTGCATCAGCCCCCATTGGTGCCCATGGTGCAGTCTTGCGCTGGTTGTGCATCCTACGTGCAACATCCCTGACCAGCGGAATGGGCTTTTTTCAGATCTTTCTCAGGGGCACCAAACCCATGTTGCCTTGTCGTGAGGATAAAAACCTGTGATGACAGTTGGGGTTGTCTCTGGGCTCAATCCAAAATAGCGGGAACGCTCCCAGTCCCTCAGGTCACATCCTCCCACTTGTTCCTCATTGTTCAGTGTCTTCTGTCATGGGATGCATCCCCACTTTATTGAAGTTTAAATAGTCCATTGAGAAATGTCTGGAGCAAGTCCCCACACTGCTCTGGCTCATGATGTCTCAGTGCTTCTCCCTCTGTTCTCAAACACAGCGGCAGTCAGGTCTGCCAAACCAGGACAGCCACAGCTCCTCTTCCCCTTGCTGGGAACCAGTCCTTCATCCAGAATAGCCCTTAACAGTCAAAATACATCTGAATTCTTTCTCCCTTTGCTAATAACAACTACTTGAATAATATCATATATTTAATTACAGCACCTGAGCGTATATAAACACTTCTTCTTTCTATTTTCCGTGTTGCTCTATGTGCTGCTCTTCCTGAAGAACCAAAGTCTTGCAGGACAGTCCCAATTCGGGATTTGATTATGAGAACTGGGAATCAGCATTGTTTTTTTTGTTTTTTCTCACTACAGATTCGGGGCTTCCTGTGCATGGCCAGAGTTGGACTTAATGTCCTTGTGGTCCCTTCCAACTTCAAAGAATTCCATATTCTATGAAAAAAGAAATTTTTTAAGGCTTATTTCTCACTTATTAAAATTGCACTTTTAATTGGGCCAGCTCCATAAATGTGGGTTTGGTGCTAGGACCCAAACACCCCATTCCAGGGTGGGAAGCTGGACTGATTTAATTGATAATTTTCCCTTTGTGCTCCACTGGGCTGCTGCTTCTCCATGCTCCTGCTCTTCTCATTCCCTCTGGACAAATGCTTGTTTCCTCCTTTCCGGCCTCCCCAGTGCTGTGGTCCCTTCCAGGTGGCTCATGTGACATCTCCATGGGAAACGACACCATGGAAAACTCTGGATGCAGGAGAATGAGTTCATGGCATAACCCTCTTCTCGCTGTTGAATCTGCAGCTAACGCACAATGGGGTAGCTTTTTAACTTGGACATTTCTCAGGGAGACTCTTCCCCAAATAACGGGCAGCGCTGGGGGAAATTGTCAGCCATGTCCTTGTGTGGGAATCTCCTTTTCACAGGATCACAGACATTCCCAGAGTGGACCAAGCGTTGGAGAGACCCTTCAAGATCATCGAGTCCAACCCAGCCCAAGCCCCTCAGCTAAACCCTGGCCCCAGTTGCCAAATCAGGCCTTTAGTTAAAACACACCCAGGATGGACATCCACACCTCCCTGGGCAGCCATTCCAGCAACTTTATCACTCTTTCTGTAAAATTTTTTCCCAAATATTCAACCGCTATCAAGGGGTGAACTTTGACTGTTTCCTCCTAAATTTACAACTGCTCACCACTTACAAAGTTATTCAACCCTAAGTTCTTGTCACATTATGCTTGCTTAGCCAAGAGTCTACATTGTTCCCAGGACAAGTGTTCCCAGAAGATAAAATAATTTTAACTAATTCCAGTTAAATCTTTAATCAAATAGCGGTGTCTATACTGATGTGAAAGACTGTTGAAGTCTCACGAATGTCCACAAATGTAAATAGCGATCACTTATGCAGATCCAGTCATTATTTACTCATCTGAATACAGCATGGTTTTTTTCAAGAGTAATTTCCCTTGTATTCTCCCTGTATTTCCCTTGCACAGCTGGGAGACCGAGTTCAGATTCCGCAGATGTATCCAGCTTGGAAAGAACCTCAAGATTAGTACGAGTCCAACCCAGGCCCCAACCACCTTCAGTCAACCCTGCACCCATGTGCCACTCCAGTCCTCGTTAAACACACCCAGGATGGGGACTCCACACCCTCCCGCGGCAGCAACATTCAGAACTTTATCATCTCTTCCAATGAATACTCTTTCCCTAATCTGCCAGCCTGTATTTCCCTTGGCACAGCTTGTCTTGTTGGGGCCCAGAGCAGACTACGGTGGTGTTGGCAGGAGAGATGCGCCACGGTGAGGCCTCAGCTGCAGCTGAGCTTTGTTCACTCAGTCCCTTTGCACCTCCCTTTTGCCTCTCCCCTGCCTCCCATTCCTGTCTCTATCTCACAGAGCTGAGGTGGGATATATAAACACCTTTCCCCTCATTTTTCCAATCCCCAGTGTAGGACATGCCCATTTTCCCCTGGGCTGGGCCCTGTTTCCCTTTCCCTCCATAGCTCTGCTTTTCCCTGCCACTCACACACTCCAGAGCCTTCCCCTCCCCCTGCCCGACTGCTCGCTGTGTGCTCCAGCGCTAATCCACTCATGTGCCTTCACATTCACGCTGCTTCCTTTGAACTTCACTAAGAAACCTTTTGCCTTTCGTAGGCAAACTCTTCAAGTTTCCTGGGAACTATTTGCTCTCTATTTCTATATTTTAATCCTCTAAAATAAATATCAATAAAAGCTGAGAGTACAGAGGGAGCGTAGCAAATGGGTCTCATTGCATGCATCCCTGGTCCTCGATAAAACAGGGCAGAGAACAGGTTTCCCTGGACCAATCCATCTCTCTCTTTTTCCCTCTTCCTTCCGCCGACTTGCGTTCGAGCTTCCGCTTTCTTGTCTCATTCCGCCTGACCATATAGTATTTCTTATATGTTACGGCCACTTGCCTCCTTTTCGACGGAATATCCTACTCTTTTGTTGTTGAAGAGATGGATGGTCAGTTGTCACCTGTGGGTTCTTGTGTGTGTATCAGACCAGGGATTGCTCATGAGGACCATTTGATATCCTCCCTCTTGTTACTCTCAGCTTTATTGTATCTTTATTTCTTAACTTTAAAATAGTAGAATCATTCAGACAGCAAATAGTCCAGAAACTTTGAAGAATTTGCCTACAGAGGAAAATTGTTCTTAGTGAAGTTTATGGTGAAGTTGAGCACTGGTGGTTTAAGCTGGAGACCCACCTGGGAAGTCCTGAGGACGGGAGGTGAGGCTCCTGGAGAAGTTGTTGATGGAGGGAAACAGCAGCTCGGGGAAGGGAAACAGGCCCAGCCCAGGAAAAATGGGCCATGTCCTCACCTGGGATGGAATCATGGAGGGGAGAAGGTTGTTTATATTCCCACCTCAGCCGTTGTTTGGAGGAGGGCCAGGAATGGGAGGCATGCGGCAAAGGGAGGTGGCCAAAGGACTGAAGGACAGCTCCAGCTGCACTGGGCCTCACCTGGGCACAGCATCTCCCTGCCCACACCACCCTGTCTGTCCCCACAACCCATAGCTGTGCCAAGGGGAAATACAGGGCTGGAGATCTTGGAAAAAGTGTTTATGGATAGAGTGATAAAGCTTCTGGATGTGCTGCCGGGAGTGGTGGAGTCCCATCCTGGGTGTGTTTAACAAAGCCTGAGATGTGGCACTGGGGCCAGATGCGCTCCATATAAAGGGTTTCGGGCTGCGTTGACCGTATGATCCTTGATAGGTCTCTTCCAACATAGGTCATTCTGGGAATTCCTGTGACTCGGCTCTCACGCTGTGGCCATAGGGAATTACAGGACATACAAGGCTGAATGTACATCTGAAAAATATAGTGTTTTTCCATTGAGTAAATAATGACTGATCATGCATAGTGATTCCTATTTACAATTTGTGTGACTGAGCTTCGTGGCCCACAGTTTTCCATCAATTAGCACACCCACTTTTTTGTTAAGTTCTCTACTGGAATTATTAATAATTATTTATTCTTCTGGGCAACAACTTGTCTGGACATGATAGACTCTTGGTCTAGCAAGATTAATTGTGAACAAGGATTATTCAGTGTCTTGAATAAACTTGTACGTGTGTGAGGTCAGTTGTAAAACACTTGCTGAGGGATACTAATGTCCAGTTCCCTTTGGAATAGCAGGTTGGATATTGGGAAAAATTTTGTGACCTCTCTCTCATGGGCTGACACGGGCGGTGGTCGCATCCCACATCCCGGGCTGTGTTTTAACAATGGCTCTGGAGTGTTCGCAATACGGCCATGGCTTTCGTCCTGAGTGTTGATGGTGCCTCGGGGTTGATCTCGATCTCTCTCAGATCTCTGCCCATACCCTGGATCAATATATGGCGAAGTATTTCTTCTTGTGTCTGAGTCGCTCCACATGGACATGGCTGATAATGTGCTTCCCGTGTCCTGTTATTCTGGGGAGAGTCTCCCTGGACGCGAATGTCCCTCATGTGCTTTATAAGTCATTCCCCCCCATTTCCTCTCTACCTGCCAATTTTCCAACCGTGAGAAGAGGTGTATCCATGCACAGTCATTCTCACTGCCAGTGTGTGCGCAAGTTTGCCATGAGGTGTCTTGTGTCATGAGAGATGTTCACAATGATCGCATTGATATCCAGATAGTCTTGAGATCAAGGCGAGGAACAAGCTTTATACCAGAGGATTGAGAAGAGTCGGAGCATGTGGGCGATACGCAGCAGCAGCCAGTGGGCACAATGGGAAATTATCGTTTATCAGTCCTGTGTCCCACGCCCTGGATGGGGTGTTTGGGTACCTAAGCACCAACCCCATTTGCGAGCTGGCACATTTAAAGTGCACATTTATAAGGTTGAGAAATTAAGCCTTTATTCTCTCTCTCTTTTCACTAGAATCATGGTTATTCTTTCGAGTGTGGAATGCGGGGACTCCACAGAGGATCATTTCAGTCCATATTCCTGTGCCTGCACAGCAGTCCCCCAGAATCTCTCTTTAGTTATTGGAACACAATATGTCTGATCCCAGTTTCATATCAAATTTCTCAATTCGGGTCGATGTTCCCTGCAGAGACTTTGTGTTTTTCAGGACAGCTTATGTGCCTATTGGCAGCAACACTGTGGGTAGCATCATTATACAGATGTCTTTATAGTCATCTCCGGTTCTGGTAATGTAGAATATATATTCTCTATATCACAGTTTCGCCTATACTGCTCGATTAGCAAACGGCGATAGAATCAGAGTCTCTCTCTCGACTGTTTTCTAACGGTTTATTTCATGGACAGAATGAGGCTCGTGATTCCCATGCAGGGGGAGAGGGAGCTGTCGCTGTCATTCGTTCTCAGCTGACTGCTCTGTCTTGGAGGAGAACAGGACGGAGCACGTTGAGCATCATGAGCTAAGCCTCACTCCCGTTGTCCAGACATTTCACTCATGCGTGATTTTAAACCTTCATAAACAGTGGGATCCTATCCCACGTGGGGAGGCTGAACTATGCCGCTATTTCAAGGGGGACGTTTCGGATCGATACGGAGTGCTTCGGTCGGGGGTCTCCCAGTAGGTGCTGTCTTTGCGCTCCCACGATTTTCTCACACTTTTGTGACTCCTCACTGGTTTGGGGTTGTGTGTGTGGTTCCCTGGCGAAACATGCTCAGGAAATAGCCCTATTCCCTTGCTCCACGGGTGTGCCTACGAGGTGGTTCCTAACCAACAGCTTGGCCACTAGCTGCCACCGATGTCTGGCAATCATAGTGGTGGGCTTAGTAGCGAGATATGTGCCTAAGTCGGGGATGCCACTGGAGGGATGTGCCCATGGGCATGTGTCATGGACTGTGGTCCGAAGGGATGTTAGCGATGTGATAGTGTGCAGGCATTCTGCCACTGGGACCGCATGTAGCTCAAGGTACTGAGGGATGCTGTGTCCACTTGGGAATGTGCATGGGATGCTGCCAAGGGATGATGCCAGGGATGTGCCCACAGGATTGTCCATTCATTGGGATTCGTGCCAAGGGATCGTGCACATGGCATTGCCTCGCCACAGCACTCTCATGGATGTTGTCCAAGGGATGCACTGAGGGATGTGCCATTGCGACTCGTGCCAAGTGATTGCTGGCCAAGGGATATGGTGTTGCCAAGGGATGTGCACACGATAGGGCCCCAAGTGCGTGCACTTTATACAGAGTCACAAAGCCTCAGCTCACACTCCTACTCATTACAGCCTCGGATCCCTCTATCAGAGGTTTCGGCTTTCCCGTCCCCCAGGCCTCCCTCCCGAGTCTCAACCTCTCTCTCCACATCGCCTGGGTAAGAATCTCTCCTGGTGTGTGCACCCATCGAAAATGGCAAATCGTGCGTCGCGCGTCTGTGTCTCCATGCCCCTCGATGCGGGATTGATTGTGGGTGGGATGACACGAGCACATCCAGAGGTGAACTATGTGACTCTTTCCCCGAATGACACTGTTTCCAGGCCAAACACCACCTCATGTGTGCATGGCAGCCTCGTCAGGGGGCGCATTGCCCGCACGGTCCAGCAGTATGGATATTATTTGCTGTTCCCCTGCCCCTGCAGCCTAATAGCTGTTCTGCCATAGGAATTTTCAATATGTTGTCCTCTTTCTGTCGAGCAAACTCCCAATGTAAACTACTTGCAGTGCTTAAACACTGCAATTTAAGTGTATGGTTGTCTTGCTGATTACAGCACTGACAAAGTCAGAGCTGACTAATGATGAAGTATCAGCCGTGCTCGGCGTGTCGGGTATTGGGACAACTTGTGTTTCCTGATGAGGGTTGAGCACATAATAATACGCTGGCGGATACAACCTAACCTTCCAGCTTCTCTACTCCTGCATGCCAATCTCTTCTCATTCCCTTCTCCAGCTCTTTCAGTCAGGGCTGTGTTTTTCAGTGTTCTTACAACCTGGAAATATTTACTGGTGAAAGATCTCCTGCTCGTGACTGGTCTGCTGCGGGACTGCGGGACCAGCGCTGGGTTTGCCCTGTGACGGAATTACCAGAGCTCATCTCCCATGGCCTCGCCTGGTTTTCGTTCCCAAGGGGCACTCTCATTGGGCTGCTGGCCCACCCACTGCACTCACCCCCACTTCCCCAAATTGCCATCCGGCTCAGGCCTCTTGATGCCAATAGTCTTTGTGCGTCCACTTCATTCCCACTTTCTCTTCAGCGCCTGCGTCTGGCACATCTCAGATACACACAACCTAGTCCTGCCCAACGAGTGGAGAGCATGTGACAGACATATTGTTCCCCTTCCTCCCTTGCCATCTTTCTCTCTTCCCTTCGCCTGAGCTGTTCCACAGTCGCTGGGCTGACCAAATCAAAAGAGTGGAGCTGCGCTCTACAGTGACGAGCTGAGCAAATCTCTTATCCACACTCTCATTCCCGGCATTTAACATGTCCACTGTAGTAAATCCACATCGCTGTCACAGTTCAGGACTATCATTATATTTAGTTAATATTTAAGCATGCTGTCCTAAAAATATTAGTCCATATCTGCACTGAGACAGATTATTACTACATTAGAGAGCATTCGCTCTTCCCTCTCATTACGAAGCAGCTTGTCGGTGGTTCCTCACATGGCGGACGTTAATGTGAGTTCATCACTCCAGTTGTTATTTCTGTTTCTTCCTGCAGCTTGGGTCCTCACGTTCCGCCTGCTAAGCCAATACAGCCTAAGCATATCTGCCCTGCGGCGAGCGTGTTACTTCAATGATGCGATCTCACCAGGGTGGTGCTCATTAGAGTAGTGTTCAAGACCCCTATTTTGACGGCTCAATGGGAATTTTAGTGGTAAAAGGTTAACGGAGAGTATGAAGGAGCGAAAATAACCCTGTGCCAGAGTGTGGATCGCCGACAAGAAGTGTCTGAGTCGAGTCCTCTCTGATTGTAAGAGAGCACCTCATGTACGGTGGAAATAGCCAGTATTCCAGGCGCTCAGGCACAAGGCGTTGCCCTCAGCAGCACCCTTCCTCGAGATCTCTTTCTCACCTATGATATTCCTTAAGAGTCCTGACTGAATTTTCCTCCTCGACCTTTTTCTCAGTGTCATTAGTTATTTCTCTCGCCGCTCGCGAGTGCTTCGCTTTTCAACCCCGCGTCACTGAGTATGCTCACTGCCCTCCTAGCACCGGTATTACGTGGCGTCGAGGCCATGGTCTTGCTCATAATGTGGCAGCCTATGTGCGCTTCTCCCCTTTGCATGTGAGCCGATCTCAGCGCTCGGAGCTCTAAGCGTGCATATGTGCTAGGCCACTCTAAGTGCATATGCGATCCTTGGTGTGTCGACACCCAGGTGAGTCCGAGTGTGTGACTACCTGCGCGAGAATCAGAGAGCAGACCTCTACTCTCGAACTTCTCGCTGAGTGACATGCTGCACGGGCTCCACTGCATTCATCACAGCTTTACTCCAGCACCTACGAGTACAACCCACGCAGGCCTCATGACCAGTAAAGTGCCAAGAAAAGTAAATTAATCATACCACTTACTGCTCTTTCTCTCTGATCAATATCTGGAGCCTTTCCATTCTTCTCCTCTCTCCATGAGCTTTCTATGTCAATGGTGAGAGACCACATCTCTCCGTGGAGGCAGTTGCATCCGTGCGAGCCATAGGGATTTTCTTACAGCTCTTAGTGCTCCCACGGGCTCCTCAGCTACATTTTGGAGTGTGTGTACTCAAGCAAGGCTCAAAGCTATCTTAAACCACATAACCCCTGGCACTTTCTTTCCAGCTCAACTAGCATGCATTGGATCCAATCCCTTAGATTGTTGACAACACCTGATAGGCTAGTGGGGAATTTAGCTCTACTCTCAGGGATTACGTGGCCCCCAAGGATACTCCTCATCTCTAAGGTGCATTCAATGTTCTTGCGAGGGTATAAGAAACACTGAAATGCTTTGTGTGTGAGTTGGGATGAGGTAGTGCTCGCTACAAAATCAGGTGCGTAAAATCTTCCCACTTCCTTGCCTTCCCGTGGGTTTCAGGACACCTTTCACTGGGATCGAGGTTTTGCTCATTATACCCCAAGGCTCCATCCTGTGTTGTGCAGCATTATCACTTCTAGTGATGGCGAGCGAAGCATCTCACCAATAAATCAGCCTCCTTAATACTATATTAACTTATATCTTCCACAATTAAAGTAAACTTTTTGAGTGGAAGGGGGGCTTTATTCTACTTTTACATATTTTTACTTTGCAATAATTTAAAATTTTAGAGATACCGACAGGATGAATTCAGCTTGAAAAGCCCACCTGATACAACATTTAAATTTAGCTATAATAGACTCTGCCTCAGGCAATTTGACATTTGTGCGTTTGAATTCCGGCTCCAGATCGGAATATTTATCTTAAAAAAGTTTATATTTTGTTTCCTAAATAAGTCCTGTGTCTCTAAATATCTTTTGATCGTTATCTATGAAATTTTATCATAAGTTATGGGAGACTATTATTTTCAGGATAGCACTTATCTAACTTCAAGCATTAATAGCAACTGCGTTTGTGAGCTGTAGATGTGCCTGTCCATGGACTTTTCTTTTTACGCCTACCACAAATAGGTTGATGAATACCATCGCCCTTTTTGCCTCAGTAACACTGTTTCCACACACGAACTGCTGCATTCGTCCCTCTCTGTGTTCAGGTCGCATCAACATGCTTCGCTTTTGTGAGAGGCGACAGAGCAGCTCTTATGCCTTGGCTTAGGCAACATACTACTCTTGTTCGAAACCACAAGAGTTAGTCTTTAAATTAAGCGCCTCCCTGGGAATTTTAGCAAACAGATGATTTGAATGCTATGTCTATCCCAAATTACATTATATTGGTCTTACCTCTCTCATTCTATTGTCTTATCCACATACCGCGCCCACAACCAATCGAAAGATCGGCAATATAATGTTGTTTTACGTGAGAGCGCGACAAATTGTGCGCGAGACTCGACCAGCATGTGCGCGTGAAACACAGTGTCCCGATATTGCATTCTTGAGTTCGTCCTCACTATTAAATAATCCTCATTATGGGGCGCGGAGTAACAAAACACCTCGCGTCGGTGTTTGGGGGGAGAGAAGAATCCTGAACACCTCTCACAGCGACGCACCAATTCTTATGCATCTCAGTTGACTTAGGCGTGAGCTCATTACTTCTCTCCAAAGGCAATCAGCCTACCATGGGTGTTTGGTGATGGGACCTTCTCCTCCTCCAGTAGGTTTATTATAAGTGGAAATTAATTTCTTGGGTAAAATATTAGACCCTATTAATTAATATAATGATGATAATACCCCAACTGTCAATTTTGCTCTTCAGCAATGTATTTTTAACCTTCAAGAGTACATGTAATGAATATTTGTTTTCAGGGAATTTAAACTGTTTGTTCTGTAGAACGTGCTAAACAATTTTTTACTGTATTGCTAAAATAATAGGAGGAAACAAGAAGCACAGATTGTTACTTTCTCAGTAGCGAAAGGATTTTACTCACCATATTCTTGGTTACGTTATATATACCAAAATAGTTTTCTTGCGCCTCGCAACCATTTTTAATATCGCGTGAATTGTTCGCTACTCTTGTTATATTGACTATTTAGGAGTGACTTCCTGACGGGGTACTTTCTAATGAAGAATGGTGCTCTTATAAGATATATAGGAGCGGTAATTGTGGCTTGGACCTAAGACGAACAGTTAGAGAAAACTTGTGTCGTCCGTCATCCAAGTTGTGAGTCACATTGAGTGATTAACCAGTTAATATAATTTCTCTCGTAAATCTTTAACTTGCATTAAATATTGACTTTTTATTCTCCTTTGTATATCTAAAGTTTCCTGTTGTGTGGAGGGAATTATAGTGTTATATATCGAAGAGTATAAGATAATCTTAACCTGATAATTTAGAATGGCTTCCATTCCCACTTTAGCAGGCATGGTCGCCACAATTTTTCTCATCTCACGTACTTCTTTCCATGATCGCAGTGATATACAAATCTCTCTGTGTGATGTGAGTTACAAGATGATATATATACTTATCTCCAGAACGAGAGGTATTTTAGTGGTGTAATTGGACGTGGAGGGAGTATATCGACTTTTGAGAGAGATTCTGGCCTATTTGGTTGTCTCTCTACCTATTTTTGTAACCGTAGACGTGAAATCTCTATGCTGTCAATTGTCCACCGATCGAAGTGGGTGCTGGGAATAGCAATCACCTAGTGAATTATTGGAGGATGTTATCGGTAGAGCTGTGTGTTGCTGAACGATAGTATGGCTGGTATAAGAACAACTCTCTTTTTGAGTATCAAATTCTCGTGCATGATTCTCCCACCCGCTGTGCATAGATATACATGATAGGAAGACTCTTGTAGATAGCACACTGATGCCACTGAGAGCATCTACTATAGAGCGAGCCAAAGTCTCACGAATTCACTCGTCCTCGGGTGTGGCTAAGTTAGCCCACATTAAAACATTTTTTTTAGTTTGAATTTTTAAAATTTATTTTTGCCATTTTCCTTTTCATTTCTACCCTGTAACTAGGTTTTGCGTTTTTGGAAGCTGAATTGCTTTCATGATAATTTGTGCACAGAAGTCTTTATGAAATCAAGAAATAATTTGGGTTGGGTTGCACCACAACAGGGAAATGGTGAAGTACCTTCCAGGAGCGTTTTTCAGCCTAATCCCTGCTCTTAGCTTTCCAAAAGTTTCCCTTTGCAAGGTGAAGGAAGTGGAGAGTAGATGCCCAGAGCAGCTTAGAAAATCACCAGTGGGTTGCACCTTTAGAAGTTTTACCAACAGGGAGTGTCCCAGACAGATCCTCTATAAACTAGAGTGGAATAGTTTCTCTCCTCGTCACAAACTTGTGATTTCAGAGTGTGTGCGGATGCCCTGATTAATATTAAAGTGTATTCTTGTACTTTTAGCTCAGTCGGTATGAGCATGAAAAGAGTCTTTGTTATTTTTCTCTTAACTCGTGAATGGGTTGTACATAGAGTGGTCCTATTAACATTCTTATTTAGTTTTTTTGTTTTCCCATCTCCACTCGATATAATGATTTATAATAAATCTGCTCAGACTTATTTTCCTACAATACCGTATGTTTTAATTATAACTTCGCTTTAATATTTTTAATTTTTCTATTATCTCATTTCTACATTGAGCGCACATGCTAACAAATCACTTGCAACAAAATTCTAATGCGCTAAGCTGCTTGGTCGACGTCCCGCTAGAAATTGTAGCACACGCCCACCAGAGACCCAGGTCGGTGCTTGTTGAGCAGTTACTATTGTAGTACCACAACTATCTTGTTTAGGTCACCCACATGTTCGAGACAGCCGACATACTGCCATCCTTTTTGCTGACTGAAGATCTCTTCGTCATTCTCACAAATGTCCAGTCTTAGAACTCGATTTCAAATTTCATGAATAAGTAGTAGCGTATAGCATAAAGCAGTGTCTGATATAGGTTAACTACCGATTATCAATTACGTAAACCAGCCCGTCTGTATGTTAGGCCTGCGCTCTGTGTGTGCAGATGATGGATGAGAAAAAATCAAAACTCAGAACAGGAGGTCACCCATATCTTACAGGGTTAACTAATATTCTGAGGCAAGTGGCTTTATAATGGAATTCCATTTCCTCCTTTTTTGATTTAAGATTAGAAGAACACATGTACTTTGTGCTAATTTCGAGGGTAAGCTCCCGACTGTGCACAACCAGTGGGTGTTAACTCTGCCCTGGATCAAGTAGTATAACACCAGGAGTACAAGCGTCCTAATATTAAGCAAATTAAAGCGCCACCGAGGGCATAAGTTGAGCAAACTCAAGGAGAGGAAATAAAGTACTAGACCATCACAACTAATTACTCAAGAAGAATCCATATCACAACCCGAGTGCATGGGAAAGTCTCTTAGTGAATCCTTGGTAGCTGAGTATCGATCATGCTGCGAGAGATGAGAGTAAGACAGAAACACATATCATTTGAAGAATAGACAAAACTGTAGATTGTGTGATTCTTATAGCGACAGACTTACTGACAGACCTCATACTATGATGCACCTCTAGACAATTAGACCTAGACGCTAGCTCTTGGATGTGTGTAGGCTGAGTATACTTTGTCCAGCTTTGCCAGAGCTATCTCTACTCTTTCTCCGCAGCGAAATCCTAGCAGAGTCACGGAGTTGTGTGTGTTTACCTAGCACCCAGCAACAGAGTAACTCCACGACCATTGCTATTGGATTTACCATAGTACCATGCTTGCAATAGAGCATTACCCTATAGGCTTGTGGATCATCTTTAAATCTTGGTAGCGCGAGGACAGTTAGTCCACAGAAACATTGGTAGTCCATTTTAGTCGCTCTGAGACTCTTGCTCAATTTTGTGTCCTAAAATTTTGTTTATTTAAAAGATATTCTTTTATAAGGAACGTTTTCTTAGTTGTGTTAGTTGCTGATCATCAGTGATGGTTTGATGCGCGCTCGGACGAATATATTTATGTGGTATCCTCCTAGAGGAGAGGCCCCGATTTATTCCCCATACTCAGGCTCTCACTCCGCCAGTAGTTGAGTCACTCCAACTCAAGAGCATCATTATTGTGTAAGTCTGGCATGGGAGATATCTGTTCGTCTATCTAGCATCACTGACCATTGCTGTGGGAACTCCTCTCGTCGCTCCCCTGGGATACATCACTGTTGCATAGCCACTCCTCTAGTCCAAGGGAGCGAGCACGCACGTGTGAAGTCCTTTCCATCTACGCTTGTCATTGAACAAGTGCCTTATGAGTAGGAGAGGTAGACACGTTCCTGCCTCTCCCCATCTGAGCTCCTCTGGGAGTTTTGCCTTGATCCCAGGTTATGAGCTGGTTAGGCTGCCTGAGACGTCTTGGGGGGGAGACTTCTATGCCCATGAGTAATGTCCCTTGAACTTCCGAAGGAGCATTGCAGGACCAACAAAGCAGCGAGCACGTGGTGCTACTGTTTGTAGGGCAGTGATTGTTGTCCCTTGCACGGTGTACTTTCTCTTTTCAGGCTGTCGACCTTATGATCTTCCAGCAACTCATCTTCTGGCTGTTTTTCACATTCCAGACCAGAAGACCTCACCATTTAATGCCTGAGGCACCACTATTTTCAAGCGGCATTCTCATTAATTAATAGATAAAAGATCACATGAGGAAAATGTAATTTGTCCTGGCCATAAAGACAACTTTCCCCTTGTTCCCCTGCTGGTCCAACTGAGAGGCAATGCAAGTTCAAGCAAAGCAGTTCACTGTGCTACACGGTGGCTTCTTGCTGGCAGGAACAAGCTCAGCTCTTGTTGATGCAGCAGATACTTGAATTCTATGGCTTTTTGAGTCCAAAAATATCTTTAGGAGAAGGGCACTAACAAATGTCATAAATTACTTTCATATGCTGGCTTTTAATTTTGTGGTGGTTTCAGCAGAAGTATTTCAGAATCAGTTAAATATGCTCTCTTGAAACAAAGCTGCTTAGGTCATCCCAGGTACCAGTTGTGCCTGATAAGAGTAAGATCTTAAAGCATGCCTTGAAGATCTCTAGATTAAGGCGTGCACATACTCCTCGAAATGTTTGAGAGCTTTCGCTGGCAGGGAAGTTGCATATTATGCACAATTCCACTGAGTTACGGAATAGCTGGATCGGGCTATAAGCGCTCCTAAAAACAGAAAATGAGCAACACAAATATCTTACAAGATTGCTCTTTGTGGCTGCGTTCTTATTTCTATTTCTCTGTTTAAAATCTCACTTGATTACGTAAGGTCATTTACCACAGGAATAACAGATACAGACTAAAAAATGATATAGATCACAGTAATGTCTCATGACCCAAGAGGGACTATGATTAGACAAAATCTTAATTCCAGGTTGTGTTCCTGAAAGCAGAATATGAAATAGATCTCTATTGAAATAAAATAGGCCAGTTACAAATTTCCATTAGGGTGCTCTTCAACCATAACCACATACCAAATATTAGTCTACTTCTCATCTTGCGTCTATTTCCCTGTTCGGAATCATTTTTAAACCCTGTCTGGTTACACTAAGCAATTCGCCTAAAACTGGCTGTTTCATTTTATAAAGATCAACAAGATTTGTAAGTATTCCTGAGGAGTACTCTCAAATTCACTGTCCGAATTGTCCTGTACTTTCCTATTTACAAGGAGGCTCTAGTATAGGGTGAGGAATGGAAACATGCAGGGTGTGTGGCCTTTCAGATCAGGAAAAAAAGTATGTCACTTCATGAACAAAAAGACAACAGCTTTGAAGGATTTGACACCCCTGGGCGTTTGCCAAAGAAAATAATAAATAAAACAAAAACACCACCCAAAAATGGTCAGATTTAATCTTACTTGTTCAGTCAGAACATTTATCTTCTTCATGAGACGTCAACGAAATAACAAAAACATCTGTTAAGAATGGAACTCATCTGAGCTCATCCTACTCATTCTTCGCCAGTGGTGTTCCGAAGTTCTTACATCAGGACAGGTGATCTCGGCTCAGGGACATGGACCAGTTGCTACTTTTTGCGCCCAGCAATGAAATTGGACAAGGAAAACAGCTACATTGAGACAAATGTATTACTGAACCTCTTCAGGATACCCGGTTCCAAAGCCGTATCCAGTTGTTTCGGTCAGGAACTTCGGCGTAGCTTGTGTTGTCAACTTCACTGGCATTCAGGACCAGCAGCTCTCCTACTTCATTTGTGTCTTTTAAAGTGTGAATGTTAATTCTTTTCGAGACATTGAGA
>NDFG01000323.1:300643-331133 GCA_002167245.1 Sporophila hypoxantha | reverse complement strand
GGGGGTCTGACACCAGCCCTGGGTTCTGCCCTGACTCCCAGACCCTAGCACTGCCCCCYGGGACTGCCACCACCCTATCCTTGAGCAGAGCAGGAGGGCACTGAGCTGGCGGCCCCTACCTGGTGGCGATGAGGGGGTAGCTGTGCGTGGGCTTGCCCAGCGCGTCCCGGCTCTGCGGCAGGCTCCCGTACAGCAGCAGCTCCTTCTCTGTGAGCACGGCCAGGAGGTTCCTGGTGCCGGCGCTGGGCAGCTGCAAAGGGACTGGGTCAGGGCCACCGCAGCACGGTGGCACGGGGTGGCGGGGGACCGGGGGTTACCTGCTCGGTCAGCCAGCCCACGTGCTTGACGTCCCGTCCGGCCACGGTGCCAGCCCCCGCCAGCTGTGCCCGCAGCTCCTCCTTCACCCGCGGCAGCAGCGCGGCCYCGTTGGCCTGGATGGCGCCGAGCCACGACTGTGCCGTGGCCTCATCCTTGGCCCGCAGGAAGAGGGCGACGCGCCCGTCGGCCGAGCACACCTCCAGGTACCTGCAGGGACACGGCCCCGGTGAGTCCCTGCCCGCCCTCGGCTCGCCGGGCACCGTGGTGGCATGGCCCGCCCCGGCGCTGACCTGTGCTCCGGGTCGGTGGGGAGGCACTTGCGGGACACGTAGCACATCTTCAGAGGGACACTCCGGCTCTCGCGGAGCTCCCGAGGGGGCAGCAGCGGGGACGATCGCTTCTGCTGGGCGGCAGGAGAGGGGTCCCAGCTGACCGTCGCCCCCGCCGAGGAGTTCTTGAAGTAGGGCGAGATCTCCTTCATGTACTTCACTGGAAGAGAGGCAGCAGCGCTGAGGGCACGGCACAGGCCAGGGCAGCCTCATGCTCCCCTGCTGAAACCCCCACACTCTCCCTGCACCAGAGCTGCTGACCCCTCCATGAGCTCCCCAGAGCTGCCACCCATGCTGCTGGAGCTGGCACTGGTGGGCAAGGTCACACAGGGAGTGACACAGAATCACAGAATGGTTTGGGTTGGAAGGAACCTCAAAGATTATCCCATTCCAACCCCCACATTGCATTTACTGGGGATTTCAAGCAGCATTAAAGGGACCTTCACGCTGGCACATTCATGTCAGAGCTTGTAGGGCATAAAGGGAAGATGTGTGCAGATGTCAGTGGGGCTTTCCTGCATGGTGCAGGGGGATGGAGCATTGTGTGGCTCTAGGGAGGATGGAGGATTTGTACACCAGCCCCAGGAATGGTAAGGGTCCTGCTGGTAGAGACAATTCCGGGAGGTTGTGGCCTCAGTGATAAGAGCAATTGCTTTAGGAACAGAAGAACACTGCTTATCACAGAACCACAGAATAGTCTGGGTTGGAAGGGGACTTAAAGCCCATCTCAATCCATCCCCTGCCATGGACAAGGACACTTTCCACTGTCCCAGGCTGCTCCAWGCRCTGTCCCTGTCCTTGGACACTTCRAGGGATCCAGGGGCAYCCACAGCTTCTCTGGGCACCCTGTGCCAGGGCCTGCCCACCCTCACATGACACCTGGAACCCTCACAGTACCTCAGCCCCACCACTGCAGCCTGGGGAGCTCTGCAAGAGGGATAGAAATGGCCTTTTCCCCCTTTTTRCTTGCCTTTAACCCAGATCAGTTCACAGATCCAGGCCTGAGCAGTTCCCTGGGGCAGCACAAACAGCCAGGGGTGGGGAATGGGAAAGAGTCCCAGGCCAAAATTACACAGTCCAAACTGTGCTGGTACAGCCAGTCCCACTGCCAGCTGAGGAACAGTGCTCAAATACCCTGGCTTGGCCCCAGGAAAAGCCCTGGAGAGCGTGCTCTCTGCTTGCACAGCCCTGCCCCGTGAGCCTCAAACCAGGGACAAGAAATCAGTCCCCACTGAGCCTGGCTCCAGAGCCAGAGCCCTCAGAGCCACGCTGGGATGGCAGTRGGCTCCAGAGGTTTGGGGAAAGGGGGAGATGAAAGGCACCACAAATTGATGGGGCCCCACAGCCACATCCTGAAAATGAGTTTGGCATTGCTGGCTGAAAAACTCCAGTTGAGCAGGCAGGATGCCAGTCCTGGTCCTGCCCTGGGGCAGCAAGGGACCAGCTAGTGACTCCAGGGAAGGGTTTCCCTTTGGAGGCCCTTAGGAAAACACCACGGAACAGACACYTGCCTGCAGCCACGTCCCCAGCCATCCTGGCTGGTCCCACACCGGGTCCAAAGCCAGCAGAGTGGGTGGCAGGATGGGGGACACGAGCTTGGCTTTGCAGCCAACCCTTGTAGGTGGCTGGATGGGCGCAGCTCCATCGCTGCAGCCAGGCCACAGCAGCCTGATGTGCTGCCAGAAAGGAGCCCTTTRCCCACCAGGAAAGAGTCTGCATGAACCTGCTCCCAAACTTCAGCTGGCCACCAGATGGGATATCTCCCACCCATCTTCCCCCAGGGTCACGGCTCCAAGGCTGCCAGAGCTCCAGGAGTGTTTGAACAACYCTCTCAGGGATGCACAGGGTGAGATTGTTGGGATGTCTGTGCAGGGCCAGSGCTTGGACTGGATGATCCTGGTGGGTCCCTTCCAACTCGGCCTATTCTGTGCTCTCCCCTTACATTCCTATCCCATGAGCTCCCTAAAACCCCTAAATCCCGACGGCCCGGCAGGAGCRGCGTGGAGCCCGACCCCCGTGGGTGCTCTGCGGGACACGGCTATAAATGGCCACGGGGCTGTGCCACGTGGGCCGGGTCACCCCGCGCTGGCCCCGGGGCCAAGGCGGCGGCGGGGGGCCACCAGCCTCGTGCCCCGCGCCTCCCGTTACAAAAATAGCCACGTTCCCGCAGGCATCCGAGCCGCGCTGGAGCTGACCCGAGCCATTAATCTTGGCAGCGGGGACCTGCCATTATGCCGGTGCCTGGGAACTAATTGGAGTTCAGAAAGATGCCATTGAGCCGCTGAAACCCGAGCGGCGTCCCTGCGCCAGCCCCTGGCTCCCCGGGCACGCGGGGGACGTCACCGGCATTAGCGGGGCGGTGGCGGGGTCACGTCCCGAGGGAGCCGCGGAGGACAGCAGCAGTGCCCAGCGCGGGACAGGGCACGGAGAAGGAGGCAACGGGCAGGGTCTGATGTCTCGGCTACGTGGCTTTAAGGAGGCTTTCAGGCTGGTCGCAAAGCACGGGGGGTCCGGAGCCAGCACGGGGAGCTGGGAGGTGCTGGAGGCTGGGACAAGGCCAGGTCACCATCCCATGGGAGCTGCTGTCCCCTCCAGTGACCCCAGCGCTGGCTTCACAGCGGGCTGACTTACACTTCTGCCAGTCCCTTCACTGCGGTTGGTATTGAATGGATTAATTAATTACGTCCATCTCATTAAAGCAAACAACTCAGACCATATCGTGCATCACCTCTGCTAGTGGTAACTGTAATTCTTGAACTGTTTTTTCTTTTTAATTACCACCTTGCAGTGCTGGGGCTCCTGCCTGCTCCCTGGCAGCCTGCACCCTCCAAAAARCACTGGGCAGCAACACTGCCTGGCTGCTGTGGACTTAAAGTCACCTARAGCAGGCACACAGGCCTGGGGGGCTGCTGGGCTAATCRYCGTGGCCTCCAAAGCCACARGGGCTCTCCAGAGAGGGAGCCTGTCCCACTGATCCTSTCCAGAACAGAGGACAGGGGACAAATAGGACCTTTAACTGCTCAGGGCTTTGCACCAAGGTAAACTTTATTTCAGGGTTATAGGGAAGAGCAAAAGTCTCTGTGTGTGCAGCCACCCATCCCATGCCAGGCCAGTGCCTCTGCAGGGGCCAGGTGGTGGCACAGGGGCTCCCAATCACTGGAGCATCCCATGTGTCCTGAACCCTGCAGTGAGCTGCACCAGGGACATTTAACCGAAGGCCCTGGGTCTGCCTCTGTGTTGCAGATGTGGTTTTTTTTCTCCTCAGCATGACAGAAAGGAGCAGAACCATCAAAACTCCTTGGTTTGACTTCTTGGGTAGAAATTCTCCCTCCCCATCAGCCCATTCCTCACAAGGATGGAGAACAATCAAAAACCAAGCACTCCTGGCACCCTGGATCCTGCGTCAGCACAACCTGCTCCACGCATCCTCACTGCTCAGAGCCAAGCCTGACCCCACAGAGCTTCACTGAGGAGCCACAATGGTTCCTCCAGGCAGGAAAACAGACATGGACACCCAGAGCAGGTTCAAGAACACCCTCTCACTGCTTGGGTCAGCAGCAGAGTCTGCTTCAGCCTGGAGATGACAGTGTGGATTCAAAGAAGAGGTTCCAGYCTCCATTTCTGGTCAGGAGTAGGATGGTGCTGCTGTTTCTCCTGCCATAATCTTCCCAGCAGCATCTACACAGCTCAGCAAGGCCATCACACCAGGAAATCTTCCAGAGAGCTCCTGGAGATTGAGTGCTGGCCCTACAGAGATGCTAATCCCACCTCCAGCTGGTCCCTCTCTGCCTCAGGATTAACKAGGCAAAARTGGCATGTTAAACTGGGGGGCTGAGCAAACACACACCCCAAAGAGACACCCTGAAATGACCTGCCAGCTCCAACCCAATGCTCTGATGTGCTTCCAGAAGGGCCAGCACAGTCRCCAGCACCCCTGGGACCATGCCCTGCCCCTGGCTCCAAGCATGAACGACAGCAGCTCCTGTCCCAGCTGCCCCAGCTCAAGTCCTACCCCAGGGAGGAAGATACCATGGGATGCTGCAGGGTGAGGCACCACTGCTGTCCCTCCTGCCCCAGGATCCTGTCCCAGCACTCAGTGRCACATTCCATGCCCCAGCTCTTTGCTAAACACTCCCCTGTGCTGCACTGTCAGCAGGGAGATCATGGGACAGCCCTCCGTGTTTCCAGGGAGGAGAAACAAACCCAGGAAACTCCCCAGGGAAAGCAAAGCTTCAGAGCAGCGAGGTGTGGAGGTGGCAGATGTGCCCCATCACCTCCTGACATCATCCCCAGGGCAGATCCAAAGCCTTCCTTCCCATGGTTACAGCAACCAGCACTCCAGAGAATCCCCAGCCCCACTCTCTCCCAGCACCCATTTTTCTGAATTTCAAACTTCCWAGCAATTACTTGGCCAAGCAAGTCCTAAAAAGCAGAGACAGCCCCAGGAGCACCCCTGTGGCAAATAAGTCATGGATGTGAGATGCCCACAGCTYCCCCAACTCCTCCTCCCCACTGCTCCCAGTTCTTCCCCCACGACAATACAGCACAGGAGCCTCACCAGGAAAACCTCTCCTGACCCCAGAACCCTTCCTAGGGCAGCTGGAAGGATGTTTACCAGCCCTCCCCCTGCCATGGAGAGTCTCTGGATTGCAAGCAATGAAAATAAGGAAAAAAAAACAAGGGAAAAATAAGGCAAGGGAGAGCGACTCTCCCTGAAATAACAATGTAATATAAATACAGTCCAACTCCTCCTGTAAATACCAAGAGAGTAGTTTGGCACATTAAAAAAAAATCTTGGCAGGACACAGGGAGAGGTATCTGCATGTCCTCACGCCTGGGCAGCAATGACACCCAGGAGCCTGAGGCCAAGCTGAGCAGCCCAGGGTGAAATCTGGCACGTGGAGCCACTGCTGGTGCTCCCATTAAAACGCATCACCTCCCAGCTCTGCCACTTTGGGGAGTCTCAGCCCAGCTCAGTGCCCTCTGAGGAGGTGCCAGCTCTCCCAGTTTTGTTACCTGCTGCAATGCCATCTGCAAACCACCCTAAAAACTCCAAACCCCAGGAATGACTGCAGCCAGGAGCAGCAAGGAGTGAACAGACACTGGCTGTGCCAAATATCTGGTTTAGCACTCAGAGCACCATAAGGAAAGCTGGAGTCACACCTGGCAGCATGTGGGGAGCAGAAAGTGTCTAAGTAATGTTAAGGTGCTCTTTTWAAAGCTCTGCCTTCTCCAAGCAGGAGAAGGCAGCAGAGAACACCCCAGTTTAACACCCTTCAGGCACTTAAGGCCACCCCCTGCCCCTCAGCCCTGCCACCTCTCCCTGGGGCAGGGGGTTTGCAAGGCAGCTCCTGGAGAGCCACAGGGGTGGCAGGTACAAGGCAGGGCCACCACCTCCACAGGACAGTGACAGCCTGAGCATGGCACAGTGCCAGCCCCACCACCCCCATGGCAGAGCTGCACTGTGCCAGCAAACCCAAAACCAGGGAGGGGATGGAGATGTACCACGTTATCAGTGACAGCAGTGGTCAGAGGAGCAGCAGAGATCCCTTCCCTGCTCTGGCTGGACCCCAACAACATCATATACAYACTCATCCCAGAGCTCCAGAGTGCTGTAGTGGGAGCCAGCCCAGCCTCAGTCTCCTCCCAAGGGGAGCTGCTGGGAGTTTTAATTAATTGAGAAGCCCAGCAGGTCATACCTGAGCTCAGCAAGCTACAGCAAAGGCCCTGCCTGGAACTGCCTCCCAGGAGGGGGACCTGGATCCCAGGGATGGAGGAGGAGGGGTCCAGGGAGAGAAATTGTTCTCTGCAGAAAGGGCAGCTCCTCTCCACCTCTGGCAGGAGCTCTGGCAGAAGGGAAACCCACACCAAAGGATGAACAGAAAATAATGGAGGGAGGGTGGTCCAAGAGCAGCAGCTTCAGGCAGGAATTTCACAGACTCACAAAGAAAGAAGCTCTTGTATTTTTCTTTGGTCAGAAAAAAACAACAAAACCACCCCACCACCAACCCTATCTGCTCCCAGCAGCTGTGCAGAGCAGCACATTCCTCCAGCTGAACCGTGGTCCTTAGGCTCCCAGGAGAGGAGGAACCCACAGCAGAAAGGGCTGAGCAAAGCTAAAAATGAAAATCTGGAGCTGAGACAATCTGGGGAAGGCACAGGAAAGCTGGAGCCWCGGTGGTCGCTGGCAGCACAGCACACAGAACTGCTTTGGTCAGGGACAGCCCTGAGCACTGCCCCCAAATCAAACCTCCCTTTGGGACCTGGGAAGGGTCTCTGGTGCCAAGACCCCCCTGTTAAGCAGGGTGACCCCAGGGACTGGTTGGAAGTGAGGGGAGGGGAAGGCTCCTTTCCTGAAGGACAGATCTGGGATGCTCAACCCAGCCTGGCCGAGCTGGCAGAGGGTGGCAAACATGGACACATGTGAGGTGAAGGGTAGCCAGAGAAGAATGGGGCCTCTCRCTCAGGACTCCCATGCTCCCAACCCATCAACCCTCACCCAGTCCCCAAGTAGGGCTTGAGGGGCTCCTACAGTGTGCAGCCCCCTCAGGGCTGGGAGACACCAGGGACCATCTGCCTGGTACTGAGAGGGAGCCCATTCCCAGGGAACAGCCTGCTCCAGGGTGGTGAAGGCTGCATCCCTGGSATGTCTGTAGCCTCAGCTTCCAGGGATCCCCTCCGTGGGCAGCATCCCCTGAATGGGTGGTTCCTAAGCAGGCCCTGCCTCACCCTCCACCTGCCCAAAACCCACCCAGCAAACCCCAAGGTGCTCAGCAGGAYTGGGCCCTCCCCACTGGCATAAACCTACACCAGCCAGGCATGTGGGTTTAAATTAAAACCARGAGAGAAGCAGAAAATGTTTTCTCTTGCCCCAGGAACTGCAGACGTGGGGGTGATGCCGTGCAATGAAAGAATCCCAAATCCCAGAAACTTGTCCCACACCTCCCACTGCTGCCTGCCTGAGGTCCCACAGCAGGGAGACAGAGCCTCTGGGCATGGAGCACTGGCACAKACTCCAGAAGGAGACAGGGAGATCCCAGCAGTTACCTCCATCTCTCCGGATGAGCAGACAAATTACTCTGCATATGTTTTCCATTTGAAAGAGTATGCAAATGCAGCTGCAGATGATATGCCACCCCTGTATCATCCCAGAACAGGAAGGAGAACCCTTCTGCCCCCATCACATCCTTGTCTCCTACCTTCCAAGATCACTTCCTTGCCCGTCTTCTTCAAGGCCTGCACGGCCTCATCGTGGGTGGCCTCGGACAGGTCGGTGCCATTGACYGCCAGGATGGCATCCCCCACGTACAGCGCCTCGGTCTGGTCTGCTGCCAGCCCCTTAAAGATCTTGGAGATCAAGATGGGCATTTTATTCTCTCGGCCACCTTGAAACAGAAGAGACAGGGAGCGGTTGTGGCTGTAGGAGCGCTTGGAGGAGCGGGTGGGGAGGGGGATGCTCTGGTACCAGATGGTCCCAGCAAGGCTGAGCCTTTCTGCTGGCACTCAGTGCACTGTGCCAGGTCAGCCCACTGCCCACTCCCCCAGATACCCACAGGACACCTGTACCAACCATAGCAGCCAAAGTACCATGAGGCTGCACAGCTGATGAAGTGATTGCTCCAAAACCACTCAGATTGGTCACAGATTATTCACAGAGCGAGCACATAACCTGGCCATCTCCCCATCAGTTTTGGCAGGAAAGTGTATCGTTATTTGCATTATTAATCATGTGCACTGAGCAACTATCCTGGCTCGAAGGACTTCATGATCTCAACACAGAAGACAGCTGAATGTTTTTGGAGAGGCCAAAGAGCCAGGGAGAGGTGAACCAATCTGGCTGCATGTTCCTGTTCACACAGCAGCCCTATMTACCGGCTGCTCCCCGCTGTCCTGACTAAAAGAACGATATTCAAACTCCCAGCGGCTTCAGGAGATCAATTTGCACATCGACTCTTGAACCCGCAGGGAGATCTGAGCTGCCTCCGTGCCAGGGCTCAGGGATGCAGCAGCCACCGCCCGTGGCAGCKGGGGATCAGCAGTGCCCGATGTGCCCTGCGCCCCGGGACAGCCTGTCCCGAGGAGTCTCCAGGAGATAATCCTCATCCCAGAGGGAGATGCTGAGCCCAGCCCGCTGTCACTGCCCGCCCCGGGCTGCTCCCAGCCGGTGCCACAGGCATTTCCTCGCTCAGCCGCTGCCAAGCCAGCGAGGGCTCCGGTTATCAGCTGTCAGAGGCCCCGGCGGGGGCTGCTCCGTCCCTGCACCAGTGCCGAGAGCCCTGCCAGAGCGAAGAAGCTCCGCCAGCCCGGCTCTCACTGGGCTCCCCGCTGTCCTGCCAGCCCCAAGCCACATCCTGTGGCAGGGCAGGACACTCACCCCCCGGGTGGCACCCAGTGTCCCTGCGTGAAACACGGCTGGCCCATGAACAGTGACATGCCAGCAGCCCGGTGAGGAGTGATGCCCTGCCCTACCAAGGCTGCCCCACCCTCCACAGCACCTTCCACTGCCCAGTTTTGATGGCAACTACTTCTTTTCCACATACGTCACTGGAAAAGTAAAGTTTTAACTGAAGCAAGGGAAGTTTCTCCTTTCCTGGGAGAGCCACAGAGCAAGCAATAACTTGGCAGCCAAGGGGCCYTTACGAAAGGGGGTTTGTGCTTCCCAAAAAAAGGGCTGGCACGCTGGGGCACCCTGCAGACACGGCCAGCAGTGTCAATCCAGTTCCAGCACCCGCACATTCACARTGCAAAACCTCCCCGCTTCCAGAGGGAGCCGGAGGCTGCGTCTGTGTCCCCTCTGAGCTGGAAGGAGAAGCCACGTCAGGAGGCGAGAGCTGCCCCGTCAGTGCCCCCGGGGCGGCCGAGCCCGCTGCCTCTCACAGCCACGCTCCGRGACAGCCCTGTCCCTGTCTCCCCGCTGCCCTTTTCATCCTGCTTTCACAGCTCCCAACACGCTCGGAGCCGCGTGAAAATCAAAGGCAGGCAGAAAGGCAGGAACGCCATCACTGCCCTAAGTTTCCAGCCTGAAGTTCAGGCGAGTCACTAAAGGAGCGGGACAGCTCGGGAGGGAAAACAGACACTGAACAGGGAGGCTTCCCGGGAGCACACATCTCCAAGCCCGAGCGCGCTGCTTTAACACCGCACCCAGCGCCGGCAGATCCCCAGGGGCTTTGCATCGCTCCCTTCGTTATGCTGACAGTTTTAAAGAGGCATTTCCCAACAAGGAGCACGGTGGGACAAGGACACGCCGGCCCAGCCCTCCCTTTGGCTGCAAAAGGGCAACTTTGGTGTAACCGGGTGCCCCCCTGCACCCCAGCTGCCCCGTYAGACAGCACCCTACCCGTGGGTGCGGGGGAGAGGGGTGTCCGKACCGGCTCACAAAGCCGGGAGTCCCTCACCCCGGCCGGGGCACGGCGGGCAGGCACTGGCCGGTCACTCCGCACCCCAAATCATCGCTCTTTCCGTAGGCTGGCAATGGTTCGGGTCCCGTCACTGCCACGTATCCCCCTCCCCGTCCCSAGCTGGGGCTGGGGGCTGTGAGGATCCCGATCCCAGCCCCGCTCCCCGCGGGGTCCGCTCCGAGCGAGCCGCGGGACGGCAGCAGCAACAGGTCCCGGTGCCGATGCCCGTTTCTCCCCGCCGCCCCGGGACCCCCGGGCCCGGCCTCACCTTTGATGCTGATGCCGAGCCCCCCCACGTCCTGCTTGACGACGCGCACGGTGCGCCTGATGTTAGCGAGCGCCTCGGGCGCGGCGGAGCCCGGCTCGCCGCCGTTCAGCTGCGCCGCCGGGGCCTCGGGGCCGGGCCCGGGGCCGTCTGCAGGGCTGACCCCCAGCACGTCCTCGGCCAGGGTGAGCAGGACGCGGAGCCACTGGCCCGCTGGGGCCGCGCAGCTCCAGCAGCCCGGTGCGCGGGCGCGCCTGCCCGCCGCCATCTTCGCGCGCCTCCGCGTCCCACCACCGCCCGCGCCGCCCCTCAGCGCCCCGCGCACCGCCCGTCCCACACCGCTCCGCACCGCCCCTCACCCGCACCGCCCGTCCCACACCGCCCTCACCGCACCGCCCCATCCCACCGCCTCACCGCACGTCCCACAACCGCCCCGGCTCAACGCCCGTCCCACACCGCCCCTCACTGCGCCGCCCGTCCCAACCGCCCCGCGCCGCCCTCAGCCCCGCGCCACCGCCCGTCACCAACCGCCCCGTCACCGCCCTCACCGCCACCGCCCGCCCCTCACCGCCCCGCGCACCGCCCGTCCCACACGCCCCCTCACCGCCCCTCACTGCGCCTCGCCTCCCCGTCCCACTACCCGCCCTCCCACACCGCCCTCACCGCACCGCCCCACCCCACACCGCCCCCGCGCACCGCCCGTCCCACACCGCCACGCCGCACTGCCCGTCCCACACCGCCCCTCACCGCACCGGCCGTCCCCGTCCCACACCGCTCCGCACCGCCCCACACCGCCCCTCACCGCACGTCCCTGTCCACACCGCCCTCGCCGCACCGCCCGTCCCACACCGCCCCTCACTGCACCGCCCCTCACCCACGCTCCGCACCCGCCACGCTTCGCACACGCCCCGTTCCCACAACCGCCCCTCACCGCACCGCCCGCGTCCCCGTCCCACACCGCTCCCGCACCGCCCCACACCGCCCCTCACCGCACGTCCCTCCCACACCGCCCTCGCCGCCCCTCACCGCTGTGTCTCATCGCTCCGCACCGCCGAGCCTCACCGCCCTCCACCGCCTATCCCGTCCCACACCGCCCGCACCGCCGTCCCCGTCCCACACCGCCCCTCACCACCGCCCCACGCCCCACGCCTATCCCCGTCCCACACCCCCCGCACCGCCTGTCCCCGTCCCTCAGCCCGCCCGCACCGCTCGCCCACTTCCTGCCCTCGCACCGCCGTTCTCCACACCCGGCACAGCCTCTCCGCGCACCGCCTCGCACCGCTCCACGCCCCGTCCCGCAACGCACCGCCCGCCGGACAGGGACAGAGCCCTGGGAGAGAACGGGATCCCGGCCCCGCCCCGGACGGGGCACCGGGATGCTCCCCAGGTTCCCCGCACCAACCCTGGACAAGGCACCGGGAGGGGACGCGGCTCCCCGGTGCTCCCCATCATGGAATGGGGCACAGAGAAGAAAGAGCACAGCTCCCCACTGCTCCCCACTCCATCCTGGAACAGGCACCGGGAGGACATGATGCTCCCACTGCTCCCCAGGAGTCCCTCCTCCAGCCCGGATGGAGGGGCTCCAGAGGGACATGGTGCTCCCCAGTGCTCCCCATGCCTGCCCACGAGGGACACAACTCTCCACCCTGGGATGGGGCACAGGGAGGGCCAAGCTCTCCTTAGCTCTCCCAGCGCTCCTCAGCTCTCCCCATTCCAGCCTGGGATGGGGCAACAGGAGAGACGCGCTCTGCCCCTGGATGGGGAATGGGGAGAGACCTGGACACCAGGGCCCCACTGCTCCATCCTGGGATGGGGCTCTGGAAAAGCCTGGTTCTCCCCTCGCTGTCCTGGGATGGGGCACCAGCAGGGACACAGCTCCCCAGAGCTCCCCAGAGCTCCCCAGTGCTCCTCAGTGCTCCCCAGTGCTCCCTAGAGCTCCCCAGTGTTCCTCAGTGCTCCCCAGTGCTCCTCAGTGATCCCCAGTGCTCCCCAGAGCTCTCCAGTTCTCCCCAGTGCTCCTCAGTGATCCCCAGTGCTCTCCAATGCTCCCCAGTGCTCCCCAGTACTCCTCAGTGATCCCCAGTGATCTCCAATGCTCCTCAGTGCTCCTCAGTAATCCCCAGAGCTCCCAAATGCTCCTCGTTGATCCCCAGAGTTCCCCAGTACCCCCTAGAGCTCTCCAGAGCTTCCCAGTTCTCCCCAGTGCTCCCCAGTGCTCCCCAGAGCTCCCCAGTGCTCTTTGTTCTGGCCTGACACAGGGCACCAGGAGGACCTGGTGCTTCCCAGTGCTCCCACTCCARCCTGGGACTGGCATGGGGAGGGACACAGGCCCCCAAGTCTGGCCCTGGACATTTTGGGTGTCCCTGAGCTGGGCTGTCACAGGAGGAGCAGTGCGAGCTGGCACAAAGCTGTGGCTCATCCCAGCAGCCACAGCCAGGGCAGGAACCTCCCAGGYGTCCCGATGGGTTAAACAGGAGCCAGGCAGGGGGAGATGGTGTCTGCAGACATTGACCAGTCTGCATTGCTTTTTCCTTACTTGCCCTGGATCTTGAAAACGGGAATATTTTTACTTCCTTGGCAGATACCCATTTTTACTGCATTAATTAGGAGTAGAAAATACCTCCAGGAGTAGCAAACCACTCTTGGCACATCCCCTCTYCCCCTTGCAGAGTGCTTCAAGCAGCGCCAGGAACCTCTGGGACAGGACTACTGAGGTCTCAGCCCCTCTGGAAAGCACAGGGACTTGTAAGAATTCTGTAACATTTCTGGCTGGCTAGGAAGGGGATGGAGAGAAGCTCTGGGCACCTGGGGCAGGGGGGCTGCAGCATGTGCTGCTCAGCACAGCCCTTCCTGGCCYGGAGCTGTGGCCAGCCCTGAGCATCAGCCTCACACAGAGGAGAAAAATGCTCCCTGGGCTCCCTCCCACGCAGTAGCAGCTGTGGAATTTCTTGAGGTTGCAGCAGAGGAAACCCTGAAGGTTATTTCTTTGCAAAACAGACTCTTTACATATTCGTGATTTTCTCTTCATTAAATGTCCTGGGTTTAAGTGACACTTTGCCTTTGCAGTACAGTGCTGCTCACTGTGGCAAGCACTTCTACATCACCCCAAGGGTATTTCCCTCTGATSCCACCCCCTGTCCAGCCCCACTCTGGCTGCCAGTGCCTCTCAGTTTGGGAACAGCAAGGGGAATTTGGTCTTTCAGTCCCCAAGTGCACACAGAGCTCATTCCCCCTGAGCTACATGCCCTGAGAGCACTCACTTTATTTTCCAGCCAGGCAGCTGCAATCAGCAATTTGTCCAGCTTTTTTTCATTCCCAAGAGCTGCTTTTGATAATTCCAGCCTCTAAGGSCCCATTCCCATCTGAGCCAGCAGTGGGATCACTAAATATCTGTCTCAGTGCAGCAGAACTCAGTGCTCTGTTTGAGTTGTTCCCTTTCATTTCTCTGCTCTGTGCCCCGAGGCACGGATGCTGATAAGCATGGCCTGGATGCATGGAAGCCATCCAGATGGTTCCAACCTTTCCCTGTCCTGCTGCTGGGATGGAGAAAGCACCATGGTCCTTGGATCCAGGWCACAGCACTCTGACTTCACCTTCTTTGGGGAAACACCCTCACCCTGTGAGTGCAGCAAGGCCGAGGCTCAGTGACCCCAGCAGAGAGCACGGCCCCAGCCACGACTTCTGCCCTGCTTCAGCAATTAATATTCCGATAACACAGCAATTAATATTCTATGACAACTTATGTGGGATACAGACCCAAGGCAAGTACTGCAGGTAGGGTCTTCTAGTGGAAACAGGGAACCCAAAGTGCCCTTAAGACCCTGGTCCCAAACTGGGAGTGTCACCCTGAGCAGGGGGGGTCCATCAGGAGGGTTCAAATAGGGCTGAGAGACTGGTGAAGGACTGGGGGCTTGGCTCCAGGTTTAATCAAAGACAGGAACCATTTTATGGCTCCTCTGCACGGCCAGGCCTGGCAAGAACTGTGGCTGAGAAACTGGGACATGCCAGGATGTTCTTGGAGGTCTCAGTGCCCCCCAAGCAGAGGTGCTGCTGTTTTGGGGTTTTCCAACAAGCTTGGCTCCCCCAGGCTTCCCCACTTCTTTTTATCCCTTTCCTGTGGCAGGGCACACAGTGAGCACCGGGAGCTCAGCACACGGAGTGGTTCCAGCTCGATTTGACCCTCACAAGACACCATGAGGATAATTCGTGCCGTGGAGCTGCAGGACAGGCGCTGGGATGAGATGGGATGGGATGGGAGGGCGGAGGGCGGAGGCTCCGGCCGGGGCTGGCATGCAGGAGTGAGCCGCAGCTTCCAGGCATGCCAGCGGCGTTCGTCAGGGCTCCTGTGAAAGCGAGCAGGCGGGGGAGGAGCTGCTTGAAAAATTGCTATTCACAGAAATAGAAACTTRCCGCAGAAACACGCGTGCGTCGGTGACAAAAGCCCAGCTGGGAATTTCTCCTGGCAGCAGGAGCAGTGGGAGGGAAAGGGGCTGGGGAGTGCAGGAGGCTGAGGTGCAGGACTGGGGGTGCTGCCAGGGCCCTGACCTTGGCCCTGAGGGGAATTGCTGCTCTTTAGCTGGAAAAAGCATCTCTTGGCTCCATTATCCTCCAAACGGTCCCCAGGAGCAGGAGCTGGCAGTGTGGCAGTGATGGGCTCCGTGCCCCCCYCTCTGAGCCATCCCCTCCAGCAGAGCTTCCTCCGTGGCTGTTGGGATCCTGCAGAGAGTGCAGAGGCCCTGGCACAGGGTGCCCAGAGCAGCTGGGGCTGCCCCTGGATCCCTGGCAGTGCCCAAGGCCAGGTTGGACAGGGCTGGGAGCAGCCTGGGATAGAGAAAGGTGTCCCTGCCATGGCAGGGGTGGGACGGGATGAGCTTTAAGGTTCCTTCCAACCCAGACCATTGTGGGATTCTGGGATTCCACACTTCCCCAGCTGATTTTCATGGCAGGTTTCAGCCATCCTGGCATTTTCTCTGCCTATTCTCTCCAGCCCCCTGAACCCTGCCGTTAAGCAGCTATTATTAGTCCCATTTCTTGGCATAGCCAYGAGCTGTGTCAAAGCCCACCAGTCTATTTATAGAGTGCTGCGAGCTGGTTTGTTACTTGTGTTAATTGAATTAATCCCTTCTGAAGAAAAGAAAAGACTTGAAGAGCTCAAGTTCAGTCCCTGGGACAACATTCCCAAACTGTGGGGATCCAGYGAGCATCTCAGGCTGCTGGATGCCCTGACATTCCRTAGCCCTCAGCACCAMGGAAGGGCTGCTGAGCTCAGTGTTCCCAGGAATTCATGGAAGGGCATGAAACCAACCCTGCCCTGCAGGACTGAGACTCGTGAAACCCTGCAAGGGATGGAAGGGAAATAGCTTTTATTATCTAGATAGATTTTAGTCTAGATATTAACAGATTTAGATATGCAATATGTAGATTTAGATATGTACTTAACAGATGGGTTCATCCATCACTGTGCAGGAAGCACAGCAAAAAAATGTGATTCTGAAGTACCTGACTTTAGAATCACTGGGATGCCCAAGTCCTTTAGAGTGTTTCTGTCTGCTTTGGGGCATAATTAGTCCCTACAAAGTTTCTTCCATCTCATGCAGGCTCTTCCCTTATGTATTCCTGTAAGATAACCACAGTCAGCTGGGCTTTCACAGTGGGAAAATGCTTATYCCACTGCATGGCAGCTCATATGTTATCAGGGCAGGATCATTTAATCAAGGAACGAYAGACTGCATGGGAAAAAGCAGCACCCAGAAGCTAAAATGATTTCAGAAAGGCAAAAGTTGTCGCACATTAATGCCCAGTCACTACCTCCTGCAGCTTTGGCTCTCTGATGCTCTTAATACCAAGTGGTATCAGTAGCAGGGGTGTCAATCAGATAARGGACATAAATTATTAATAAAATCAGCACGGGAGCTGCAGAATGTAAAATCCACCATCATGTTTGCAGTTCGACTGGGCCATTTTTTGGTTTAATTCACAGCTTGCAAATGAAAATGCTGTTTCCTTCCTGCCTGGCACTGGGAATAAGCATCTCTTGGACTGCAGAGTTGGTGGGATACASTGCCCATGAATCTGGATTCTGCAGCTCTCCTGGGGTTTTTATAACTCAACAGGTAGAGATTTGAAAAATGTCACCTCTKTCTGCTGCTGCCACCTCTCTCTGATGGCCTGTCAATGTAACACCACCAAGGCTGTGGACACCCCATGCCCAGAAGTGTGCAAGGCCAGCTTGGYTGGGGCTTGGAGCAGCCTGGTCTGATGGAAGGTGTCCCTGCCTATGGCAGGAGGGTTGGAACTGGGTGAATTTTAAGGTCCCTTCCAACCCAAACCATTCTATGATTTATGATTCCAAGAGGTTGTCTGGGGCACKAGGAGACCTTGATGGACGTGATTTCATTCCCTGACTCAGGTGACATTGCAGGAAGAGCTTCCTGTGCTAAYCCCYTAACAGAGGCACGGGAGGCATGGAAGAGACTRATATCCCAGGAAAAGGCTGTGTTTGAAGCCTGAGGGATGTTTCCCCACTTCTAGCTGGAAAGCCACCTCCAGCTTCAGGGTTTTGAGTTAAGTGCATCCTTRTGTGSGGCTGCACCTTCCCRGCACGG
This sequence comes from Sporophila hypoxantha, assembly GCA_002167245.1. Lineage (NCBI taxonomy): Eukaryota > Metazoa > Chordata > Aves > Passeriformes > Thraupidae > Sporophila > Sporophila hypoxantha. Next base: position 314,218 of record NDFG01000323.1, on the reverse strand, counting down.
CCCCATCCCCGCAGGTGCRGGGTTACAGCCCCYCGCTCCKGGGACCTTCCCCTTCRCAGGAGCGGGGCCGGGGCCATCCCCGGGCCGAGACCCAGCGCGGCTCCCTGGGAAGAGCTGCAGGATCTCCCGCTGTCAGCAGATGCCAGCAAAGAGCCGCTCTGCGGCCACCGGCGCTGCCGCGGGCTGGGGGTGGCCGAGACCCCGCCCTGGGCACTGGGCACCTTCTGTCCCCACCCCACCGMCCGGGTGGGCGCTGCCTGCCGAGGGACAAAGCCTTGGGAGGATCCGGGGGGTTTGCCACCAGCTGAGAACCCCCGGGCTCAGCTCACGAATTGCAGCATCCGCGGCTGCTGCAGAACTGGTGGCACAAGCAGAGGGAGGGGACGGGGTGACCCTCTGGCCATGTCACCGCTTCGTGCCACACGAGGGCAGYGGACACGCTGCCCGCTCAGCCTGCTGGCTTGGAGAGTCACAGACTGGTTTGGGGTGGAAGYGACCTTAAAAACRATCTAATCCAACCCCCCTGCCACAGCAGGGACACCTCTGCCAAACCAGGTTGCTGGAAGCCCCAGCCAAGCTGGCCCTGATGTCCCAACTCTGGGGCATCCACAACTTCTCTGGGAAACCCTGTCCWGTGTCTCACTACCGCCGCTGTACCAATATTCCCTCTTTATCTGGGCTAAGAGGGCACTGGGGAGGAATCCTCACCTCTCCTCACTGCTCAGTTATTTTGGGCTCTGGGTCGGCCCCAGKGCCCTTTTTGGGGGGCAGTGTCCAACAGGATCCTCCCCCATGCCCTGACTTTCTGCTCAGCACCCAGGGCACAAACCCCACCCTCCTCTCAARGCTTTCTTCACCCAATTCCTCTCCTAAACACTTGGGAGGCACCTCCTGCTCCCTCCCAGCTTGGCAGGCGTGTGTGACGCCCCTGCTCCACAACAAGAGCTATTTTTATCTTTAAAATATTCACTCTCCCCCGGCTCAGCCTCGTGCACTCCCCGTGTCCCCAGTTCCTGGCTGGGTCCCCGCTGCAGCTGGGATCAGGCTCTGCTTGTGTCCCCAAGCACCCTGCAGCTGAGGGGGATGCAGGAGGAGCCCATCCACTGCCCCATAAAAAGCTCTTTTTCAGCCTGACAAGCAGCTGGAACTTGTTTTATYGGAGGATGTACACATACATATATGGTTCCTGCTATTTCCCCTTCCCTCCCTGCTATTTTCCCCTTCCTRGTGGTCTTCTCAGGTCTCTCAAGTTAGTTCAGGGCTGACCAGGGGAGCAGTGCTGGCAGCTTTGCCAGGTCTTTTTGATGGTCAGGGAAGGGTGCTGGACCTGGAAAAGCCTCAGTTCCTTGGATTTGGGTTCCAGGAAGGGTCTGTGATCACTCCCCATCCTCTCCCAAGCTGCTGGACCCCATGTGCCTCAAGGGAGCCCAGCAGTGTCCCAAGGCCTGGGGACACACTGCCCATTTCAGTGCTGCTTTGAGGGGTGCCCTAAATCAAACAGCAGGGCAGCAGCTCGAACCCACAAGGCTCCGGGAAGGCTGAGCAGGGAGATACCTCAATATTCCAGGGTGGATGCTCCAGGCACAATCCTTAGGGGGCTTTTGCAGGAGCTGGAGGGGCTGCAGAAAGGGAATGGGGGGACATCATCCCTGCTGTGAGCTCCTCATCCAGCTCATGGCATCTCCAGAGGAGTCCCCTGGCATCAGGGGATGGCAGGGATGGCAGCAGTGACCCCCCCAGGGGAAGGACACCCGTGACCATCCCCCCTGCCCCAGGCTGGCCCCCTCTCACCTCTGCCCCAGCCCTTTGCTCCTCTCCAAAGGGAGGTTTTAATTTCCCCTCTTGGCTGGCGAAACCCTATCCCGAGCAATTCCCCAGCCGTTCCTCCCAATCGCAGTAACTACCTCATTACTTTGATATTAATAGAATTCATATGGCCTGCAGAAGATAATTGAAATTAGCCTCGTGGTGAGGGGGAGCCGAGGGGCCAGGGGCTGAGCTGGGGGAGGGTGGGGGGTGAGCCCTGACCCCTGGCTGGTTCCTGGCCTCCAGAGTGGGTCCAGGGGCCAGCAGTGCCCACAGGGATGAAGCACTGCCTGTGGTTTGTACAAAACTGGGGAGCAGGATGGACGCCCATCCTGCTGTCCATCAGACTGTGAGGATGCCCAGCCAGRCCTGTCCTGGCTATCAAACCTTTGCCCCTCTCACTGTCCCCTGCCTTGTCCCCAGCTCCAGGCCAGGGCATGCAAGAACCCCCATCAGCATCTCCATTGCCATTCTTCCTGGGACCAAAAAAGGGGGAAAAAAGGTTCGTTATGTGCAAAAGCACAAAGGCAGAGCGAGTGGCTGTCACAGGCCATGCCACTGCCCGGCAGGGCCCTGAGGGAGCCATCCCGCCGCCCCTCCGGCCCCGTCCTGTGCTCCCGCCCCACCTGCTCCCCGTCAGATGGGAGGTGACCCCCACAAAGGCCTGGCCGCGTCTGCCCCCTCGGGCTTTGCCCTGACACGTGTCACCTTAACCTCTTCCTTGGGACCAGCTGCTGCCAGGGGAGCCTCCTTTGTGGCCCCGGCGAGCGGCAGACGAGTCTCCCTCCCCATCTGGCCGGCGAGGCCTCGTCTGTTGGAGACCCCCTGCCCCGGCTGCTAACGGCATTAACCTCGCCCTGCCCCGCTGCCACCCCCTCAACTGTCACCGAGCGCCCCAGGTCCCCAGGCTGGGACACACTGCATCCCACAGGGGCTCAGCACACCCCTCACCCACCCCTGGCACCTCACGGGCATTCCCCTGGCTGGCACCTCTGCCCTGGCCTGAGGGCCCTCACGGGCATCCCTGGCTGCACCTCTTGCCCTGCCTGAGGGCACCTCACGGGCATCCCTCCTGCACCTCTGCCCTGCCTGAGGCAACCTCACCGGGCATCCCTGGCTGTGCACCTCTGCCCTGCCTGAGGGCACCCTTGGCATCCCTTCCTGCACTCTGCCCTGCCTGAGGGCACCTCACCGGGCATCCCTTCCTACACCTCTGTCCCTGCCTTGAGGGCACCGGGCATCCCTTCCTGCACCTCTGCCCTGCTGAGGGCACCTCACCGGGCATCCCTTCCTTACACCTCTGTTCCCTGCCTGAGGGCACCCCGGCATCCCTTCCTGCACCTCTGCCCTGCCTGAGGGCACCCCGAGCATCCCTTCCTGCACCTCTGCCCTGCCTGAGGGCACCCCGAGCATCCCTTCCTGCACTCTGCCCTGCCTGAGGGCACCTCACCGGGCATCCTTCGCTGCACCTCTGCCCCTGCCTGAGGGCACCCCGGGCATCCCTTCCTGCACCTCTGCCCTGCCTGAGGGTACCCCGGGTACCCTTCCTGCACCTCTGCCCTGCCTGAGGTACCCGGGTACCCCTTCCTGCACCTCTGCCCTGCCTGAGGGCACCCCGGGCATCCTTCCGCGCCTCCAGCCTCCTCTGTCTGCACGGATCGGCAGGACAACCGCACGCGACCGCAATTTGCCTCCAGGGGCTTCAAAAATTCCCGCACACCTGTGACTYCAGGTGGGGTGAGTCCAGCCCTGGGGCTCCATCCCAACCCCAACCACCGACCCACATCTCTCTGCCCCTTGCTGGGTCCAGCATGAGCTCCCATGGGGAGTGAGGGATGCACCCGGGGGTGCCCGGCAAGCAGGGGATTATCGGGGATGTTGTGTGAGGAGCAGCAGSGTCAGGCCCTGCAGCATGAAGGAACAGAATAGGTGAAGGAACAGCAGAGTGGCAGGATGGATTCGGTGAAGGAGCCGAGGCAGAGGCTGGCATTCCCTGGCTGCCCTCTCAGCGAAGTCCCCGGGCCAGGACAAGGCGAGYCGAGACCCCCCCTCCGCCCTTCCCTCCCTCCCTCCCCAGCCAGCCATCCCCGAGGAGTTCTTATCTGCCGCTAATGCTTCGCAGCAGCCGCCCTCCCCAAAGCTTGTGGGCTTGGCAAGATGCTCCGAGACTGCATTTGCTCCAAATGGATTGTATCAGGGGGAGAACAAAGCGCTGGAGAGTTTTCAAAGCGGACTTGTGATCGCGCAGGTGGCCGGTCCCCTCTGGTGGCACCTCACAGGGGACACTCCGGGGTCCAGGCTCTGTCCCAAAGCCCACAGGCAGTGGCTGCTGCCCCTCAGCTCAGTGTCCCAGCCCTGGCTCTGCCATCCCCAGTGCTGCCCAGGCAGGGGCCATTCAACAAGTGCTGGCCAGAAGACAACGGCTCCATTTTCACCAAAAAATGTTCTGCTGCAAAATCTGGCCTTGCTCCAGCTGCAAATGAAAAAATTAGGTTGGTTTTTTGTTTTGTTGTTGTTTTTTTTTTTTTTCTTTCCTGCTGCAGAATTTCTTGGAAAGCTGGTATGGGGCAGGCACTGGAGCACATACTGACCTTGGCATCGTGCCCTTGCCCACTTGTCTCCCCATCCCTGGTGCAGGAAGCTCCAGCCAGAGCAGCTGGCAGAGCGGATTTTTTTCTCTAACACCCTCAAGAGCCTGAGGAGAAAAAGGGAAATATTCTGTCCTGTTGATGTAAGCATAAATTGCAATCACAGTCAGGAGGGGTGACAGTGTAGAGCTTCCCCTGCCCAGCCTGGGCTCTGAGCCCTTTGGAAAGGGATACAGGTGATGGCAGGACTGACCCATGAACCAAGGGGTGCTCCATGCTCGTGGGGAGGTGTCCCAAGGAAGCACTGGCACCCAGGGAACCTTGTCAGGACAGGCTAGAGCAGAAGGAAACAAGGAATGAGACCAGTAAGTCATGTTGGCTTGGCTTTCCCTCAGATCCTCAGAAAAGGTGGTGTCAGCAGTGAGTCAGCTCCTGGAGGTATGTGAAATCATAACTGAAGAATATTGAGAAAACAGCAAAATCCCACAGAAAAAAAAAAGTGGGGGGAAAAATATCCCAAAAGACCTTCAAGCAAAAGTGGATCCTGGAGCCTCAGTGCTGGGCAGAGTCATGAAAGAGAAGGGGTTCAGCAGCTGGACACATTTCAGGGAGCAAGGAGATAACTGCAGGATTGCATCAGGGATGGGAAAGAAGGAAAAGCCAACCTGGGGCAGTGGCTCTCTGCTGTGGGGCAGTCACAGGGCACCACAWGGCCCCACAGGAGATCCCAGAGGCTCTCCCAATGCATCCCAGCCTGTGGGAAGTGTCACAGGCACGAGGACTCCTCTGGACAAGGGTCACAGAGAATCTGAGGAAACAATGGAGCTGCCCAAGGCCAGGCTCTGTAAGTGTGACTGTCACATCATGAGGGACACAATCATCTGTGCCAGAAGGAGGGACAGGGCAGGGGTTGGGCCAGGAGGCTCCAACATCCCCATGGCCATGGCAAGAGAGACTCAGAGCAAGCAAGAAGCCTTCTGCAGAAGGCATGGAGTGGTTCACTGGGAGCCAGAGGGGGAAGAGGGGGAAAATCAAGCAAAATGTCACAAATTCAGAAACTCTAAGGAAAAGGAGGTCTGTGTGACCTGTAGGGAGATGCTGAGAGGGGAAGAGAAGCTCAGGGGGAACAGTCCTGGATGGTGGGACTGGGGAGAGGGGTCCTGCCCATTGCTGCTGGGGATCAAAACCAACCCCAGCCTTCCAGCCCTCCTGGAAAGGCCCCAACACCTGGCCAGGGAGGGGAGCTGGGATCAAAGGCTGGGATGTACAGTCCTGATGGAAATGCAGGGAAATGACAGAGCCAAACTCCAAGCAGCAGAGTGAACTTTGYCTGGGTGTCCATGCAAAAGGGCTGTGAAACCTTCCCCTGCACACTGGAGAGAGCCTGAGGGTAGGGAAAAACCAGATGGAAACTCCACATAAACCCAGCCCATGTGGGTACCACAGGCACCAGCAGGGCCTCAGGCTTCTGCCCCATCACAGCAGCACCACAAGCTGCATCAGGTGAGATCAGGGCACAGCTGGGGGTGGGAATTCCTCCATGCAGACACACCCTCCCCTGCCCTCTGGGACAGCACCTCATGCCTGTATGTCCCCATGGGAGTGAGAGCTGGCCACCAAACCATGGCTGCAGAGACCCAGGTGGGAACAGGGAGCCAAATAAGTGTGAAACAGCAAGGAAAAAAATGTTATTTTGTTATCATAGATAAATCAAACAATCCACCCTGTTCAGTGTACCCTTCAAAGTGTGTGCACTGCATCAGACAAAAACAATGGCAGTTAGGAATAGCTGTGTCACAGGGGCTCCCAGCCCACCCCACYGGTAGGAGGAGCACCATAACCTGCCCTTCCCATGGGTGAAGGCACTGCAGTGGTGATGCTGCACTGTGCCAGCTCTCATCGAGGGATGCTGTTTCAGAGGCCTGACACGTTCCCTGTGCTCTCCTCTGCAGGTGGGCACTGCCCACAGCTCTGGGAAGGAGCAAAGCCCCTGGCACAGCTGGGCTGAGCTCTGGCTTGCTGCTGGATCCTTGCTGGGCAGCCAAGAGCTAACAGCAATGAGGAAATGCCCATAGGGACTGTGGGACAGGGAGTCAGGGGATGTCCTCCTCCGGTGGCTGGAGCCCCAGTGTCACCATCTGTGCGGCTGCAGATGTCCCCCCAAACTGTCCWGGCCCCACAGAGCTCTTTGCCCTTGACAGGGAGGATGAACAAAGAGATTTTGCATAATCCCCCATGATCTGCATAATGCACGGCCCCAAAACCTGCTGCTCTCACCCGCCACGGCACAAGGAGCCACTGGACCTTCCTCTCRCTTCTCAGCCTGATTCCTCCTCCCTGGTGATGTATCACTGCCAGGAGTGAAACCCTGCATTGAGCAGCTCTGCCAGGTGTGGGTACCCACAGCCCAGCCTGTTRGGGGTGCTGCTGGAGGCACCCACATCCCAACAGGAAGCTTTTGCTCCAGCTGGGGAGAGAAAAAACATGAAAGTGTGCAGAGACATTTTCACAGGAACACTTTGAGGGTGCTCATGGCTCATCATGAAAGGTCTCCACCTCCACTCACCCCATCACCTCTATCCCACCCCCAGGGAAGGAAAATCCTGCTGGAGCTCAGGTGCTGAGCTTTAGCTGGAGCTGAGRATTTCAGAGCRACAAAATCCTGCTGCCTCGAGRGAGGAAAGAAATCCTCTCTGGGRGATGGCTGATTTTGCTTAAAAATACAAAAGCAAAGCAAAAAGTAAGGCCCAGCAGCCCCTGCAGCCAGTGGCTGTGGTGCAGTGCCTGGATGTGTTTGCAGGGCTGGGAATGGCACATCCAGCACAGCCCTTTCCCTCAGCACCATGCACAGTGACACRGTGACAGATACACCATACAGTGGTGCCACACAGAAGTGGCCAGGCACAAAATCACCAGAAATCACCTCCAAGGAAGAGTCTATCCAGCTGGGAATCACCTTGGGATTCTCCCACGCTCCTGCTCACCACAGGATGGGCACGAGCAGAGCTGGCAGCATCTCAGCATCTCCAATGACACCACCCGTAGGCTCCAAAATGTTGGGGAAAAAATAAATATAGCTCAAAGGAGACTCAGAGATCGAAGGGAAATGGCCATTAGCAAGCCTCCATCTGCAGTAAAGAGCCAGCCATGTCCGGCKCTCCGGATCTAATGGGTTTTTAATATTCTCGTGGCACGCACTGGGGTAGAGATGGGAAGAGACACTTGGAGGTCTTGCATGAGCACCAGTACTCGGGGGGCTGCTCACAGAGTTCAGGCTCTTCCTTTCCCTGCCAGCTGCCTCAGAGKTGTAGATGTTTCAATTATTCTGTCAAGCTGCATATTCCAAATTGAGGCCAGAGAAGTGTCTCTGTCTTATATAGAAAGAAAGGAAAAAAATATATCCCTAAAAGGAAAAGAAATGAACTCAGAAATTAATAAGGCTGATTGACAATGCTGCTTTGGAAACTCTGGTACCATATGGCATCCTTGAATGGCTGCAGTGCTGTTAGGATGGAGCTGACCAGCTGGAGAGTTACTGTGGGTTGTTTGTAATTGTAATAATGGATATCAGATGGCTGGTGTGGAGCAGTTTATAAATGAGAACAGACAATGAGCCGCACTGTTTGTCAGGAAATCATTGCTGATATGGGCTTTGTGCTCCCCACCACTCCCGGGTGGAGCTGGCTGCTCCCAGGGCACCCTGGGCTGCCCCTGGCTCTGGCTCTGGCCAGGAAAGGCACAGTCCTGGGGCAGGTACTGCATCACTGACCCACCAGGCTGCTCCAGCCAGGACTCCCAAAAACACCCCTCACCCTCCTGGTGCTATGGGCAGAGCCCCAGGTGCCACTGGGAGGTGGCAGCAAGGCRGATGTCCTTCTGCTAAAGATGTGGGGTGCAGCCAAGGGGCCTCCCTGCAAAGCCAAAGCAAAAGGGACCCAACAGGATCCACCAGAGCCAGTCAGGACCACAGGGCTGCTGGGGGCTCGGATACTGACACTTCCAGATTGGTTTTTGTGCTGAACAGCCGGAAAAATCATGACATTTCATAATTTGCCAGTTAATGGATTTTTTTTTTTTTTAAGTCAGTAACAGTGAAATTCATTATTTCAATTTCTGCTGATTTCCAACTCCATGGTTGAGCACATAAAGTGAAGCCTGAGTTTGGAACGAAAATGTCACACYCTTGTTCCCTCCTCTTTTCCAAAATGAACTTCCATCCAAATTAACACAGGACATTGCCCAGCTGGAATGTCCCCTTGCTCCAGCTGAAGCCACCCTGTGCCACATGGCCCAGCAGCCTGGGGCAGTGAGACCCAGCCCAGAGGACCCAGGGCAGGAGAAGGCTGGGAGAGAAGGCTGGGAGACAAAGCTGCCTTCAAGGCTCAGCTATTTCAACTATTGTTAATTCCTGAGTGGTCCTGGTTTATTTTTTACCCTAAAAGCTGTTTAAAAAGAATTATTTTTTTACCCCAAAAGCTATTAAAAAAGAACTGATAACCAAACTATTGTGCATATTCCCTTATCACCTGAAGCCCTTTGGCAGTGCCAGGTGATGCTGCAGGGCAGGATGGGCACACCCACGTGTCCATCCACACTCAAACCCAAGCACAGCTGGGTGCTCCAGCAGGTCTAATTTTGGGATCATCAGCCCCTGGGCAGGGATGGAAGGATCCTGGCACTGCTGGGTGCCCTCCTGCTCGCCTTCAGGCTGATGCCATCTCTGGTGAGGGGGCCAGGGCACGGCAGCAGGCAGAGCTTTCTAGGAAAGCCATCTCCATGGGAAGGAGGCCAGGCCTGGAGCTGCGGCCAGGGCACGTGCCAAGCGCCGGGCAGAGCATCCCTGAGCTGCCATGCCCCTCTGCAGGGCATCTCTGCAGCCTGGCAACGCTCCCACTGCTCCTTCTGGCTGCACAGAGYGACTGCAGGTGCTCAGGGAACCCCCAGCCTGGACAGCAGCTGCCCTYTGCCCTCCTGGGCCTGGGGGCACAGGGAAGGGTGGGCAGAGGTGCTGCAGGTGCAAAGGAACAGCCTGGGGAGATCATATCCAACACATCACCCTCAGCTAAACTCCTCCCTCAGCTCCATCCCTGTCAGCCCTTGCTACCTGTAACAGAACTGCTGCTCTCTGGCTTGGTTTGGATAAGAAATTAAATCTCCCATATCTATCTATATTTATATCTATATCTATATCTATATCTATATCTATATCTATATCTATATCTATATCTATATCTATATCTATATATCTATAGATATCTTTATATCTATAATCTATATATATATATATCTTCTACATAAAATTATCTATTCATATTTAAATGATTTGTATTCTTATATATAAAGGTTTCTTTCATACTATTTCTTCTGTAGTATAAAATTATTCCTTGGACACCCCAAGTGCAGAAATCCTCACGCAAAAAGCCTTGGTGAAGCTGGACATTGGGCAGGGCAAAAGTGACTGAAGTCATGGTCAAAATCAGCAGGCAGGAAACCTTTATTCTTAATCCATCACTCTAACCAATGCTCTGTGGTAATTCCCTGAAGAAATACAGATCCTGCTCTCTGCAGTTCTGAAAACATCCCTGTTTATATGGGCCATGGGCTCCTCCTCACAACTCCAGTATTTCTTTTTCCAGTCAGAGAGGATTATTGAATCTGCCTATTTTGCAGCCTTGGTTTTTAGAGTTTCATGTAAAATGCAATTTACCCATTCATTTTTAATAGCAGAGATTACAGGTTCTGTTTTATATATATCAGCCACTACTTAGGGAAAATTAACACCCATTACCATGCACCAAACATCATGAATGAGTTTTAATTATTTGTAAAAGGGGTGCTGAGGTGTGTGCAGACACAAGAGTGTTTTGGACCCCCCTTTGGAGCTGGACCTGGGAAGCAGGAGGGTGATGGCATTCCCAGGCACCACCCATGTGTGTCCTGTCCCCATGTCCCCACAGACCTGCCAGTGACCCGATCACATCCTCCAGATTAGCCTGAAGTTGTCACTCAGTAGAAAAACTCCCCCTCTTTTTCCAGATTAGCTTTGCCTGACCTCATCAGCAAAGGGAGCTGATTGTAGGAAGGTGTCCTAGGGTGACGTTATGATGTATCCCCAGTTGTGTGTTCTGTTTATGCTGGATATCATGTTCTGTGCCTTCAAGACTGGCTCTGAAGAGTGGAAGTTTTGTTTTGGTTTTGTTATCAGCCGCTCCCCCATGGTTGGTGGGACACAGAGACAGGGCAGTACATGGTGCTGCTTTTGTTTTTTGCTTGGCTCTTGCTCTTGCTCCTGCTTTGCTCTTGCTTTTTGCTCTGCTCATTAGTTAGTTTAGCTAAGCAGTCCGAATTTTTCCCTGGACTGTTTTTTCCTTTCCCCTTTTTTGGAACCCCTCGAGCCTGCTCTGGACTGGGACTGGGAACACCGAGAGTTTGCACCTTGTGGCTGCAGCAGCTGCCCCAGCACCGCAGGGACTGAGAACAGAGCGACCACCCCAGAGAGACTTTCTGAATTTGTCATCTTTGTCAGAGCGGTGACAGAGTGGTGTCACCCGGTATTGTTCATTTTGTGTGCTGGGGGTGCTGTGCCTGTTAAATAAACAGGTTCTTTCCACTTCTCTCCGAGGAATCCTTCCCAAACCTGTTGGGSACAGGGGCTGTGTGGGTTTGCTTTCTGGAGGGGCCCCTTTGGAGGTTTTCTCCCAAGTTTGCCCTAAACCAGGAGGACAGCAGTCGGGGAGCAGCCCAGGGCCCCTCCTGCCGGGCTGGGGCTGTGACAGCGCCTTGGTGGCATCGCCAGCCCCGCTGCCCAGCGCTGAGCCGCAGCTCCCYTGTGACATCGGCGGGGCTGACGGCTTTCTTAGCGCTGCTATCACCTTTTAAATCACCGCCCCTGCAAGCCCTGACAAGCACTGTCAGCAGTTCCAATGCAAAGAGGATTAGGTTTCAAAAGAYAGAGGTATTCAACAGGAACACAAACACACTCGTTTTTCCAGCACAGCCACTCTGGAAAGGCTGAACAGCCCAGGCTGGCTGCAGCCCCTCCCTGGCACCCGAGCATCCTAAACCTCGTGTGGTTTAGTGAGCTCAGCTTGCCTTGCTGTCACTTTTGGGGTGRCATCTGTTTGATCAGCCCCCATCACCCCCGTGCCCGTGGCAGGGCCCCACGGCAGCCAGGCTGGTGTTGTTGCTGGTTTTTGTTTTACAGGGGTGACAGAGCCTGCCCACATCCTCCCACCCACGCACTGTCYCTGGGTTTGCTTTGCCCTGCCTGGCAGGTAACGGCCCCAAAAGCACTGAAAAGCACCCGTGGTGGGTCAGCCCCGTGTCCCCTCACACAGGATGCAATGRTGGTGGGATCTGTGTGCTCCTGGAGGGATGGATTTGGGATTGCCAGCMCTGCTCCGAGCCCTGGTGCAGCCCTGGCCCATCAGCATCCCATGGCTCCTTTCTCCCCTTCCATGGGAAGTTGGAAACTCACCAAGAATCTGCTGGAGGGAGTGGAAAATCCAAAGTAGGAGCCAGCTGAGCACCAGYACAGGCACAGGGTGGCTGTGAGCARGGACCCTGCACAGCCCCACCACCCCAAAATCCTCTGGGAAAAGTGCACCCAGAGCCAAAGGCAGGATTGTGGGGGGATCAGCGCCATAGCCAGGAGGGAAGAGCCATCCTGAGCTGGGAGCAGGAGGATGGAAGCACCATGGGATGAAGGTGTGTTAGGAGCAGAGGGCTCAAATAAAACCCAACAGGGAATGATGGTAGAAGTCATGAGCTGCAAAATGCACCAAAAATTCCTTCTGCTTCAGACATCTACAAAAAATATCCTATCAAACCCAAAATCAGGCTCCTARCCCAGCCTCTACTCATTTGCTGTTTACTGCCAAACACCTCCATGGCGGCAGCTGACTTTTGCTTTGTGGCTGTGGCCGCTCACATCCTGTTGCTGGAAAATTATAAAAAATGTTTTAAAATAACATAGCAAACCCCAAAAAGTGCTGGGTGCTCACATGAGGATGGGCATGGCCACAATGGAGGAGCAGCAGAAGCCCCAAACATCCCCAAGCCTGGCTGTGCTCTGACAGGGGCTGTGCTGGTGATTTGCAAAGTCATCACTCCTTAGKGATGGGATTTACCCACAGGTGCAGGTGTGGCTGGAAGGGGAGCACAGCAGCCAGGCTGSTGGCGGTGCTGCCACCCGAGGAGCACCACGGGACTGCCCTTCTGCCTCCCCAGGCCCCTGTGGACCAGGGACTGCTCTGAGCATCCCCAAATCCTCCATCCCCAGCCCATCTGCCGCCCCAATCCCGCTCCCCGCCTGCGACTCGGGGTGGCTCCTGCTCCTCATTAGAGGTCGCAGCCCCTGAGCAAAGATTAATCTGGCACTTGTGCGAATTTATCTGCCTGAAAAGAGAGGGACTGGCTCTGACCTCGCAGTCTGGAGACTGGTGGGGAGTTTACTGTCCCCTGAGCTGTCAAGCCAATTCCCTGCAGTACCAAGCTGTTGTTCTTGGCATCTGCTAGGCAGAAAGGCTGTGAAACACCCCAAATATCTGTTTGTTTTAAAAGGTAAATATTAATTTCAGGATGCTGTTTACATAAGCAGACTCTTGCAGCTTGAACTCACTGCCTTTTGCTGGTGTCACATGGCATTAGTGTGTATTTAACATTTATTTAACTCTCCTTGGCCCTGCTTGTGCCAGATGGCAGGCAGCCTGCACGGCCAGGCAGGGCTCAGCTCAGGGCTGCTCTCAGTGTGACAAGGGGCTGGGTTGAGGCTGCAAATTTTAAAGTTTGCGCAGTTTTGTGGCTGCAGGTTCCTGAATGACACCAAAACAGGCTGTGGGTTTGTGTCCTCAAGGCTGGGTGGTGTCCCTGCCTCCAGACACCAAAAGCAAGGCAACCAGGGAATCAGCCTCTGACAAGTCCAAACCTGTGTGAGGGCTGGCCTTTCCTCAGCTCTTGCCAGGCACTGGAGTCTGATCACCTTGGCCTGATCCTGCCTGGCACTGAGCTCCCTCACTGCCCCCTTGGGAGCAGATCTGTGGATCCCAGCAGCCATCCCAGTCTGCTTGCACTGGCTGGGACACCCAGAGCTGAAACCCTGAGCTGCACAAGCTGGGGGGTGCCTGGCCAGCCAGTGACATGGACAAGTTAATCACATCACAGAGGAGCTGATGATATGGCA
>NDFG01000323.1:56158-285158 GCA_002167245.1 Sporophila hypoxantha | reverse complement strand
ACTGGATCGCTGAGCAGTGAGTTTGCTCCTGGATCCTGAGCAGTGAGGTTTGCTCGCTGGTGTTCCTGAGTGATGAAGTTGCTCCTGGATCCTGAAGCAGGGTGAGTTTGCTCCTGGATCCTGAGCAGTGAGTTTGCTCCTGGATCCTGAGCAGTGAGTTTGCTCCTGGATCCTGAGCAGTGAGTTTGCTCCTCTCAGTGAGATGCTGAGAGATCTCACAGAGTCATGCTGCACAGCCCTGATGCACAGCTGCAACTGCTGAGTGCTCACACATCCCTTTTCTGCCTCTCCAGTCACTCACTCTCCCAGCACAGGGCATTTTTTGGGTAATGCAGCACTGACAGTGTCACAGCTTTCTCAAACAATGAAGAAATGCAGCCAGATGGCCTCTGGAAAACAAATAAGATATTCAAAACAGAATATCAGCCTCTTTATGGCTGCAGCAGGCACCCATCAGCTTGAATATACAAACGAGGAAGATCTGAGATGGTTTCAGGGACAGGATTACAGCTTCTGAGCTGGGCTGGACACCCTCATGCTCAAACACTGGTGTTTGAAGAAAGGGACCAGCATGATAAATAATGTCCCAAGATTTTATCACGGAATTATTGCCTGTTTAGGCTCGACAGCCGCTGTGTGCTCTGCCTCCCACCTGCTGAACAGGTCTCATCCCACCCYTCCCCTCCTGCAGAAGTTTTTGCTCAATGAGATCCCATCCCTTCCCCCTGGACACGCTGCCTCTCCTGGCAGTGCTGAGCACTCTCACTGTGCCAGGAGAAACACTGACCAGCCACCAGGACTGACCTTGGGAACTCCAGACCTCCCTTCTGGCACCATCTGCCTCGCTSTCCTTTCACTCAGTTCTCACCCTGTTAGTGATGCCTGCACTGAACTTTCTCTTTTCCTTGTTTGGAAAACCAGCTCSCAGCAAAGGAAGCAGGCAGGGTGCTCTGGCCTGTCCTGTGAGGGAAATCCTTTATCTCATTTCTCACTCATTTCTATGACAGTAATGACTTTTTTCAGCATTTTTAGAGCTACAAATACCTGTGAGATGAGAGAATTTCCAAACAACGTTCCCTCTTGCTTTTGTGTTTGCTYTTCTTGATCAAAGCCATCAATCCTTGCCACAGATCTGCCCTCCCTGTAGAGGAAATGGAAGGACAGAACTGGTGTGGGAGCTGGGAGAATGCAGCAATGGGGTGAGGAAGGGGCAGGACAAGGCTGTGGGGAGCAAGGCTGGCCATACACCTTTGCCTGACAGAGCTWGTTCCACCCAGGGCTGCAGCCATCAGCTGAGACCCTCCGTCCAGCTCAGCCTGCAGCCCCCTGTGTCATGTTGGTTTTATTCAGGGGGGACTCCAGGCTATGAGGTCTCATAGAATGAGAGATTCAGAGTAAGTTTGGGTTGCAGGGACCTCAAAGATCATCTCATTGTCATCATTGTCATCACCTTCCACCATCCCAGGCTGCTCCKAGCCCTGTCCAGCCTGGCCRGGGACACTTCAGGCATCCAGGGGCAGCCKSAGCTGCTCTGGGCACCCTGTGCCAGGGCCTGCCCACCCTCACAGGGAAGAATCTTTTCCCAATATCCCAATCTAAACCTGTTCTCTTTCAGTTTGAAGCCATTTCCCATTGTGCTGTCCCTCCAAGCCCTTATAAACAGTCTCTCTTTATCTTTCTTGCAGGCTCCCTTCAGGTACTGAAAGGACACAATTAGCTCACTCTGAAGCCTCCTTGTCCAGGCTGAACAACCCCAGCTCTCTCAGCCTTTCCTCACAGCAGAGCTGCTCCATCCCTCTGATCACCTTGGTCTGGACCTGATCAACCCTCTGGACTCACTCCAACAGCTCCATGTCCCTCCTGTCCATGCTGCTCCCTTTGGRAGAACTTCTGCATGAGCTGAAGGGTGGGGACCAAACCCAGAGTGGTGGGTGCTTCACATCAGTGCTCAGGTAGGGGTAAGGATGTGGCAGGACAGCAAACAGAGCTGAAAAARCCCATCCTCAAAGCACAGCTCACTCAGCATGGCATGAGCTGAGCTGTGGGATGGCAGCAAATAACCAGAGCAGAGTCCAAGCACCTGCTCATACAGCAAGCACCATTCCCTGTGCACCTGATAGAGAACTCACCATGGAAAAAGTGTCTGTGACCCGACTGCCTGAGATCCAATTCAATGCTCTAAAGAGGGTGGAGCACCTCTTGTCTTTTGGAGGGCAMGTATGAATATTTTGGTGGTTTACTGGCTATAGAAACATACCCTGTATAATGGCTGTGTATTTATAGTCCTAAAAATGCTGTTTGCAAAACTGTGGCTGCTCACTGGGGTGTGATAGATGTATAGAAATACTGAGAAATAAATATTATTATATATCTACCTCTCCAGCTTGTGTGTCCCCACACACTGCACTGGGCTAATTCATTTTCTTGTCCCAAATACATGATGTGTTCAAGTGATAAAAAGGGTTCCAAATGAGGTCCACATGCCTGTAGAGTCTCTTGTCTCATCCACCAGCCTATTTCAAGGACATGCAGCAGCCTCAGCTGAGTGAACAGGTGTTGCTCGGTTGGACGCAGCACAGAAATCCAGACTCATAAAGCCTGGGTGTTTTTTTTTCTCTTGGAGCAAATAAACCCTGCTCTGTCTACCAATGTACCAGCAGAGGAAAAATTGCATCTGACACCTTCATTTGATGGCTGTTGTTCCTTCCACAGAGCAAGAGACAAGCTCAGCTCTCTGTATGGCTTAAAATCTGGGGAYGTGGAGGTGGGGAGGGAGAGCTCCCTGCAGGGCAGGCTGTGGCTGAGGGGATCTCCACGTGGTGTGCCCCCCTTGCTCACAGAACATCAGGCCCTGGAGCTCATCCTCCCTGCAAGGACCATGCCCACATCTCACCCATTGTAGGAGAGTGGGGGTAGGARGGTCAGGACAGACGGACACGAGAGATCTCTGCAGCCAGGGCTGGAGCTTGGGGTTTATTGCAAAGGGCCTGGGGGCAGGGCCCTGCTGGGAGCTGCCAGCCACAGCTCAGAGCAGGGCCTGAGAGAGGAAGGGGGAGAGAGTGAGGGTGAGAGAGTAAGCAGGGTAAGCAGGGTAGAAGGAAAGAGAGCAAAGGTTCCCATTACAATACATAAATCTTCTTCTGTGTTGAATATTCCTGATTCCTCACTAACCATCTAGTACAAGATACAAATCCTACAGCATTTCATCACACCTATAAGAAATCATTAACATTCACCATGATGTGTGTACATTTTAAACCCTAAAAACTCCTCTTGGGCCCCTTCTTAGCCAAGCTGTAAGGTCCTGCTCTGACCCTTGGGCCTGTCCTGCAAGCAGAGGGTGTTGTTCATCAGAAGGGGCATTCTTCAGCTGGCCAAGCAAAACCATTGTTTTCCAGTGTGCAGTAACTGAGGTATCTCAAGCTTGCTTTTCATTGCAATCTCGCTTATAGTTTCCATATTCTCAAAATCTTTTGCCAGGCAAATCATATTGATAAGGCTTTCCTGTTTCATCCTTCCCGACAACCAGACCATGAGCTGGTATTACATGCTGTGACGGCCTGCCGAGGGGAGAGAATGATGCATCTGACTCCATGGATATCAGAAGGTTAATTAATACTTTATATACTTTATTATTCTATACATCTAAAACTGAACCTGCCAATACACTCACACCTGACACACTGCTAACAGAATCTCACTGACTGTCACCCAACCAGTCCCTAACAACACACACACCTGCCCCTGACAGGCCAAGGAAACAAAACCCCATACTGTGGGTAGACATCTCCATTTGCATTCTAGCTTTGCAACAAACACGGCGCGAGCAATGACAAAAAATTGTGTTTTCTTTCTCTGAGGTTCAGAGAATGTGAAACCCAGAAATATTCTTGGGAAGAATTGTGCCTTGCTTTTCTCTGTGAAGAGAAATGTGGGGCTACAACCTGGCACTACTCATCTCAGATCTGAGAAAGAGCACAGAGATCCCATTCCCTGCTCACACCATTGCCTCTCCCTAGAAGACACTTGCTGGAGGAGCATCAGGATGGCCACATTTCAACCATGATCCTGCTTCTGTGGGGAAGTCACATAAATTTATGGAAATGTCCCCAAAACTGCTGTCCTGAGCAGCTACCCCTTCATCTGCATTGAGGCCTGCCAGACCAAGCTTCCTGTGTAGCTTTTCCTGGTATTCCAGAGGCATTATTTAGACAACCCTCTCCTCTCTGGGGTTTCCAAAGCAGCTGTTCCATCTTTAGAAATCAAGCAGCAATGCAGACCCTGTCATGGAGCTGCCCTGTGCCCTCCATGGCTTCACCAAAGCTGCGGAAGAGAAAGGAAGATAAAAATACATTGGCTGCTCCTTCAAAGCTTTCCCCAGCACATCCCAGTGCTCTGCCTTGCTCTCCCAGTCCTCCTCACCCTCTCCTCAAGCTGAGCAGTGARYCTTCACACCAGGGCTCATCTCTCAGGGTTGTGGTGCTCTGGAGGGATGGGACACAGCAGGGCAGCAACAGCCCCACACTGTCACCACAGCAGCTCCATCAGCACAAAGAGGGCTCCAGCCTGGGTGAGCCTCGGGGAGATGCCAGGGAGATTCAGGTGTCTTGGGAAGCTGCTCCCATCACMGTGGGCTCAGAAGGAGCCCAGCCTGCCACTCTCCAAGGAGCTTCACAGGCTTTAAGGAGCAGCTAAATAAAAACAAAGCCCTTATCAGCGCCCCACACAATGGCCCTTTCTGCTTGACCGGTGTCAAGCTGGCTCCAGCGAGGCTGTAGATGACACAGGAATGAAGTGGTGGCAAACACAGGCCAGAGCCAAGCTGCAGCCAGCACGGCAGGAGATAAGAGCAGCATGGGGGGTGTGGGCTCTGGCAGAGAGGGGCTGGGGAGCAGGCAAAGCCACAAAGTTAAAACCAGGACAATGGCACTGCATGGATGGTCCTGCTGTTCTTGTGCAAATTTGGATCTGCTCCATCCTGGGCCATCTGGACCCAAGAGATTCCTGTTCCTGGCCAGCAAACTCCAACGGAGCCTGTGGCTCACTGAGCATCAGGGGTGAAACTGCTGAGCTGCAGGGCTGGGCTGGGGCTGCTGCCAGCAACCASCAGCCCAGAGCTGGGGCAGGTCAAACCAGTCTGCTGGGAGCATGGCCCTGCTGGAAACTGCACTCCTGAGCCCTGTGCCCTTTTGTACCCTCTTGGGGAAGGTGAAACAAGAAAGCCTTATCAATATGATTGTCTGGCAAAAGATTTTGAGACTATAGAAACTATAAGCGAGAGTTATACTTTCTTTCTATATTTTGAGAATATAGAAAGTATAAGTGAGATGGAAATGAAAGCAAGCTCTGAGATACCTCAGTTACTGAACAACTGGAAAACAATGGTGTAGCTGGACTCAAGGTAATCCCCTTTTGATGGAACAACACCCTCTGCTTGCAGACAGGCCCAAGGTCAGAGCAGACCCTACAGCTTGGCAGAAGGGGCCCAAAGAGGAGTTTTTAGGGTTTCAAATGTAACACAGTGTGGTGATGTAGTGATTCTTATAGGCTGTATGTAAATGCTATAAGATTTGTATCTTGTACTTGATTGGTTAGTGAGAATCAGAATATTCAACACAGAAGAAGATTTATTGTATTGGAACGGGAACTTCACTCTCTTATCCTCTTACTCTCTCACCCTCTCACCCTCTCTCCCCCTCTCTTCTCTCAGGCCTGCTCTGAGCTGTGGCTGGCAGCTCCCAGCAGGGCCCTGCCCCCAGGCCCTTTGCAATAAACCCCAAGTTCCAGACCTGAGATTCAGAGATGTCCATCTGTCCCGACCATCCTGCCCCATGACACTCCGACAGTCCCTGAGGAGAGCTCAGAGATCTCAAGGCCTTGATTAAACAGGCAGTGACTTGAGGGCATGGACAGTGCCTTAGAGCAGCCAGGTTGWTCTCCTGCCACATCCCAAGAGCTCTCTTTCACTGGAGTGAGCTCTTCCCAGGCTGAAGCAGGGCATCCATAGCCACACTGGTACCAGCAGGACTTGGTAACTGGTGAGGACATCTCCCTAGGGCAGGAGACTGGGTCCTGGCCCTGCTTCCAGGACCTGCTGGGAAGGGAAACCTCAGCTATAACCCAYTTTGCAGGCACATATCTTCCTCCTACAGCTGCTCCCAAGTCTTTTGGGGCATTCCTGACTTAGCTGGCATATTTTCAGCTCCCCAGAGAACACCTAAAATGGCAAATCACTTCAGATGCTGATTGGACTTCAAAAGGCTCTTCCCCAGAGGGTGCTGGCACTGCCCAGGCTCCCCAGGGAATGGGCACAGCCCCGAGGCTGCCAGAGCTCCAGGAGCTGCCAGGGATGCCCAGGGTGGGGCTGTTGGGGGGTCTGGGCAGGGCTGGGGCTGCCCTGGCTGATCCTGGGGGTCCCTCCCAGCCCAGGATATTCCATGATTCTATGAGGCTGCAGCCTTGACAAAACATGAGTAGGAGTCTCTGAATAGTGAAACTGTTGTGATCCCAAGCTCTGGCATTTCCAGGTTTTGAGGTATCCCTGCAGTGAAAGCTTTGGCTTGTAGGATGGAAACACATCTCACCTTTGCCAAGGATGTCTGACTGCAGCACGACTCSCTGGGACACACTGTGGATGTGGTTTAGAGCTGAGCTTGGAATATGGAAAGTGCCAGGAGGGAGCAAAACCYCTTTGGTAACAGCACCTTGTAACAGCTCCTCTCTCCAGAGAGCAGAGGGCAAAACTCTCCCAGGCATTGTCCTGGGGAAGGCTGTGAGAAGATCAGAGAAAAGAATGAGAAACAATTCTTATCTCCACTGGCTGCACCTGGTGTTGTGAACATGTAGAATGTGTTATGGAGATTTGTTTACCAAAGGATGATTTCTTAATTAGCCACTGGTGATGGTGTTTGGATTTCAAGGACCAYTTAGGTCAAAACWGTATTGGACTGTCTGTAAGGCAATGGGTTTCTCAATAAATGTAGTATAATAAATTATTGATTGATCAGCCTTCTGCAATCYTGGAGTCAATGCCAATTATTACCCAGCCAGGGACATTGTGCTACGACACACCTGAGGGGCTGGGCTGGGGACAACCCTGTCTGTCCTCAGGTATTGTAACAGCTTTGGGGGTGTTTGTGCTTGCAGCGTATTTTAAGGATCTTTTGAGGGTCTTAGAGGTATTATTGCACCTTTGGGGATTATGTATACAGGAGTTTTAACAGCTTTTGGGGCGTGTAGAGGTATTGTAGCACCGTCTGGGGTTATGTGTGCAGGTCTTTAACATTTTTTGGAATGCACAGGTATTTGTAGCACCTTTGAAGATGTGTGTACAGGTATTTTAACATGTTTTGGGGGTGTACAGGTATTGTAGCACTTTTGGGGATGTATATACTAAGAATTTAACATCTTTTGGGGTTACAGGTATAATAGCCTTTGGGGACATGTGATACAGAGTTTAAGATCTTTTGAGGTTGTAAGAGGTATTGTAACACCTTTGGGGAGTGTGTGATCAGGAATTTCAAACATCTCTTTTGGGGATGTACAAGCGTATTTATGTAGAGCATCTTGTGGATTATGCTCATATGCAGGTTTTTAACAGCTTTTTGGGGATGTACAGTTATTGTTAAGACCATTTGGGGACGTAGTGGTGTAAGGGAAATTTTTGACATCTTTTGGGGGTGTACAGGTATTGTAACAGCTTTAGAGATGTGTGTAAAGATGTTTTAAGATCTTTTGAGGGTTTACAGGTATTGTAGCACCTTTGGGGATGTGTGTACAGGAATTTTAACAGCTTTTGGGGTGTACAGGTATTGTAGCACCTTTGGGAGTTGTGTGCAGGTATTTTAACATCTTTGGGGGCGTTACAGGTACTGTAGCACCTTTGGGATGTGTGTACAGGAATCTAACCACCTTGGAGTTGTGTCAGTGTATTTTTACACCTTTGAGAGGCGCCGGAGGGCTCCGCAGGAGGTGGGCATGCAGCCCGTCGTCTCTGTGAAGGTTACACCAGAACTCGCTGTATCTCAGCCCAAATCCCCGAGAGCCCCCCTGCCCTCCACAGAGCCCCTCCTGCCCTCCACAGAGCCCCCTACCCGCCTCAGAGCCCCTCCTGCCCTCAGCGCGGCCCCTCCTGCCCTCCTGGAGCCCCCTCGCCCTCCACAGAGCCCCTGCCCGCCTCAGAGCCCCTCCTGCCCTCCTTCAGAGCCCCTCCTGCCCTCCGTGGAGCCCCCTGCCCTCCGTGGAGCCCCCTGCCCTCCTCGGCCCCTCCTGCCCTCCTCAGAGCCCCCTGCCCTCCTCGGCCCCTCCTGCCCTCCTCAGAGCCCCCTGCCCTCCTCAGAGCCCCTCCTGCCCTCAGCGCGGCCCCTCCTGCCCTCCTCAGAATCCCCTGCCCTCCGCTCGGCCCCTCCTGCCCTCCTCAGAGCCCTCCTGCCCTCAGCGCGGCCCCTCCTGCCCTCCTCAGAATCCCCTGCCCTCTGCTCGGCCCTCCTGCCCTCAGCACGGCCCCCCCTGTCCTCCTCAGAACCCCCCTGCCCTCCTCAGAGCCCTCCTGCCCTTCCTCAAGCCCCTCCTGGTCCTCCTTCAGAGCCCCTCCTCCCTCAGCACGGCCCCCCCTGTCCTCCTCAGAACCCCCTGCCCTCCTCAGAACCCCCTGCCCTCCTCAGAGCCCCTCCTGCCCCTCTCAGAGCCCTCCCCTCAGAACCTCCCGCCTGCCCTCCTCAAGAGCCCCTCCTGCCCTCCTCAGAGCCCCCTGCCCTCCTCAGAACCCCCTGCCCTCCTCAGAACCCCCTGCCCTCCTCAGAGCCCCTCCTGCCCTCCTCAGAGCCCCCTTCCCTCCTCAAAAGCCCCCTGCCCTCAGCACGGCCCCTCCTGCCCTCCTCAGAACCCCCTGCCCTCCGCTCGGCCCCTCCTGCCCGGCTCGGGGCGGCCGGAGGAAGCCGCCCCCCGCTTCTCGTTCACGGCGAGGGCCGGGCCGGGCTGGGCAGGAGGCGCCGAGGATCCGGGCCATGGTGGGGATCCCGGGAAGCTGCCAGTGTAAGAACCGGAGCGGGGCACGGGCGGGAGGCAGCGCCGGGCCGGGCCGGCCGGGCCGGGGGAGCGGGGCCGGGGAAGGGACCGCGCTTTGTATCTAGTCTGCACTTGCACCTCTGATTAATGTGTGTTTCTCAGCGTGCGGGTTCACTGCCCCGCAGTGTGGGCCTGGGGACCCCCAGCCGCAATCCCAGCGCGGCAGTGCCCGGGTTTTGCGGGATTTCCAGGCTGGAGGSGTTCCGGAACAAGGGGTGCAGCCCCTCGGCGGGGCCGGGGCCGGCAGTGCCRGACCGCGGTGCTGCAGCCAAAGCGGGGCTTTGCTTTGCACCCTCCTGGCACTGCCCGCATTGCCTGCCCAGCCCCGGAACACCTCCGTGAGGTGTCTGGGACGCTTTTGGAAACACCCATAGTAAAATACCCAGGGCACGAGTGTTTGCCCTGCTGCAYGCTGCGGGCACACAGCGACCTGGCACCCGCGTGTGCAAGCCCTGTGCACATAAATCCTGCTCACAGCAGCACCTCTCCTCCGTGCAGCTGGGGGGTGGGTATCTTCAGCTCCTTTTGCGTTAATTTCCCCAAAATCTCCGGTTTGTTGCCAGAAGTGTTGTGCCCTCTGAAAGCTTTGAGGTTGGCAGGAGAGCACGTGGTGCCTCTCACCGTGTTTCAGCTTCCTGAGAGTTTTGTGGCCTGTGCTGGTTTGTCCACGARTGGGATGGAAATTGAGCCATCCTGGATGGGGAGTGAGGTACCAGATGGAGCCGGGATGTCTGTGTGTGCAATGGCCATCACACATGGGCTGAATCACGGCCRCAGGGTGACTCTGTGGCTAAGCCATTGCTCAGGAAAGGGAGAAAAGCAGTTAAAAGCACATCCCAAAGCTCAGGAAATTCAGGAATCTTCAAATGAAGTGTGATTGCTCATAGGGAAGCAGTGTAAAGATAGATGCTGATGCTAATGTGGAAACCACTCTGAAAGCAGCATTCCCGATATGGAGAAGGAATTACCAAGTGACAGAAGTTGGTTTTGTYCTTTATGGTGCTGCTTAGGGCAGAATGTGAGGAGATGATGGGGTGAGGCTGTTACCCTTAAGGCAGTGGGTAATACGAGTCTGTGGAGGCGTGTGGAGTTCAGCCAGCCGGTGTCCCAGGTGTCTGGAGAGGCAGAGCCGTGTCCACGTCCACGTGGCTTTGGAGAGCCCGGGCACCTGGCTCCTGACCTTCATCTTGTCAGCTCTGAAGAAAAGGCCCCACAGAAGGAGCTCGGGTGAGATCGTGTGCTGTAGCCCTGCTGTCCACAGTCTGTGCCCAGTCTCCTTTCCCCAGGCTCCCTTTGAAGTCACATCGGAGAAACAGGCGCTGCTGAGGGTGATTCATCTCTCCAGTCTTGGACACCTCTCTCTGAATGAGACAAATTCCTCACTGGAGGTGCCTGGGCTTTTTCATTGACTGCAAGGGGAGTCCAGGAGAGCCTGGCTTAGGCTTTGGCAGTGAGGAGCTGGATGAAACAAATCCCACCCAGTGTGTGTGCTCGTGGTGCAGCTCAGTGGTGTGTGCAGAGACTGGTCACATTCCCCCCCTGCTTCCCTCAGACTGAGCAKAGGGAGGAGAGTCAAACCTTTGAAATCCTGCTAAAAATATTTGAAGCTAAYGMAGASAGGGATCTTGTYCCTCCATCATGGATTCAGGGRGGGTACYTGAAACCAGTTCCTCTCAGCRGGGACACTTTCTGCAACATGGGACAAGTTMGAATTTTTTATTGGATAGCAGGAATGTATGGATGTGTATGTGGCTGTTYAGTTTTGCAATATTAAAGCATGTTTGAAATTAGGAAGAAATTCCTTCCTGTGAGGGTGGGCAGGCCCTGGCACAGGGTGCCCAGAGCAGCTGGGGCTGCCCCTGGATCCCTGGAAATGTCCAAGGCCAGGCTGGACAGGGCTTGGAGCAGCCTGGGATAGTGGAAGGTGTCTCTGCCCATGACAGGGTGTGGAACAAAGTGATCTTTCAGGTTCTTTGCAGCCCAAACCAGTCTATTATTCTGTGATTAGGGCTTTTCATCTGGGTCCTGCCAACYGAACTGAGCAAACATTCACTGACCCTATGGCAGCAGGGACAGCAAGGCCCCTGGCAGGAGAGGGTGAGGGCACCAGGAATGCTTGCAGTGACTCAGTGGGAGCTGATGTTTTTTATTCAGTTTAATGTGTCTGTGGCCCAGCATCCATTGGGGAATGCTAAGGATAAGCCTGGTGAGCCCTGCAGCTGCTTTATAAAGATAAGCCCACAGATATGTGCTGAAGTTATCAGGACCTTTGTGGATAGATCAGGTGAGGATGCCCTGTTAGTGCCAGCTATTGAACAGTGTGAACACTTGCACAAGACATCACTCGATTCTTGGGCCCAGTGTCAAGGCCAAGAACACTGTTGGGGTTATCAGAAAAGTGAATAATCAGCTGTAGACTCATAATTTTTATAAATCTAATCATCTGCATAGCCCAACGATTTCTGATTTTTACAGATCCTGGCAATGTCAGGAGGTTGCTTGATTTCTTTGGGTGTGTGTTACAGGGAAGTGGATCAGTGCTCAGTATGAAACTAACAATGGGGAAGGAAAGAAGAAATGTGGGACTGCTTTAAAACTTTGGGATGTTCCCTGTTCATTTAAGGCACATACTGGCTCTRATGAATATGRTCTTCTTATGTGGARATTTCCAATGGCCAGGAATTGAAATGGATCATTCAGGGGCTTAGTCTTGATTTTCATATGCTGTAAAATGAAAAGCTTTAGGTYTTCCTCTCCCTTTGTGCCAGTYTTCAGGAGAATGAAATAAATTGAAATTTTAAAGCAGTCAGAGGAAAGAAAAAGAGTTTTTTGGTTTGCTGGTGCTCTGAGGATTGAAAAGAGTTTGTACTTGGGGAAGGGCTTGTGGAGTTGACTCTGTTGGAAGCAGGACTGGAGTGGAATAGTGAGCAGAGTGCTTTGCATCATCCTGAGCTGCCAAGGAGTCACAGGCACCTCGAGAGGCTGCCATGAGCCACTGGAGAAGGGGGGAYCTGTTCAGGTTTCCCTCTTGCTGGCAAGAATCAGAGGTGAACTCTTCCCCTTCAGAAGGAGGTGGCTGTAAGATCCAGAAAAGTGAGAAGTGAATCCACCTCTCCCTCTCTGATGTAAAAAGTCCCAGGGGAAGGGTTTCTACCCAGGCTTAAAACTTCTCCTGTGTCCCTGTCACCTTCCCATGTCTTTGTGCCACATCCTGAGTGTGTGCACACCCTTGTTTGATTCAGCTACAACATATCCTGCACATCATTTTGGCTGTATTTGTGCACTCCAGGTTAATCAACCCTGACTTTGGAAGTCAATTAAAAAGTTCTTTACTCCATTTCATGAGAGATCAGTACTACTACAGGTAGCAACTTTTCTGGCACTTGGACTTCCAGCTCAAATTCTGCACATTTTCCTCAATGACATGCTTTGCACACTTGGGATAATTTAAAGGATCAGACTGTTCAGGCAGGGATTTTCTCCAGTGTAGATTTATGTTGGTATTTAAGGTTGTCATTGCTCATAGCCCTCAGCCTTGGGTTGCAGAGGTGTTTTCACAAGATACGTGGCATGCTCTTGCCTTGGCTTTGGGGTCATAGGTGACACTTCAAAGCTCGCTAAAAATATTTGAAAAATATTACAGGTACATTACAGGAAAATGCAGGATTAGCCTTTTTTTGTCTGTGGATATAAAATAATCAGACAAATACTTTGTGAATGCTTGCAGACTTATTGCTGTAAGATTGGACTTGATAGACACACCAGTTTGTTTGCATCAATACCAACTTCTCCCTGCTTATCTGTACTTTTTAATCCTCATGATCTCTTGGGAGTTGGCTTTCACTCCCTAGCAGTGCACCTGGTCGCTGCAGSAGGAAGTTTCTCCAGATCTGTCACCTGACACGCTCCCACCTGGCCTTTGTGTGTGTTTGATCCCGCCTTTTCTGCCAGGAGGCAGCAGGAGGAGGAGGAAAGGAGAGGTAAAGCCCTAAAGGAGATATAAAATAAGGAGGCTGTACMTGTTTGGGGTGTGTGGGAGTGGGCTGGAGAGGGGTGGCTGGTTCGAGTTGCTGCTGGCACTYGTGGGACTGGGCTGGTGGCACACAYCAGGCTGGCAGCACTGAGGAGCCAGTCCAGGGACCCTTCCTGACCCCCGCCTGATCAGCAGAGACTCTTCAGTCGCCTTAACAGCAGTGGTGAGCACACAAATGGGCCTGACAGCTCATTGCATCTCGGCTGTCTTTTGTTTGTTGGCAAAAACCAAATATTTGCTTTCTACTTTAAAGCTGTGCATGCGGAGCCTCTCCGGATCTGGCTGCAGGTGTTGGATCAAGCAGAGGTGGAACGGTGGCTGTAGTGTGGGGTACAGCTGTAGGGTCACACATGGTCCTGGGCAGGCAGAACTCCTGGTTGTCTGCTTGGAGCTTCCTTTTCTTAGGTGGGTATTGTGGCCTGCAGAATTTTGTGGCTGTATTCCTGAGAGCGAGCAGTTCCCTGGGTCTTGGCTAAGCAGAAAGTTAATTTAACACTTTTGCAGAGTATGGGGACAGCTCAGCCTGTGGCATTTCCAGGTGCAGATGAGATTAATTTGCTTATCTTAGTTGAGGGCAGGTAGTGGTGCAGGGGAGGTACCAGAGCCAGGATGTTAAACACAAAGAAGTCAAATGTTCCTCTGTTCRTCCCCCATTTGTGCAAGCTCGTTTGCATGAAAACACCCGTCTGGCAGATCTGCTGCAGGAGTCTTCCTTCCATCTCCTCCTCCTCCTCCTTCAGGATTAGCTTTGTTGGAGGCCAAAAAGCCACCGATGAATTGTGACTGGAAAGGGCTGAACTTTGAGGGGAGATGAAAAAACTCCCTCGAAACATTTGCAGCCCTGGCAGCGGGTCCYCGGGTCGCTGATGGGGTTTATCCTCTGACATCATGAGGATCTCTGACATTTCTAGCTTAGAAACAATAACTCGCCTTATCCGTCGTCATGTTTTTCTAATTAAAGACAAAGCTTGGTAAATATTTTTTAAATGATTGAATTTCCCAAGTATGGAAAACACATGTCGGGAGTCAGGCTGGCTGCGTCCGACGCGCCTTTTCCCACCGCGTCCCTCGGAGCACGCAAGTGCAAATACAGATTTAGAGCTGTGGGTGACAGGTTTATCTGAGATGATTGGCAAGGATTTATAAACCAGGAGGGGATTTACTTTGCTCTCCCTCCCTCCTCTTCCCCCTTCTTCCCCCGCCTCCTCGACCCCCATCTCAGAAATAGGAAATTGGGATCACATTAAACCCTAATTGGTTTGGCTCCAGCGCTGGTTCGGGGGCTGCCAAATAGTTAATTTATTGCGTGAGAGTTTGGCCATGTGTTGAGAGGCAAATTTGCTCGAAGCAAGGCATCTCTGTAAACTATACATCCATTGCTGTGCCAGGTCCTGTTTACAGCATCTCCAGAGCGGGGTGCAGGGGTTGCTTTCCGTGCCCATCCCGGCAGGACAGCGCAGMGGGACCCCGCCTCCCTCGCTCCCCTGCCAAAACGCTTTCAGGAATTGTTGCCTAAAAGAGCTTAAAGTGGTTTTAGCTGGACTTGGCGCTCGACGTTTGGAAACTGCCAGCTAGATAAGACGTGGGAGGCTCTCAGGAGAATAAATGCATCTGTTTGGGAGATAGCAGCAGGCCTGGGCTGTCACCGCGGAGRGGGGCCAGGTGGGGAGTCCCCGGGGGTGGCAAGATGGCTTTTCCTGCATTATGTCAGCAGGGCAAGTGGGAAGCTGGCATATCTGGCTGCCCCACTGAAGTCCTCCTCGTTCCTGCCCTTCTCCATGGTGGCTGTCGGACATCCTGGATTTGTTGTCACCTGCTCACAGACCCATGGCATCTAGTGGTGTTTGGCTCCTGTGAAGTTTTCTGGAAGATGGGCTCCAGCAGAGGAGTTTGCAGGATGAGCAGCCCTTGCTGAGGCCATCACTGCCTTCCCCAGCACTTGACAGGGAATTATTTGGATTTGAGAGGATACGGCAGCCAGAGTTAAAGACTCACTGCTAGCACCTCTCTGGTGTGGAGTATGATTTGAAAGAGGCTGTGTAAGGAATAAATCCATGGCTGTGGCATTTTATTTTGTTCCTCGCTGAGTTAAATAACAAACTTTGTGTAAGTGAGCTGCTTCCAGCTCCGAGGCAACAGAATTATCACTGCCGTGCTCAGCAGAGCCCTTTCTGTGTCAGCTGCTATTTCCATTGTGAACTTGATACCTGAAGGCTCAATATTGTGACCCTTTAATTTTCAGCTGCTGAAARGTCCCCTGCGAGCTGGCTAAAGGGGAAGAGCTCAGAGGGGAACTTGCAATGGTTATGCAGTAGGAGCAGTGTGTTTCTCTGGGTATTTCTTAAGTGCTCAGTGTTTAGGAGAAATTGATAGGTAGTAGCAAAGCACATTTAGCAGTACTTTTCTTTCTGTAGCTCTCGCTTCCTGGGATGTAATAAAATCCATTAAGTTCTATTTGTGATCAAAGGCCCAGTATAGTAATAGTTTTATTTYGATAATTATGGCTGTTCTACCAATAATGAAAATACTGCACGCTTCCAAATACTGCAGCGTTTAGAGGGGTGCAGGGTTGGCACAGCCAAGTGTTTGCAAGTTCTTCTGAGGAGTCAGAGAGATACCAGTTCAAAAAAACTTGGATCTAGCRGAGTCCCTGTAGAAAGGCATGTCCTGCCCACAGGTGCCACGTTGGGCCATTCTGCTTTGGGTCTTCCAGCCACCCATGGAGGAAAACRCAGGGCAGACCAGAAGGGGACAAGTTGGGCAGGTATCAGAAGCAAATGTGGTTTGTTTTGCAGAGAACCTTTTCATCCCCAGGCCTGAAGGCAGGTTCAACATTCAGCTGGGAGCAGCCACTCCCCACTTGTGCATCTCCTGCCTCGTTTGAAATGCAGCCACTTCTGGGATGAGCTGCTGTAATTACTTTAAAGCACATCGTACTTCCACCACTTTTGGCAGGAAGGAAGGAGGGATACTGTACTCCATCGCCAGACAAAATAGAAATCAACAATTGGGATTTTTCTCAAAGAGCAGATCTATCTTCTGTGCCATTAAACCCGAGTTGGATGGGAGCCTTGTACCCATTTTGCTTTCCTGGTGCGAGTGTGGCGTTCTGCAGCTCACAGCCCGTGTTCATGGGAAGATTTAAAGCAGCAAATTCTAGCCAGGAATTCTTCCTAGCACTTTGCTCTCCTTCTGCTGTTTGCCTCCCTCTTCACACTACAGACGCTGATGGATCACCTTCCGTGGTGAGTAACGGGACACGCTGTACTTCAGTGGTGCTGGGGAAGTGTGTGTGTGTCCTCAGGAAGGTTCTTCCAGAGAGGCACTGCCTGTGTGACACAGCTCCTGACCCGTGCTGCTCCAGGAGTGGCAGTGCCTTGTTCTTGTGGCTCCCCTATCAGTGACTGCAGATCAGCTCACACTGGAGCTGTGGCTGGATCACCTGCATCCATTTACTGGTGTTTATTCCCCCCTCTGCTGCAGAACGCCTGACTTCAGATTACTGCCCTTGGCCCACCTGAGTTTCCACATTCCACAATACACTGGTGGTGTCCTTTTATCTCCCCAGGGGATGATTTTTTCCATGAAAGCTTGGTTTTCCCTCTTTATCTAGGCATGCTAAGCACCTAGAAGTTAATTTGATGGAATCTTCTGAGGGAGAGTCTTGGTTTTCCACTGCAGTACTCCAAAAACATTCCCAGGTGCTTGTCTGTTTTCTTCTTGAATATTTGAATATTTGTCTTTTTTATCCTGTGTGGTATTGATTTTAGCAAGAGGGAGAATAAAACCTCTGTGCATGTGAATAGGTAAATAACTATTAGAGCACACAAACTGTTGAGCAGGTGATTTTTAGATAGTTCTTATTTGTCCTCTACCAGTTTTATTTAAGTTTTCAATCACTGCAGTTACTGTGTTCATCAGATTTTATTTCCCATTTAATAATTACAGCAGTTTCCCTCGAGCCCTGTACTTCTAATTAAGAAAGCTGAGTTGGAGATAAAACTAATGGAATTAAATTTGTTATGTTTTTATGGTAAAATATGCTCAGAAAAAAACACTTGTAGGCTCAGTCTATGCTCAGAAAAAAACACTTGTAGGCTCAGTCACTGCTCCTGAACATTGTTTACCACATCTTGATCCTCCATCAGTGCTGAGGACTTTCCTGGTGGCATAAGGACAGTACAGCACCGAAGACCAGGATCTGATCCATGCAGGAATTCTTGCCTTGAGTCTCACAGGTACCAAACAAGATAGTTTGGTTGGCACAGAATCTCCCCTTTTCCCTTGTGCCTGTGTAAGGATTGCCTCAGTTTCCACCAGCACTGCATTTTTACTGTCCTGCTGCTGCTCCTGCTGGTCTGAGGTGGCCCAGGAAGTTCTGGAGAACCTGGCAGCACCACTCAGAGCTGGTCCAGCCCCCATCCAGGTTCTGAGAGCCTCTTTTGGTGAAGGACAACCCAGGGGACAGCTTTCCCTGAGCACATGCAGCACACCAGGAATTTAGATCTGTCCAAAAGGCCCTGCTGCTCCAAGCAGCAGCTCCGTGGATGGAGATGCACCTCTTCACACCTGTTTTATAACACAGGACAAAATATTCAGGGCATCTAAATAGTTTATGGCCTGACAAACYAATTCTGGCAGTGGGAGCACGAGTTTCCATCTCATTAAATTGTTGGCAAAGCCCTGGTAATTCCAGTCACTGATACAGCACAGGAATTATCCCTCAACACGACTGGTCGTGTCAGGTCAGAGCATCACTGCTTTTTCTCAGCAGTTGTGTGTTTGTACTTGAGGGGGAAAGAAAGTGTTGAAATGTCAATTCATTGGGCTCTTCTCTGGAGCTGGAGCAAGGTCTTGTGAGGTCAYAAAAAAGTGTTTGTGGATTTCTACACCTAAGTTGTAATGAGGAATTGTTCTCAAATCTTTTCTTTTTTTTTTTTTTGTCATGCAAAACCTGACACAGATTCCCAGTTTGGCAGAGGCTCTGAGGTTTATCTTGGAGCTCAGCAGCTGCACTGCAGCCCAAGACACAGAGTTCCTGCCATCTCCCAGCTCTTTGTTGGGCAGMAGGAAATTACTGGACCTTTGGAGCCCCTGACTTGGGGCAGGTCAGTTCTATCATGGCCATTCTCATTTGGGGAAGTGTGCTGTGAGCTGGAGAAAAGGAGTGGGAGATGCCAGTGTCCTCTGGCTGCTGTGYCAGGCAGAGGATGAGGTGTTTTGTMYATGGAGTGGCACACATGTCCAGGGGCATGGGAAATTTGCCTCCAGCACTGTTACAGATTTTATGGMGTCTTGCAAGCAAGAGGGAGCAGTTTGCTCTCCCTGCCACGTGTTACCTTCCACAGCTTTGAGACAGCCACATGCAAAATTCATTTGYGAGGTCGGTCATCCAGTCCCAGAGACTAAGGAATGTTGTAGTAGGGCTTTTATAAGATTTATATGCTTTATCAAAGGTCCTATAGTTTTCTCATTAAAGCAGGATTATCCTGCTGGGATTAGCTGTTCTGCATGGGTGAGGCAGACAGGCACTCTGCATTTTCATAGTGAGATGCACTGAGGAACAGGAGAGCAGGGGGGCCCAGGGATGCAGGTGTTTGGAAACYGGGCCTGAGAGGGGCTTTTACAAATGTTGGCTTGATTTGACTTGACTCCTGAACACATGGGAGAATGCTGCACCTCCAGCACTCCTTAGCATCCAAATATCCCAGTCCTGAGACTCCTCCTGGCATTTAACAGGCAAACCTCAGGGAGTGAATGTGCAGCTTTTCCATATGTTGAAACAAACAGGCAGGGAAACCTTTTAATTTGCACAAGGATCTTCTACAGTCAATACAAGTTGACCCTGCAGGCTTTCTGGAACTGATTCCTGTCACTTTGGCCTTGCAAGATTTAATTTAACCCTTAAATTACCTCCTTTTCCCCCAACATTTTATTACATAGACTCCCAGAATGACTGGGTTGGAAGGGACCTTAAAGACCATCCTGTTCCAAACCCCTGCTGTGGGCAGGGACACCTTCCCCTATCCCAGGTTGCTGAGAGCCCATTCCAACCTGCCTTGAGCATTTCTCATGGAGTTTTTTTCCTGTGTGATTACAATACTGAATTCAGCTCAAGTCACTTGAAAATTACTGCCAGGTAATAAACAMTTTTGTTTGTTTTTTCTTTTGCTGGTTCTTTGGTGACCATAAATGTCTGGAGCCTGTTGGGAAGTGGGTTTGGGGTTTTTTTAATGCACTGTCTGCCTCTCTAGTTTGTAGTCTTGTAGTTATATACTCTTGTGTTCTTAATAGAAATATTATTAATAGAAATATTATTACTATTTATGTTCTTAATATAAATATTATTAATATTGCCATCACTGACCAAGAACTTGGAGGAAAGTGGTGCAAAGAAATGCTGGAGCAGCACTGTTAACCAGYTAGTTGTATGACACTGCTGCTAAGTTGTAAAGAGTCTCCAAGAAGAATGAACTGTTGGACTAAAAGCCTGCTCAGACTGCAGAATTGACTTGAAGAGGGGTGTTACTTGATGTGACTGCTGTAAAAATCCCTTAAAAACAGTCCTAGTACTTCTCTTGCTCTGCTCATCATGACATTCCCTACAGGATGGGTATTTGTCAAATGTTTTTCTAGAGAATGAATTTCCAAGTATTCACCAGATCAGACATCAGCAGTGAACAGGACAAGGGTCCTCCTTCCTGTGTCCCAGGGGAGCCTCCTGCCAGCCTGGAGCCCCTCAGGGACCTGGACACATCTGCAGCTCCTGTGCTGGCTGGGTTGGTGCAGCCCAAAGCTGGTGTGTGAGAAATGCAGCTGTTGGAGAGGTACAGTCAGTGGAGCATSCAGTGGTGGTGTGCTCTGAGCAGGATTTATCCCTCCTTTCCYCATCTTCAGGAGGTTTTTGCTGGCTGGTCAGTGCAAAGCTGCCCAGCTGAGCTTTTCAGATTCCCTGGCCTCAAAGGGAGCAGATTATTAACCACAAACACAGCACTTAAAACCCTGATAAGGCCTTAAATAGGGCAGGAGCTGCTGTAACTGTGATCTCCCCCTGCAAGCAGGGCAGGGCTGTGGCTCACCAGGTGTTTGCCTTCAGCTGCAGCTGCTCCATCTGCAGCCCCAGGTGGAGACGTCTGGGGCATGAGGAAAACACAGCTGGGAGAACTAAAGAGCAGCCCTGGGAGGGGCTGGCTCACCTGGGCAGAGCACACCCCAGAGCCTGTCTCTTATACACATCTAGCTGGGAGAACTAAAGAGCAGCCCTGGGAGGGGCTGGCTCACCTGGGCAGAGCACACCCCAGAGCAGGCTCAGGGCAACAAACTCAGCTTCACCTTGGCCACAGCCCTGGGTAGCACAAATCAAATGAAGAGGAAGTAAATGTGCTTGAGCTGCTTTAGTTTTGTTGGGTTTTTTCCCCTCACTAGTCACAGCRAAATCAAATTAGCTCTTCCCAGAATGCTGCAGTTTAACTGCCTCTGCCATCAACTCCAACCCCACTTTAGAGCAGCTTTGCTGATGAATCTCTCTTTTTTATCTCCTGCTCCAGCTTTTTATTGTTTTTTTTTCTTTTTTAAGCTGTTTCTTTCTTATTCTTCTCCCTGAGTTTTGTTTTTTTAATGTAACTCATGGTGTAGAAAATGAAGTTTTTTTGATGACTTTTGAAGTTTCAAGTTTAGTAAACCTGAGGTTTGGATTYAAGGTAATAATTTTCTTCTTTTTTCCCTCTCTGTGCATGGAAATTAACTTCACCATACAGGTGTTTAGGTTCTTCTGGCTCTTGAAGTTGTCTGAACAAGTATGTCCAGGGTGTGGGGGTAGAAGACACCTGCCTGCTTTGATGGGATGCTTTCAGCAAATGTTCCTTTCAGCCTATTGCAAAATCTTCCCTTTGAGCTTCCATCCTCCTGCACAGGGCTGGTGACACCTGGATGTGAAATGCTTGGATCCAGGGCAGGCAGCTCCTCACTAATGGTTTCCTGATAAGGACTCAGGGTGGAAAAATAAGTTTTGGGACCTTTGCATGATACTCTTCTCCCCATCTCTCTGATTCTCCTGGGAATTTTGTTCTTAGTGCTGCTGGTTGGTGTGAAAAGAGCTCAAATACCAGGGAATGAGTGGAGATGTGCAGCTCTAGGTAAGGGAGGTCACCCTGTAGCAGTGTGAAGCAATATCCTCTTTCCCTATCCCAGCCCCTCAGGTGTGCCAACCCTTCCCCTCCTCCCTGCCTCCTGCTAAGTGCTGTCCGTCAATCTTAACATTCCAGCAAGGCCGTCGTCTGATAGGTGAAGTTCAAAAGACGCCCCTCAGCCCTGGGCCTGTCTCTTATACACATCTAGATGTGTATAAGAGACAGCACCTGTGGTGGTGTTGGAAGGACCTGATGCCTGCACCAGTTCTGAGTTTCCTCTTCAGCTCAGTTGTTTCAATCTTCTGCATGTTAAATGCTGGAAATTGGTAAGGCTGAGTGGGTTGAGTGCTTTGTCAGCTTGGTTTTCTCCAGCCCTTTGTCTAGGGAGAAGCTGAGTGTGGCTTTTTGAGARTTGGTTTTCTGTACCTGTTGTGTGTTGTTGAATGAGTTTGTGTCAGAGGGATCTTGTGATTGAATCATCCTTCTGTTGGAAAATGTCCATCTGTCGAGACAGAGACTTTCCTTGGGAGCAATGTGTTCTCTCTCAGGAGATCAGATACCACCCTAAGCACTCTTTGCTAAACTGTACAGCATGGCCTAAATAAATATTTAGGTCTTTGGCATCCTGGTAGAGCTCTGGCTGCTTGACCTTTGGCTGTCCTCATGTCCTCTTGTTTTGTGTAATTTTGGAACAAATATTGGGGTTTTTTTGTTTGGTTTCAGTTTTGGTTTTGGTGGGTTTTTGTTTTTTGGTTTTTTTTTTAAATAACCATATGAAAGGGGAAGATTTTAAATCCAGCTTTCACAAGATAGGGCTGTTCAGGCCCAGGGCTCCAGTTTGTGAAGGCAATAAACAATGTCCTCAGCTCCATCTGGGGCTGAGCTTGGGATGGATGGATCCTGGCAGGTCCTGGTGGATCCAGCAGCACCACCAGACACACTGTGGTCCCATGAATGCCTTTACTGGGAGAGGAGGGCCCACCCCAGTGGGACCAGCTGAGCTTGGCTGTGACTCCTGGAGGAACAGTGTAATGGGAATGACAGAAGAGTTGGGCCAGAAGAGAAAAATTCATGTTAGCCTGAATATAGCTTTTCATCCTCTTAAAATTCTTCTGCTTCTTTGAAGTGTGYATCCCAGATGCTACAAAAGTATTTTTCCAGACACGGCTGTGCTGTCTTGCTGTGCATTTTCCACCAAATTGCTGAATTACTGTTCTCCTTCTGGTCTTCAATTTTTTTTTTTCCCATAGTTTTATCTATTTGTCTGTATGTTTTACATGGCCAAAACTCATTCCTGTCTCCCATACCCATCTGAGCACTCCCCCACGAGGCAGCATTCCCACCAGGCTGTGGTGGAGGACAGGAATGCTGGCTTTTTTTCCAGGAAACTTGTAAACACGAACTTCCTGTTGACACGAGCTGTAAATCTGCAAATAGGCTCTGCTTCCGGCAGGACAGGAAGGTAATAAAATTTCAGGTCCTTGTTCACTGTGCCTGGTCCTCCTTGAGCTGCATCCAAACACTCCAGAGCACAGAGAACCTGCTGATTGCTCTGTACCTCTGGAAATGAGTCTTGCCTTTGATTTTTTTTTTTCTCCTTCAGGCACCCAAACAGATGCAATGCTAATAGAAGCCAGTTGGAGAATGTCAAAACCCTGATGACTCCAAAATGATGCTTTATTTGCTTGTTTTCCCCTTTCCTTTCTCACTGCCTCTCCCACCACTGAGCTGATCTTCAGTTTTGGAGAGTTAACTCTGTCTTACATCCACACCAGGCATTTTGGAATAATGAACTGGCCAAAATCTGGCCAGCCATTGATTTCCCCGCGGCTCACATTTTTGGGAGGCTGATGGATGCTTTAATTCCGGGAGGGTTACAGAGTCAGGTAGCACACACCTGGGCAGGTGGCTGAGCTTGCTCAGCAGATTCCAGTGGTTGGGAGGACAGTGATGATTTTCAGGATCAGCTGTTGGGGCTGCTGAGGCAGATGAGGAGCCTGGAGATGGTGGAAGCAGAGAGTGGAGAAGGGAATTAAAAATGTGAAAAACGCCAATCACTTGTTTTTAAAATTTTAAAAGTTTAATAGTAATAAAATGGTCATAAAAATAGTAATACAATTAGAGTAATAATAATTGGGACAATTTGAATTAGAACAATATGAGACAATAGAGATAAAGTTATGGACAGTCCAGGTACCTTTTTCTGGGCAGCACGAGCCCGAAAAAGAACCCACATTAACAAAGGATTAACCCTTAAAAACAACAGCCTGTTGCATATTCATACACCTCATCCATGATGCATAAATTCCATTCAAACACAGGATTCTGTCTGGTCATCATCAGCTTCTTCCTCTGAATCCTAACAGCACCTTCGAGGTGGGAAGAAGTTCGTTTCTTATGATAAGAGGGCAATAAATTCTCTTTCTCTGAAAGATTTAGGTGTCCTGTGGCTGCTATCTCAGTGCGAGTCTTTTCTTTAAAAAAAGTATCCTACATAGCATCGTTTCTATTTTAACATTTTTTATAACCTAAATCTATATTTAACACAGTACTTAAGAGAATTAATACAGCACAGCTTTCTAACACAACACATATAATATTCATTTGAATATTTGCGAAAAGCCAATCATAAAATACATGCATTTTTCACAAAAAATATGGCAAAAAAGAAATTAAAACCATAGTAGTGGAAACAAAAAGGATATAAAAAGGAAGAAGTGGTTACAGGACATGGCAACAAGAAGCACCAGGCAGGTGCAACCTCCTGAAGGGAAGCTGCAGACAGGTGGGGTCAGTCTCTTCCACRGGGCAGCKCTGACAGAACCAGGGGACACAGTCTCCAGCTACAGCAGGGAAGGTGTAGGTTGGATATTAGGAAGAAATTTTTCACCAAAAGAATAATAAAGTGCTGGAATGCRCTTCCCAGGGAGGTGGTYGAATCACCATCTCTGGATGTGTTTAAACAAACACTGGCCKTGGCACTTGGTGCTAMAGTCTAGTTGAGGTGTTAGGGCARAGGTTGGACTCGATGATCTTTAGAGYCCTCTTCCAGCCTCATTATTCTGTGATCCCTACCCTCAGATGGGCCTGGCAGCYCTTCTGAGTGGGGACAACACAGTGTGATCTCCCAGAAGCAAAGATGTTGCCCTGCCCACAGCAGCCTGGGATTTGGAGAGAGGAGGAACAGCAACATCCTCGCCCTCCTGGTGGATTGCGTTTGCATGGCCAGGTTTTGGTGGTGGGAGGGTACAGGGATGGTATTTTCAGAAGCTTCTTCCCCCTTGAGAAGGAGGGAAGGGTGGGGGAAGGTGGTTTTGAAGATTGATTCCACTTCTCATTACCCTGCTCTGATTTTGTGTGGCCAGCAGGAGCAGGGAGGTCATTCTGCCTCTGTACTCAGCACTGGTGAGACCCCATCTTGAGTGCTGTGTCCAGTTCTGGCCCCTCAGTTTAGGAYGGARYTTGAGATGCTTGAGCACATCCAGAGGAGGGCAYCAAGGCTGGTGAGGGGCTTGGAACACAAGCCRTGTGAGGAACGTTTGAAGGAGCTGGGGCTGTTTAGCCTGGAGAAGAGGAGGCTTAGAGGTGACCTCATTGCTCTCTACACCTTCTTGGAGGCTGRAGCCAGGTGGGGRCYGTCTCTTCCACCGGGCAGCACTGACAGAACCAGAGGACACAGTCTCCAGCTACATCAGGGAAGGTGTAGGTTGGATATTAGGAAGAAATTTTTCACCAAAAGAATAAGAAAGTGCTAGAATGCTCTTCCCAGGGAGGTGGTAGAATCACCATCTCTGGATGTGTTTAAAAAAAGACTGGACATGGCACTTGGTGCTGGAGTCTAGTTGAGGTGTTAGGGCATAGGTTGGACTCGAGGATCTTAGAGGTCTCTTCCAACCTCCTGATTCTGTGTGTGATAAAAGGAGAGCCTGGATGGAGGCTGGACTCTCAATCAGCATCCCATGAATGAATCTCCTGTGCTGTGGCTGATGTCCAGCCCTGTCCCTGCGCTCCCGCCCGCTGGCCGGGCTGGCTCTGCCTTGGCTCCGTGCCCTGCCGAGCGCTGCGGCCGGGCTGGGAGGCACATGGCAGCGGTGAAAGGGGAGCCTCTCGCCGCCCCTGAGCCTGGGTGGGCGTGCTGGGCCTTTCGTAAACTAATAGCTCCCAGCAGTGCTCCTAAATCAGACTTTGTGGAGCCGGCAGCGCGGCGCTGGAATGCCGGGCCAGGCGCAAAGGGCTGCGCTGGGCTCTTTCTTCTTTTTTGCTCCCCCCAAAGGCAGCGTTTGTTAGGTCTAAAGGGTCAGCGGGAAGCAGGAGAAGGGAGCTGGCAAAGAAAAATGGGGGAAAAGTAAATGGAAGAAAAACTAGCAAAAAACCACGTTTGAAATGTGGTTTTTGTGATTGGTTGAGGCTGGAAMGAAGGGAACCCTGCTCGGTGCTAAACTGGGATGCTACTGGGGAGCCTTGCTTAAAATGCACAGCTGGTGGTTTTGCTGGGTGTACTGAACAAAACAACTTGGGCTTTATTTGTTTTTAAAAGGAGATGGGAATTGGGATATTCTTAATCAAGGTTACCAGGTTAGTMACGACTGATAAATGAAAAAAGAACCCTCCTTGGGTGGCTGTGTGGTGAGGAGGTACCACTTTCCTCCTCTGAAGCACTGGGAAAGGAGCAGAGCCCCAGCAGCCCTCACAGAGATGGGCCTGGAGCAGAGGGAAGCTCAGGGTGAAATTGGGAAAAAAAAGAGCCTGAGATAAAGAAGGAAAAGCTCTTGCTGTTAAAAGAGCCTGAGATAAAGGAAAAGCCATTCTCAYGGGAAGAGCCAGAGCTTGTGGCAGGGAAGGCACCAGTGGAGGGAYGTGCTGGAAGCAAACTGGGCTGTAGTGAGCCTGCTGTAGAGAAGGGGCTTGGGATCCATCACCTGCATTTTARTGCTCACAGTGGCCCCTGGGATGAGGGAAAAACCCCAAATTGTGCTGCTTTGTTAGGCTGTAACCTATGTTTTCTTAATTGTAAATGGTCTTCCACATCTGCTGGTGAGAGTACTGGGAACCTGGAGTAGGTAGGTGTCTGATTCAGGACACAGCTCTCAAAGTCATCACCTCACCTGWAAAAGGGAGGATTTTGGCTTCCAAAGCTTATCTGCACCATAAACAGGTGCTAAAGAGGATGGTCTTGCAAGGAGTGGGGCAAAACTGTCAGATGTAGACAGGAAATTGGGTTTTCTAAAGTAGGGGAGAGGTGGCTGAGAGCTGCATCCACACAGCCTCCAGTGCCAGGAAAGCTCCTGGTCTGGGTGTTGGGCACCTAAAGTTGAGAATCACTGGAATGACAATTGGAGGGGAGTGGATGTATGTATTTGAACAAATCTCTGTAATCAAATGGCACTGCTATTGATCTGGAAAATACTGTCAAGCTGCAGGGCTGTTGGACTAGAATTAATCCTCTGCAGGCTGGATTTTGCTCTCTCTCCAAATAGGATTACTCATTTTTTCCATATTTCTGTGTTTGGTTTAAATACCCGTGACAGCTACAGAAGCTTGGATTTCTAATCAGAGCAAGGGTGTTAGATTTAGGAATTGGTTTGTTGTTCTGGAGGGGATAGTTTTGCATAGGACATCAGTTCCTTCATGTTTTTTCTTTACATATGTGACCACAGGAATAAAGCATCATGTGCTTAGGTGATGTGTGTCCCCTCCCTTAATGGGTGGCCAGGAGTAGTTTCAGTAACTTCCTCAGGTTGTGTTTAATTCCTTGTTGCATCTTTGCTCCCCCTGATTGTTTGGGGGATTTTTTTGGCAATGTCTGATTGTGGATGTTCTGGATGTAAAATTCTTCCAGCTCAGTTAAGGCCAACTTTTAATGTTGTTTTCCCCCT
The DNA here is from genome assembly GCA_002167245.1 of Sporophila hypoxantha. NCBI lineage: Eukaryota > Metazoa > Chordata > Aves > Passeriformes > Thraupidae > Sporophila > Sporophila hypoxantha. The sequence continues at coordinate 258,054 of NDFG01000323.1, read as the reverse complement.
CTCTGAGGCGGATTAAAATGGCACAAAAGCCAAACACTGCTCATGTTCACTCCTGAAGGAGGCAATGTGATTGGATTTGAATTTTGTTGAGGGCTGGAGCTCTTCTGCTCTGGGGGGAGGCTGGGAATGCTGGGGATGTCCAGCCTGGAGAAGAGAAAGTTCCAGGGAGACCTTAGAGCCCTTTCCAGTGCCTAACAGGGCTCCAAAAGAGCTGGAGAGGGACTTGGGACAAGGATCTGGAAGATCTGGGTGTGCCTTAGCAGGGTTAGACAGGATTTTAGGATGGAATTGTTCCCTGMGAGGGTGGGCAGGCCCTGGCACAGGTGCCCAGAGCAGCTGTGGCTGCCCCTGGATCCCTGGCAGTGCCCAAGGCCAGGCTGGACAGGGCTGGGAGCAGCCTGGGACAGTGGAAGGTGTCGCTAGCAGGGAGTGGAACGAGATGAGCTTTAAGATCCCTTCCAACCCAAACCTTTCTCCATGGTTCTGTGACAAATTAAGCTTGTTAACATAATCTGCTATGTGCTAATTCAAATAATGGATGRATTGAAAAGAGGATGTTTGTTAAATGTGATAAATTTGCCAGGAATGGAGAGGTCTAATCTCTGTTTTGGGGGTTGAGCTTGAACTCAAGTCACTGAGTGTCCCTTGCAACCCCACCAGCATTGCTTCAAAGGGAGCAGTCCCTTCTTGGCTCCACTGTCTRGTAAGGCATAAAGAAGGCAATAAAATGTTTGACTTTCCTGCCAGACCTGAGCCTGGAGGAGGAGGAGGATCCCAATTGGTTTCCATCAGATTCCAGTTAGCATGAATTTACGGTTTCTACTTAGCCTGATAAATGGCTTTGGCTGCCTTAGTGCATTTGGATTTATTTTTCTGTGCAATGGAAAGTGGTCAGCTTAAAAAGGCAAAGGCTTTCCAGGGTTGCCTTGAATTCAAGTGAAGCTTCTTTCTGAGGTAAGATCACAGCAGGCAAAAAATAAATCTGAGGCACATCATGAACTATCTGTGMAATAGCAGAGAAATCTGAAGCAGTTCAGGTCTCTTGTGCTCGCTGTGGCAATGGGCTGTGATAGGCATAAAAATTCCACTGCAAACTGGAAAAATTCTTCAGATTTCCTTGCTTTCCTCAGAAACCACACTGAGCAGCAGGTATCAATAGCTCCCAGTGTTCAAACTTTGCTTGCATCGTTCTTTCCATGGAACATTCCCAGGAGAAGAAAACAGAAGCAGATTAGCATGATGAGCTGGGGAAAGAAGTTCTCCCCATGCTGCCTGCACTTCTGCTTCCTTCCACTGTGCTGGTGATGTCTGGGCTACAAAATCTGCTTTAATGCATATTTAGGAGCAGGCAAGCCTCTTGGGAACAGTGAGAGAGGTCAGTAGATGACATGTGGATAGACTTCCCATCCCAGGTTGGATGGGGGTTGGAGCAACCTGGGGCCCTGGCACAGGGTGCCCAGAGCAGCTGGGGCTGCCCCTGCATCCCTGGCAGTGCCCAAGGCCAGGCTGCACAGGGCTGGGAGCAGCCTGGGACAGTGGAAGGTGTCCCTGCCATGGCAGGGGTGGGATGGGCTGAGCTGTAATGTCCCTTCCAACCCAACCCAGTCTGGGATTTTGTGATTCTCTATTTCACAGGCCTGCCTCTGCCAGTGGTGAGCACAGGGATGAGCTTAGGGATAGGTCATGGTTTGGGTGAGCTGAGGCACGTGGATCTTATGTAAGACACAATCCCATGAGCCTTTCAAAGAAGGTTTGGCAATGACTTCCACTCAGGGTGCCCTACTGTCCATAGTTTTTATACCTGGAGAACCCAAAAGCATACATCCATCTTTCTTACTCTAATGGTGAGCCATGAGATCTGGCTTATTCCTGCCTRCCTAGCAAGAAGTGGGGATGTCTTCCCTGAGGATGGTGGGGTTTTAGACARTTGGSTGTGGACACAGTGACAAAGAGTTATGTGCCTTTTCATAAAGGTTTATAAAGTCGTTGTAACTATACTTAAAATACTTGCAGTGACCTGAGTTCTTGACGTTTCAAAGTGCTTTAGGTTGTAAAAACATTGAAGAGATTTATTTAGCCAWGGTTGACAAAGGGTAGTTAGAACCCAGTTGTCACATTTGTGGACAGCTTTTGTTTGTGTGAAGCGTTACAAGCTGTTTGGGTCCTTAAACTGAAATAGGGTTAAAAAAGCAGGCAAGGGAACACCTCGTGCTGGTTACCTATTTCACATAAAGCTCCTTTATCCCAACCCCAGAGTGTCCCCTGTGCCTTCTGAGGGTACTTCTGTTATGGATTTGACCCAAAGACCTGACAGATCCCAGGTGGCATCTCTTGAGCATCTGCTGTTCATCACAGAGCATCCCTCCCTGTGTCACACTCAGACCAAAGTCAGCCTTCTGAGTTCACTGCCCAGTTCAGGCTGCTCTGGGGGTGGTGGGACAGGGCAGCACAGGGAGCAGCAGTGTTTGATGCTGGATTCTTAACTCTGGGAGCACAGGGCTGCATCCATCTGCCTGGTACCATCTCCACTGGGGACAGAGCTGCAACATGAGCTTGCTTCTTGGAAGACATCAGAGAATCCACATGAGAGCCACRGCTGTCACCACGACCCGGCCAGGGACAYCTCCTGTTGGGGACCTCACAGTGTGAGGTGCCAGGGAGCCAACCATGAGATGCAAGTCCATAGGAAAATAACTTTATTAGTTCTGGTGTTGGTGGAGCTMCTTGGGTTGTGCCTCCCTTCATTGTCTGTGTAATTTAGAGATGGTTTTTCCATCTCAGCTTATGAAATATTGAGAGCTTTACTATTTTGCACAACCTCCATCAGAAGTGTCAGAAGCCCCAGCGAGCTGAACTTTCTGAACCTGAATGTTTTATTGATGTGCCTTGCCAGCAGCCCCTCCAGTGGGGACTGGGGTGCTGGGAGGCACTGCTGGATCTGCCTGTTCCCAACCTGTTTTGCTGCCTGAGCATCATCTCATGGGATGCTCCAGGTGTTTGTGTGCTGATACTTGAATGGGATTCACTTCTTTTTTCCTAACTGAAGCATGTGGAATTGCTGTTCTTGGGTGAGGTTTGGAGGAGGGAGAGCTGCTGTAAACCTGTGTCCTCTCTGCCTGCAGCCAGGCTGCTCTTCTCACAGTGATGTGTTTGCCCAGCCAGGGAAGCAGCAGCTTCATGTGCTCTTACKACAGCCCAAAAATCTCCTGCCCAAATTGCCCCCCTTTATCACACAGCATCCTGCCCATACTGGGAGGCCTGTCCTCTGCAGGAGATCATGGCCCCTGTGTTCATGGACTCATGCCGTGCCTGCTTGCAGAATGCTTTTTAATGCTTCCTTTAAAGCACTTTTCTCCCTTTACAYCCTTTTCCCCCTCCCAAAGGGAAGCAYAGGTACCTTAAACTAATTAGGAATAAGCAGCAGAGAAGCCAGGGTGAAGGGTTAGGTGAGATGCCMGGGGGCAGTACCTCCAGAAGGTTTATGGGCATAGCAGTTAGCAGTAGCCTGCCAGAGCCATGGGAATTTCAGAAAAAGGAGCATTTTGCTGCCTGTGAACAAGTAACTATCCTGTCATGCCTACACCAACTGTGGAGAATTTGGCATGTATGATTTTTGGACTTGTGAAAAAGCAGCATCCCCCAGCTTGAGCAGTGTCAGGCTCTTAGTTTGCTGGCTGGGGAAGTATTGAGGTCCCTGGTTCTCTAAAAAAGTAGCTGGAGAGAGAGGTGTTGTTGACTGCAGAGATTTGGAAAGGATCAAGACCTGAACCTGCTAAGCTGTAAAGACTGGAGCACTGGATCCCTTCAGAGGTCTTAAAATGTGCCTGTGCATGGTCTGCAGGCAAAATGCAGGCATTGCTTCTCCTCGTGGGGTGTCAAATGTGCCTGTGCATGGTCTGCAGGCAAAATGCAAGCATTGCTTTCTCTCTTGGGGTGTACAGTGTGCCTGTGCATGGTCTGCAGGCAAAATGCAAGCATTGCTTCTCCTCCTGGGGTGTACAGTGTGCCTGTGCGTGGTCTGCAGGCAAAATGCAGGCATTTGCTGTCCTCGTGGGTGTGTACAGTGTGCCTGTGCATGGCTGCAGCAAAATGCAAACATTGCTGCTCTCGTGGGGTGTCAAATGTGCCTGTGCATGGTCTGCAGGCAAAATGCAAGCACTTGCTGCTCCTCGTGGGGCGGTTTGAGGGGAGCTGGCGGTGGGTGGTGTGGAGCAGGGTGGTTTGGGCACTCTGGAGGGGTGGTTGTCCCCGCTCGGGGCAGTCCCCGGCAGGCAGGGCCGTGGCCAGGAATGCTGCTGTGTAAATCCGTGTTTGCCCAGCGCCGGGCTGGCGGTGAATGGTGCCGGCCTGATGGGATTAGTCAGGGGCCTCCTGTTAATATCTGTTGTTGACGGCGCACCTCGGGGAGAGCCTGTCAGGATTACCAGGAGGTTTGTAGGTGGCACAGCAGCCACGGCTGTGCATTAATGGGAGGGGGGAAATTGGTCAAATGTGSTCCTGCCCAGTGGGTTCTTGCTCCAGGCCTCCCTCAGTGCTCTGAGATCTCTGGTGGAGTTCACTCCCGGTATAAAACATTTGGGATTTACATTTTCCTTTAACACTTCCTCTTCGAGCCGGGTAGTATGTTACACATTTAATTGCTCTTCCTTTGAATTTTCCAGTCRGCGTTTGGTACCCTTGCAACATCAGTATCTTGTTATCTTGTTGTTGCTTCTAATTGCTAYCACATGCCAGTTTTCCAGCGCCGCAAACTCCGGCTTGCTGGCGACGGGGTGGGGGGAGTTTGCAGCGAAGATTTACGTGCATGGGGAAACCTTCGGAAAATTAACCAAGAGCTCATCCCGGTTTCCAAACGCGAGGCTGGGGCAGAGGCTGCCGTGCCCGCGGTGCTGCACAAGGCGGCTTTGGGGAGGGGGGCGGCGGAGCTGCTTCTGCCTGGCTGTTCCTGCCGGCCATAAACAAATCCGGTGTATTTAACAAGTTAATGTCAGGCGGGCGGCGAGGCGCTGGTAGGTGTGTGCCTGGTGACATCAGCTGGCGAGCAGCCTGGCAGCAGCGCGGCGCAGGCAGGGAGCAGGCAGCGAGCCGAGGGTGTGTTGCCTCTAAGCTGGGTATTCTGGCAAGGTGGAGAGCTGGTCTGTTTGGCAGGACCTTCCCATCTGGGATCCATCTGTGTTTCCCTGGAATCGGACAGGCGGCTCCAGGCAGTGAGAAATCGCAGATGTGCGGGACCTGACACATGTCCAGCTAATGAAAGGAGAAGGCAGGCTGGGCTCCGGCTGCGCTCGAAGATCACGGGCGGAGGAGGAGGAGGAGGAAGAGCGCTTTTCTTTCTATTTGAAAGAAACGAGGTGTATTGCACAGCAGCTGGATCCTTGCAACCTCGCTGGCTAGGGTAAGCAAGGAACGGGATTATTTTGAAGCAGCGCTCGGCGTACCCGGGGCGGCMGGGGATGCTCGGGGGGACGCTGAGCCCTGCGAGCTTTGGGCTGGGGAGAGCTCCGAGCTCCGGCTCGGCAGCAGGTACGGGCACAGGCGGGGAGCGGCGGCCGCAGCGCTCTGCCAGCCTTGCCTCGCTCCTCTGCAGTGCTGGGGAAAACTTCAATAGCCCAGCCGGCTGCATGCGAGGATTCTGCAGCTGAAAAAACACTAAACTCTCTCTGAGGAGAGCTGCGGTACAGCTCGTTCTGGGTTGCTATGGAATGGGTATATATATTTTTTTTTCCTTCCCCCCCACCACCCCCTCCGTGAGCAGAGGGCTGGGATTTGGCGTTTTCTGGGGAAATGGCAATGCAGGAAGGGGTTTGTGTGTTTTAGCAGAACGTGTTTTTCTGCTGTGCCTAGGCTTACTCTGGTTTCTGCATGCTGGTATTGAAGCTGGGGGGGTGTAAACTGCAGAGGTGGATTTCTTCCATTGGCTCCCAAATTTCCTTAATTTCCCCCGTGTTTTCAAGGCTTCTCTGCATTGTGTCAGAGGCTGCTCCCTTTTTGTCTTTGCACTCCTTGAGCAGCAACTGATGCTCCCAGCATCTAAATCTCCCAGATCAATCTTGTGATACCAGKACACACCTCCCCTATATATTTTCACTGTCGGGCTCTAGACAGGCTGTATTTTCTCTTTCTCTATTGTAATCCCTGGATCTTGCATATTTAGTTTAAACCTGCCCTTTTGCCCCCTCCCTGTCTTTTGGCAAGGTTCAGCAGTTGAAATTACTCCTCTGACCCTCTGGTGTAGCTTGTTGTAGASATCCCTCTGTTGCATGTTTAAGCTGCTCCCCCAAATATTATCAGCTTTTTCTGCTCCCTACACCACTCAGCTCCTGTGCAATGATACTCAGTCCATTTTATGTGCTGGAGAAATCCTGCCCAGCCACAGGAGATGCACCAAAATCAGCACTCAAAGTTTGGGGAGCTGAAATGTGGCTGWGCATTGCTTGCTGTCAGGCTGGAAAAAGAGAGAGGAATATTTGCCGGGCTGCCTGGTGCAGGATGATTCCRTTTGGTGTTGCTTTGTCTGGGTTAGCTTTAAACATGCCAAATGATGGGGTTTCCTGAGGGAGAGCCTGGCTGGGCTCCCTGGCAGCGTGCTTGGGCTGCAGCTCTGTGCTTGGTCAGTTTGGCCACTCTGTGGGCCACCCTAAGGTTTTCCTTCTTTTGCAGCATGTAAGCATTTGGGTAGAGGCTTTAAAAAATATAAATCTGCTTCTGGAGACACACCAAACACCTCCTGTGTGTCCCTGGAGGGGAGGCAGAAGGAGTGTGTGCTTCAGTGTCTCAAAGTGCGCCAGCACAAAGGAGTTTGACACCCCAAAAATGTCCAGCAAAGCCATACAGGGTGTGCTGATATCTAMGAGCAAAGAGCAGTGCTCCTTTGCTGCAGCTCTCCTGGAGACTTCCCGAGTTTGTGGAGGCAGTGCAGGGTGTTGGAGCAGCTGGGGCTGCGGTCTCCTTGCGGGTCGAGCCCTGATTAAGCAAACGGAAGTTCTGCCGGCATCAGGGCAGCACGATTTGCCCATTAAACAACTAATTTAGTAGAGTCTTGCTCAAGCCCTGCAGGAAACTTTTTTTCCTCAGGCTCCTTTATTTTTAAAAAGGATTTAGGGTGCCCGATGAGCCTAATGCTTAGATGAGAGGGGTGGTTGTATTTTGGGGAAGAGGGTGGCTTGAAACTCTGTTGCCAGACCTAATAATTTTATAGAAATGGTGCAGGACATCCAAGTGAAGACACTTTTTCCCCCCCTGCTATTGTCCACTGTATGACYTGATTTTCACTATTAATATGGAAAAGATGTTCTGRCTGATTTTTGGAACTACCTAGGCTTCACCTAAATGACTGTGTGCCTTTCACAGCCAGGTAGCCCAGCACATCCAGCAGTTAGAGAAACACACAAATAATGCAAAACTCAGAGACTCCAGTGTGGGAAACAAGGAAAAAGGAGTAAAGCAAAGACAGTTTGAGCAAATACTGCCAACAGGAAAGTGCAGCTAAGCCAAGAGAAGGATTTGAAGGGTTTGAGGAAGGAGCAGAATTGCTAAAGGCAAGGAGAATAAATCGTTAATCTGAGAACTCTATTACACAGGGAATGCCCCCAGGAAAAGAGCAGAAACTCCATTTAATAGTGAAAATGCCAAGCCAGGCTCTGCTCTGCCCAGGGACTGGAGCCACAGCCCCTGCRTACTTCCAAGATGCTGCTATTTTTGCAACTTGCATCTGCTGGTGTTGCAGAGGCTTGTTTAAACCCGCCAAGGCAAAGGGAGCTTTGCTCACGTGAATACTGGGTCAGGCTGTTGGGTTTGGTTTTTTTCTGGTTTATTCTTCTCAGTCTTAAAGGACCAGGGTCCCCAAGAGAGTGGGATTTCACTTAATGCTGCCTCTCCTGCCACATGGAGTGTGGGTCCCAAATGATTTTACTGCTGCTTTACAGAGCTTTGTCTTGCATCACCCACGGTGGAGTTTGGCTTGTAGAGGTTATCACTGGTTTGACAGGTTTGTGTGGTTTGACTGCAGGAGCTGAGTTTTCAAGTCAACCAGCCCTCCAGTCCCCAAATTGACCCATAAATGCAGTAACCACCAGCAGCATTTAGCAGGAGGCAGCGCTCTCCCASGGTTATGGGATGGGATGGGGGAGCCAGGTGGCCTCTTGTTTTTTCCAGATCTGTTTTTTTAAGGTTTGGACAAAAAACAAGATTTGTTTGACGTGTATGTGTGATGTTTATAGTATAGCTGGAGAGCTGAACACAGTCATTTGAGGACTTGGGCACATGCAGCAGATTTAAGTCAATGCTGGCTAGTTTTTAAATCTGAGCAGAAGATGGTCATAATCTGTTGCCTGTTGGGTTTTTTTCCCATTATAAGAGCTGGCTTATCCATACTTGTTCTGGGCTGGATTGTAAGCTTGCCTTTATCTAGTGACTATTTCCATATCTGATTGCTTGTTAGGAGCTAGGTATGAAATGTGTTTCGACAGACACTCCAGAGCAGTCCCCGGGGGCAGCGTCACTGCAGGTCTCTGGGAGTCTGTTCAACTTTTATTTTTATGATGGAGACTGCCTTAATTCATGCAGCGTTCAGGGAATGGCTGGAAAAACCTTTGTTTAGAGCAGGAGCAGCAGCCAGGAAGAAATGGTGAGCAGTGATCCCACAGTTAAAGCGCAGCACGGAGAGGCTTGGGTTCAGTTCCTGGGTCTGCAAGCAATTTTCTGAGGCAGGACCTTGACCTTAGCATGGCTTTGTGTGTCAGCAGCTTATGTCCAACAGGACAATAGCGATTTCAGAGGTTTCAAAGCATTTTAAAGTGTAACTATCATGCCTTTTATTGGGCTGGGCAGTGGCATTTTTGTAAGCTAAGCTGAAGGTTTTAGAATAATGCGTATTGAATTTCCTCGGCGCGCTGCCGGCCGCGGGATTCCCATCTCTGCTGCCTGCAGGATTCCCATCTCTGCTGCCTGCAGCACCACTTGGGCTATTGAAGGGGGACACTCACAGGTGGCCAGAAGACCACTTAGAAGAACCAACACTTGCAGATCTTCAAAGCCAAGAGTCAGTGTTCCTTCCTCTCCTCGTCTGTAGCAGCGGGATGCCGCAACCTGCCGGCGGGATGCTGTGCAACCATCCCTTTCACCAAAAAAAAAACAAAAAACCCAAAACCCTGGAAAGCCCCAAAAGTGTGGCTAACGGACGTGGAGGGAGGATGAGGAGGGCTGCAGCTCGGACCTGTTGCAGGGGGAGGGCATTGTGTGAACAGATGTGCCGGGCGCTGCCGCTCCGTGCGCTGCCCGCAGCGCCAGGTGCAGCCATTGTTCCGCTGCTCCCCATTCAGCCGCTCCGCGCCCGCTCCCGCATTGTTCCTCCAGGAAATTAGCATTAAAAACCCATCCCAAACCCCCACGTCCCTCAACTGCAGGTGACTGTTATTGGCCCCAGCTGCCACCCTTGTGCTTGATTACTTCCATATGGGGCTGTGGCAAGATGTAGGATCCACTTATTGATTTTTTTTTTAATATTTTTTCCCCTTTTTTTTTTATTCCTAGCCTTTCCCCCCGCCCCACACAGACCCTTCAGCTTCAACAAAACCCTGAAATCTATTAAGCCCCCGATAGGCTCCAGTTGCTGTTACAACTGGGATGAACATTTTACAAGCAAAGCTAATTACACCCTCTCTGCTTTCTTCCTTTCTTCAGCCCCCACCCCATAAATGTAAAATAACCAGAGGGCAATTGGTAGTAAATTAAATCTTTGCAGTGTCCTGAGAGGAGGTTRCCTTGCTAGCAGGAAGAAGTCTGCTGGCTTTAGATGTTTTGTTATCTGGGTTTGAGCTTGTTTTTTGGCTTTTTTTTTTAYCTAGAAAATGGGGAACTCTGGCATGCTGCTGTGACACACCTATTAAAGGGACACACAGATCCCAGCCTGGGTCTGCATAGGAAAGGAAAACACAATTAAACAAGTGGGATGTTAATTTGTGAGTGTAGTCAGCTGTTGAGAGGAGCCAAGGAGAAACTCCATGCCAACTGAGGTTACAAATTTCTAGGGTTTTCTCCTGATATGATTTATCTACAGGGCAGCAAGTTCCATAAAAGTCCAAACCTCCTAAAATATTCCCTGGGGTAATGCTGGTGTGGAGCATCCTGGGTTTTCCTCAAGACAAGATGGGCTGCAGTTGGTAAGAGGAGGAGGGAGGGAGCATCCCTTGCTGCCCTACCTGGGAAATGCCCCCYCTCTTCAGAGGCACAGTGGGAGCACAGGTGGGTCACATCCTGTCACATGCCATCAGCCCACGCAGCCCTGACCCACTTTGTGCCAGGCAAGAGAAGAGGAGGGTGGCAGCTCATGCCCGTGCTGGGGGCATCAGGCAGAGCTTCCCTCTGTGCCCATCTTGGAGGCACCAGGCAGAGCTTCCCTCTGTGCCCATCCATGCTGGTGGAGGCATCAGGCAGAGCTTCCCTCTGTGCCCATCCTGGAAGGCATCAGGCAGAGCTTCTCTTTGTGCCCATCCATGCTCGGGGCACCAGGCAGAGCTTCCCTCTGTGCCCGTGCTGGGGGAATCAAGCAGAGCTTCCCTTTGTGCCAATCCTGGAGGCATCAGGCAGAACTTCCCTCTGTGCCCATGCTTGGGAATCAAGCAGAGCTTCCTTCTGTGCCCATCTTGGGGCACAGCAGAGCTTCCCTCGTGGCCCATGCTGGAGGCATCAGGCAGAACTTCCCTCTGTGCCCGTGCTGGGGAATCAAGCAGAGCTTCCCTTTGTGCCCATCCTGAGGCATCAGGCAGAACTTCCCTCTGTGCCCGTGCTGGGGAATCAAGCAGAGCTTCCCTTTGTGCCCATCCTGGAGGCATCAGGCAGAACTTCCCTCTGTGCCCGTGCTGGGGAATCAAGCAGAACTTCCTCTGTGCCCATGCTGGAGGCATCAGGCAGAACTTCCCTCTGTGCCCGTGCTGGGGGAATCAAGCAGAGCTTCCCTCCGTGCCCATCCTGGAGCATCAGGCAGAGCTTCCCTCTGTGCCCATGCTGGAGGCATCAGGCAGAACTTCCCTCTGTGCCCGCTGCTGGGGGAATCAACAGAGCTTCCCTCTGTGCCCATCCTGGAGGCATCAGGCAGAGCTTCCCTCTGTGCCCATGCTGGYGGKATCAYGCAGAGCTTCCCTCTGTGCCCATGCCCGAGCAGCCTGGGACCCAAAGCCCTGTCCCAAGCCTGGGGTAGGTCGGTCCCACCTCTCTGCAGAAGTGTTGGGTTTCCCTCACCCAGCTGGGACCCCCAAGGCTGTGCTGGTGGGGTTTGTGCTGGAAYCTCCTGCCAGAGCAGCTCGTGAGGGGATGCTGGTCCTTGGAGCACCATGAGCTGTTCCTGCTGCTGCCTGGGCCTCAGGGGCTGCTGAAGGTGAGACCCTACCAGAACCTCATCAGCCTCAGCTCTCCCAGCTCGGGAGGCCATTCCTCAGGGACTTGTGTGGCTTTGCATCCTTGCTGGTGCCCCAGCAGCCACTTCCACGGGATCTCTCTGTTCCTGCTGGTGATGCACTGAGCAGTTTGAGCAGAGACCTGGCAGTGGTGCTGCAGTGTCCCATGGTGGTACAGGTGCAGGAAAGCAAACCTCTAGCTGGAAATGATCCTAGAAATGCCCCTCTCTGCTCACAGAGATGGAAGATATATCCATAATGGAGAATGACATTTTATTCAGCAGACAGAGTCACTGCACTGAGATTTTGCTCAGATACAAAAGTCTTTAGGYACAGCTGGAGCTGGGTTGGTTGATCTCAAGATTACAGATGCAAACTTACTTATGGATGGGGAGTGGACTTGCCCTGAGGCTTTGTGTCTCAGCATTGGTGCTCCACCATTTGTCAGGCTGACCTTCAGCACGAGCTGCATCCTTTCTTTCTTTCACAGGTGGGACCTGCCAATGTAGATTGTGAGGATTTAAAATAAAAATTCTGCTTGCTAGCTGAGAATATTGTTCAGCTGAAGTACTGGCWTTATTTACTGTCCCTCCTTCCTGATCCAGCCCTCTCCTGGCTTGGCTGCCTGGKAGTGACCACCCAGATCTTCCTGGGAGGCATCTGTGCAGGTGCAGTGGTGGGGAAGGTGGTGGACTTCTAAAAAAATTCCAGCTCTTAGGGGTGTTGTGCAGCCTGGGGTAGCACCAGGCCTGTACACCAGGTACAGCAGGTCAGAAGGTGGATGAAGGAGGCAAAGCAACCTCATGGAATATCTCGAGTGATTTTCCTCAGACTTGTTTTAAACCCTTCAAAGTCAAATCTCAAACTTAGGGGGTTTCTTCTCCCTAATTAAATTAACAGGCCATATGGTGTTTACTGTGAGCGCCTGCAATATGGAAGGAGCTACCTCCTGGATCACTTTCTTTTTTCAAAAGCTGCTGCTTTACCTGATGTCACTGTTCTGAAATGTTCTTTTCAGCAGCGGGCATGAGGGGTTATTTCTGCCACCTCAGTGCTGTTGGTGTCACCTTCTGATCCCAGGGCTGAGCTGTGCCATAACCTGRTTCTGCAGCTTTCTTTGTTTTTTCTTGGTTTTTGTTAGGCCATTTTGCTGCTTAGTGGGGAGTGTACATAAGTCAGGGTTTTTTTCATGCTTTTTCACATGCAGGTCATGATTCTTGTTCTTGGAGCTGAGGAGAATAGAAAACAACTCAGGGTGGGTTTTTTGAGGGGTGCTGGTGTTTTCTTTTAACAAATGCTACAATTTTTTTTCATTGAAGGTAACATCACCATCTCAGGAATCTGTCAAACTGCAAGTTTTGTAGAGTTTTGTTCTTTCTTAATGGGTTGGTTTTAAAGAACTTACTTTGCKTGTGCTGCTTTTATCTTTGCATGAGATGTGGAGGAGGAAGTGAAGACCTTGAGGAAGAAGAATCACTGGGTTTTTATAAGATCCTTGCAGTTAGCTGAACAGGAAATAGGGTAAGAATCTCTAAACTTGRAGGAGAAGTCAAGGAATGGAAAAGTTTCAGATTTTGCTGTCTGTTTTGAGCTGCCCTCACCCATTTAGTAGAGTTTTTTGGTAATCATCACTTGTGTGTGAGTGCACATGCTGTGAGCTCACCCTGCCTCTCTCCAGTGGTGTAATTTAACCTCTCTCTGCAATTTTTAACTTGTTGGTGCATCTTTTCCATGGGAGCTAGGTGACCCTTCATCTCCAGCCAGTCTCAGCTTGTTGTGGGGTGTCTGAGCTCCCAGGAACAGARCCATTTGTGGCCACTGAAAACACCCTGCCACATTAGCATATTCCTGCAACGTATGCTCCAAGGGTGTTTCTTTGCAGAGAAGCCTCTCTAAAGATAGCATCGTGAAGTTCTGTGTTGTCAACCAGGGACACTTGATCTAAAAAACAACATTTGATACACAGACAAGGTTTGCAAGTGCCATCTGGATTCTGGGAGATGAGCTAGGTTGTCTCTGTTTTGCATACACTCACCAGGAAAAAAAAAAAAAACAAGTGTGTGCAGGCGGATGAATTCTTCAGAATCACCTGAGCAGAACTGTTTAGACCACATGAGTGTCCTCAGTGACATGGGACACCTGTGTAATGCCATACCACTGGGTATCATGTCCCTCTGGACCTTCTTAGGGTGCTGGAAATAATTCTGTACTTCAGTGATATATTATTGAAACCCAGGTGGGATCAATTGAAATTCTCTCACACCAGTAGGATTTTAATCTCCTCTCCAGCATACTGCAAGGCAGAYCCTGCAAATGATGCATTTCCCAGCAGAAATGGGCATCTTTTTAGGGAGGTGGGGATGCAGGGAACGCAGATGTCTTTGTCTGGCTCCAGTTCTGCCTGGTGGAGAGGCTGTCCTCAGACCCATGCCAGCACTGAGAGAAACCTGAACACCATGAAAACCTAAAGTAGCCCTACAGGGTTGGACAGCAAACTCCCTGTCCARATCTTCCCAGGGACATGTAGCTTATAGAATGTATTTTCCTTCAGGGCCTATTTCTTGACTTTCTAGTTATCCTCTCATATGCAAATCTAATTTGCCTAATGGGCTGGTGAGTGTAATTGAAAGGCAGCCTGCACTTACACGATAGTGAAAAGTCTCACCTGTGCCCAGGCACAGATGGGGCTCTGCCTCACTGCTGCATCATTAGAGGAAATTTATAGGCACAGTGTCACAGSCTTTGCTGTGACCAGGGAAGGAAAATGGCAGTTTAGAACAAACTTGGGGGTTTGATGGCTTGTTTTGTCCCCCAGTCTCACAATTTTGAGCTTTTTGGGTTTTTGTCTTTCTCCTGTGCTCCAGTTGATGGGGAGCAGGTTAATGAAGGTTACTGGTAACTACCTGAGGACAACCCTAAGAATGATGAATTAGAAAGTCTTGTCTGTGCTGTGTTGCTGTGTGATGGGTTGAAAGTGAGTGCAGCAGCAGCTGAGCCAGCCTTCCCTCTCCAGTCCCTGTGCATCACTGAATCTCCAGAGGTTTTCCATGGAAATTCTCCACCTCTGCTGCCCATGAGAGGGAGGGGAAGGAGGCACACAGAAACAGTCACTGCTGTGCCTCCATCTCTGCTGGGATCATTCCCAGAACAGACCAATAAMTTGTGGATCCCCCYTCCCTGGCAGTGTTCATGTTCCACTTGGACAGGGCTTGGAGTGYCCTGGTCTGGTGGAAGGTGTTCAGGGCTTTGGAACTGAGTGATCTTCAAGGTCCCTTCCAACCCAAACCATTRCATGATTCTAAWCACTGAACTTTGATGGTTGTTCTGTCCATCCTGATTTCTCTGTGACTCTGCAGGAGATGCTGGCTCATGGGGCTCCAGGTAAGGACCCCTCTACACCATCAGACCCCCACACCCCTCCAAAACACACCCTGAGTGTGCTCCTCCTGTGCTTCCAGCTCTGGGGAATGGTGGAAATTTCCCACAGGCTGCTCAGGCTTGGGGCACAGAGGAAAAGCCATTTGTGTAGTGGTGTGAGGAGTGTTTTTAAGAGGCAGAATTGTCATCTTGGCAGGGCTGCTGTGTGTGCCAGTGATGGCAGGGACTATTAGCTGGGCAGCACTGAACGCACTTAGCGCCCAAGCGAATGAAGTGAGCTCTGCACAGAGCCAGGGAGCTGGGGACTCATTAGTGAGGCTTGGCTACCCCAGCAATATCAGCAGGGCACTCAGAGAGGGTGTTGGRGTGGGCAGCAGTGCCAGGGCTGCCTAGGAAAGCCAGCCTGGCTGTGGGACAAGGGACACTCCTGGTCACACAAGCTCAGGCTGGGTCATCCCAGAGCACGTGGCACAGGGCTGTGTCCAGACAGTTCTGGAACACCTCCAGTGAGGGGGATATTTGCCCTCCCTGGGCAATCCCACACAGTAAAGAAGTTTTTCACATTCAGGTGTGACTTCCTGGGCATCAGTTCCTGCCCATTCCTCTTGTCCCCACAGAGCAGAGTCTGRCCCTGCTGTGACCCTTCCCTGCAGACACTGYCAGAGGCATGGAGTCCCCTCTGGCACTTGTAAATAGTGAGGATGGAAGAGATTTCTCAAATCTTTCCCAAGTTCCTCCTTGATTTCTTGGACAACTTGCCCAGTTTTAGATAAATTCTGGTGGAGCTTTAGCCCTGGGCTGGCTGGCAGTGATGAGCTCCTGCTCTTCAGCCTCCATCTGGAGAAGGGAGACTCTGTGTTAGAGTCTGCTTTATATTTGGAAATGCTATGACTTCAGGGACCCAAGGGGGATGTTTTTCTGCATCCTTCCTTGATTGCTTCATTTTGGGTTTGTGGTAGAACTTGGTTAGTGGTTTGTTTTGCACTGGATTTGGTTTCTGTTTTGTTTTTTGCTGAAATGACCATTGTTTTCATCTAAACTGGCCCATCTGACTATGAGTTTCTGGATTGCTTCCTRCTCCAGATGGTCAGGATTTGTACCTGGTCTGTGCTTAACAAACAGGTTTGTTGTTAGTTTGGGGTTTTTTTTTTCCTAGTTTAATATAGACTTTTGTAATAGCTTTGGGTGTCCTTGGTATTATTTGTGCCTTTCTGTGGTCACGTTGGTTGTTATGGATTAAATGTGGTTTTCTGCCTTGAGATCTCACTTCTGAAAGAAGTGACCTTGCTTTTTTTTTTTTTAATTGCTGTTATTTACAGTTATTGGTAGTGGTGCTTGAGCTGCTAGCACTGCTGRTTTGTGTCTGCCTGGTATGCAGAGACTTTTTATATCCCAGTTTGTGCTTTACTCATTTGGAGTACTCTCTACTCACTGGATACCCCTGCTCTTAAGCCCCAGAGCTGCTGTTCGTGTCCTCCTTAGCCCAGATCTCCGTGCTCAGTGATATCTGTGATGCTCTAAGAAACCCAGATTTGCTCAGTACTGGTTGTTTTCTGAGGTCTGTGCTGATTTTAAGGTTCATTATAGTGTTGGGCACCATACCATCAAGCAGCAGCATTTGGAAGATGGAGGACAGCGAGAGGGATGTCTTCTTAAATGGTTTTAAAGCTTGACTTTAAYCTCCTCCTGTATGTCTTTAGTAATCCGGTTTAAAGCTCCCAAATCTTCAGTCAGTGGATGATTTTAAGGTGGGTTTGATTTCATCCTTTTATTTTGAAAGATTTAATGATTTTTCAGGCTGTTCCCTTTTTTTCTTGTGTTGCTTGAACTTCCAGGGTGCTCCAGGCTGTCTCTGCCCTGCTGTGCAGATCCCTGGCGTGTGTCAGTGTGGGATGGGGACCTGTCCAAGTCATGGACAGTGCCTGTGTTTGTTGTACCCAGTGAGGCAGGAACACTGTGGACCTCAGGGATCCTGGGGAAAGGAC
The DNA here is from genome assembly GCA_002167245.1 of Sporophila hypoxantha. Classification (NCBI taxonomy): domain Eukaryota; kingdom Metazoa; phylum Chordata; class Aves; order Passeriformes; family Thraupidae; genus Sporophila; species Sporophila hypoxantha. The sequence goes on along the minus strand of NDFG01000323.1, from coordinate 241,298 downwards.
ATGTTGGCACAGACAAGGCTGTCWCTCCTGAAGGATTTCTGGGTTCTCTGATGACAAAAAACTGGAGTAAACCTTGCTGCCCTCATAACAATCTGTGGGAGCATTTGTACAGACCGTGCACATCCCTGTAGGAACTTGTCTTGCATGTGACCAGACTTATTCCCAGCACCTAACTGGGAGCAGAGACACAGAGGTGGGCATGATCTGAAGTGCCAGGAGCTGTGGGACTGGGATCTGAGCTCACCTGGCACTGTGATAAGGGGTATCACATCATCCCTCACCTGCTTGGGGTTAAAAATGCACCAGGCAGTGCAGTGGCCTCTGCTCAATGAGATGCTTTCCTCAGAGGAAACTCCCAAAATTATTATCCTTGGGGAGGCAGGGATTCATCCTGCAGTGAGCACAGTGGGACTGTGGTGGGAAGCCTTCAGCAAAGGGGCTCACTGTGCTGACCCAGAAACAGCATCCTTCTCAGCACCTCCTCATTTTCTTATGGCTAGAAAATGTCCTTCTTTTCCACAGCTTTTCCTACTGAAACTGAGAGCAGGGACATAAAACACCAGGCACTGAAAAAGGAGGCTTGCTCACCTGGTGACCATCACTTTTGGGATGAACCAGGCTCACAGTGCAGAAGCTGCAGGATTCCCTTGGTGGGGGGATTGTCCTGGGGAAGCCATGGGAATGCCAGACCTGCAGTGCTCCCCTGGATTTCCTGGAGCAGCTGAGCAGGGAGCAGGGCAGTGCTGCAGGGTGGGAGCTGTGGCCTCACTGCACTGGTGGCCATCAGCTCCTGCTGGGCTCTGCTCTCTGCACATTGCCCTCTCCTCAGCTCTTCTGCTAAAGTCATGCAGCGAGGAGGCTCAGGGTCCTAAATGGAGTTTGTGGGGTGGCGGTGGGATGAATTTGTGCCTTAAATCTCTTATGATGGATTTTTCACCCAAAAACGCTGCTTGGACACCTCTAATTGCAGCATCTGTGTGAGAGGTGCAGGAGAAGCTGCAGAGCAGCCAGAACCCCCTGGGAATGCTCCCCTTGGAGGAGAGAACCTTGTAACCCTCCCTGAGCCATTCCTGAGAAGCCCAGCAAGGGCTGCAGTGGTGGTGGCCCCGTGCTGGATCCTCCTTGGGGAGCTGTGGGTTCCCTGTGAGCTCCCTGGGTCACTCCTCAGAGCCTGCTCCWGCAGCTCTGCTTTTCCCAAGCCTGTTTAAATCAGTGGATGCATTCCCACTGACTGTTTGGAGCTGCAGAGAGCCCCTTGGAGCTAATTAGTAATTAGAGGATGCCAATTAACCACGGTTCCCCAGGCTCTGCTGCTTTGCTGGTACTGCTGGGTTGGAGAAGGAGGGAACAAAATGGAGCCCAGTGTGAATGTGTTTCATCTGGAGAGCAGGAGAAGGGTGGAGCTGCTTGTTAAATGGCCAGCAGTCCAAGTTTTAAAAGGATTTATGAGGGCTAGATAAAATCATGTCCTAAAGGCTGTCTCAAAGCCTCTGTTAAGGTGGAAAATGCTTTCTAAACTTAGAGCTTGTTTCACTGTGTTTTCTCTCTTTTGGACCTCCCAAAATTTTACAGGTACAAAAGTTCCAGCTTTATTTACTCCATGGTGTTTAGCCTAGGCAGAATGAAAAACAGATTTGCACTCTCAAAATTACAGTGCTCAGTTGTTCTTGTGTATAACCTGTGGATTATAGGCCTGCCCACCTTTGGAAATGTGGTCCCTAAACTGTAACAGAATTTAAGGAATGCTCCTAAGGGAAACAGGTTTTTACTGCTATTGCCAGGGGAGATTTGGTCATTCAACCATGAGTTTCCCACTTGTTGGATCACTTCTTACTCTCTGGTGTAAACCTGGTGTTCACTGGACCCRAGAGGGGCYAATCCATGGCCTTGATGCTCYGGCAGGGAGCAATTTCAGACCTTTTAGGCGTGTAACCCCTTAAAGCCAACTCTAAAATTAATTTTTCTATCTAAAAATAGCTGAGATGGTAAAAGTACTGCTTTTATTTTATTTTTTTAATACAAACATAATTAAATCTTACTTTCACTTTACACAACATTTACAATAAGCAAAACCCAAGCTGTGTTTTGCCCTGACATCTCATTTCCCCACGTGTAGAAGCGCRGCAAAATAACATTAAATAAAAACACCCAATCTTTGCTAGCAGGCTGTTGCTCCAAGCCTTTCTCCATGGTATCCCTTCTGTACGTGTTGTGTCTGGGCTCCACCAGCCTCGGGAGCCGTTAATCTTCCTGGTGTTTTCTTCCCTGAGGCAAATGAGACACAGATGTTCCCATCTGGAAACTTTGCTCCCGCCACCGTTGTTCTGCTCAGAGTCAGAGGCTTTGGAGAGCAGTGCAGCAAGCTGAGACTTTTAAGAAGTCATTTTTTGCCATGATTGTGATAATTGCCCGTTTGATATCTGTAACTGCTTTCATTTTTCATTCCCAGTGCTTTAGCCCAAGGAGTAAATAGTGCGGAGGAGGAAATATTGCTTAATATTGTTATGGGAGTGGGTGACTTAAAAAAAAAAAAAAAGTCTTGATTCTGTGATGTTAAATGGAACAAGGAATTAATGAAAAATTACCAAAATACTTAGCAGTATCTAAGCAAATGAATTAGTGAGCAGCTCTGGCTTTGCTGAACYAGTGCCCTGTCCCAGGTTATAACCCAGCCAAAGGGGTGGTTTGGGGAGGCTGCATCACTCCCCTCAATCCCCAAAGTGCTTCCTATCCTAAAACTGCAATGCAGGCCTTGGTTTCCAGSAATGTTTTCTCCTGGGCTATATTCCAGGAGTGTATGCCTCCCTCTGGGGTGGCTGTCTCTGATGAGGGCAGAGCAATCAGCTGGTGAGGATGAGGAGGGTTCCATGCCCCAGGGCACCTCGGGCTCCCTGGCAGAGCTCACAGCATCCATCCCTTTGAGACAGTGATGAGCAAAAGCTGCTGCCAGGGACATCAAGGGTCCCCAAAATTTACTTGTAGGGATGCTAGTGGTGTGGGAAGGGAATGGCTGTGGCTGGGGCTAGAGCAGCTACTGCTCCTGGGTGGAAATGGCTCTCAGGGTAACTATTCCCTGCCTCCTTCTTGGACAGAGAGCAGCAGAGTGGGGATTACCACAACAGGGTGGTTTGTGTTCTTCTAGAAGCGAGATGAGTTTGGGGGRTTGATGTACAACAGCTGGTGGGGAGTGTTGGATGTGATAGTTTGTGGGGTGAATCCCACGTCCAGGGTTTGGTCCTGGCCTGAGTCTGTGGCCCCAGAGGAAGGCTCTGGAGGCAGGAGTGCCCTGCAGGCAGGTTTGTGCTGCTGGGTCTGACATGGCCATGGCACAGGCAGAGCTGGAGCTGCCGCCGCCTTGTCTGCCTGGGAACTGCCCCAAATCCAACCTGTGCTACTGCTGAGTTCCTAGAGCCAGGCACATTAATAGGATTTTATAAAAATCACTGAAGGGCAAGGCGGATAAAGATCTGCAGTCTGCCTTCAGGAATAAATTATTAATCTTATTTCCCTTATTAACTGCTTTCTGGACTGCTTGTGAACGATAACATACTTTGCTCTTTCAAGTTCTTCTATCTGAGTTTCACATTGAATTGAGATTTAAAGTGAAACAGCTGTGTGTGGGAGAGGACTAGATGGCAATGGAGATACACGCGTTTATTTTTGATTTATAAAATGCCTCTCCCAGGCTCAGCAGCTCCCTCCTGTGTGATGCAAGGCTCTCCTGAGAGGTGCCTAGCCCTCTCCACTCCCACAGCATCRTACAGCTCAGGAGCTGGGATGTGCCATAAACCCGAGCTAAATGGGGTAAAAATAGGCTGATCACATGGAGTGGAGAAATATCTGTACAGGGACATGAGTTACCCACTGCCACTGCTGCTGGAGTAGCATCTTGGCCAACTGCATGGCATGGAGGGAGGAGGGTGGACAGGGACCTCCTGTGACCAGCCCTTGCTGGTGACCTGGTTATGCCACACACTCATGTCCCCCAGTGCTGGTTGTAAATCACCTTTTGTTGACTCAAGCAAAGAAAGACCTCTAGAAACCACCCCACAAGCAAATAAATGTCAATATTTGTAGAGAGAAGTCATCCTGACTACAGACCTCCCAGTGTCTCACTCTCCTCCAAATTGGGACAGACCCAACCATCCTTTTTTTCTGAAAGCTGCTGTGTTGGCTGCCTTGTTCCTGATGCTTATCTCTCCTCTCCATCGCTTTTTGATGCAGCAATGCTGCAAAAAGATAAAATATTACTTCTCCCTTGACGATGTGATGGGAGTTTGAGCTTGGGGGAAGCTGTCTGGAAGCAGGTGAGGGAGGGAATTGCGGTGGAGAAGCAGTAAATGGCATCTTCTGGAAGCCTGAGTAATGATGCTCTTGCTTTGCATGTAGATCACCTCTCATCTGCATGCCTTGGAGAACTGCAAAGGTGCTCTACAGATGGCTTAGAGCCATCAAGGGGAGGGAAAGGCAACCTTGGAGCGGAGGAAAGATGTTAATAAAATTTAAATGTAATTCTTCCCATTTCTCAGTTCCTAAATGTGAAAAATATTAGCTTGGTGGAGACTGAAAACAGATGGTGAGCAGTTGGAGCAGATAAGCATGTTATTCAAAATAAACATTCGCCAAAGCTGGGGAGGTGGCGAACCATATTTCATTTCACCCTATTTACATTATCAGGTCAGGTTACACTGATGCTGCCTCTCGTCTGCATTCAGATGATCAACAGGGACCCTGTGAGGAGCCAACTGCAGCACATCCTCCTCACTGGGGACGTCAGGGCTGGGCTGGGGCATTCCCTGCTCTGCCCTCCTGCATGAGACATGGAGCTACTTGCASAGTTATAGAACAGTTTGGATCAGAGGGGCTGTTAAAGGTCTGTCCCTCCTTCTTTTCCRTCTTTCCAGTGGCCTCTCTATCCATTTAGCCAAGTTTGGCATTGCTCTATCTAAATCCGTATAAACAGTGGGGGAAGAAGTTCCTGGYACTGTTTGTAGGGAGGGCTCATTTTGCTGACTTGTAGGTGGTCTATAATTCATGCCAAGTGCTCACCTGAGGTGGCAGGGCCAGAGGAAAGKGAGGTGTGGCTGATCTCCCTCGCTTTGAGGGATGTTTTGGGGTGGGCTGGGTCCCCTTTGGGGTGTCTCTTTGTCCACTGGCTCTGGAATAAGCTCAGYCCTGGCTCGTGGGTGACCAAAGAATTTCTCCTGCTGGACCTGACCTTGGCTGTTGTTACTGGGACAGTTCTCCAGTCCCTTGCTCTCAAGAGGCAGGTATGAATTTGGGGGTTTTAACTATTTGGAGTGGGAGAGACTTTTTAGGTTATGAATATGTTCTGCCTGTTCCAGATGAAAGTTGAAAACATCTGCTTTGATTAAACTTCTTCTTTCTGTCTGAAATCATGACATGCTTTTCCTCCTGAGACTGAACCACTGGGCAAACCCTTGTACACAGCCTTTTACTCAAAATACACCTTTGTTAATTTACAGGTTTGCAATATAACCACTTAGTGGTAAAAGTTTTGTTGKCAAGGTCTGATMTTGAGCCRGTTCTCTGTCCTGCAAGCTGCCAAAGGGAAAAGCAAACCCTTACCTGGGCATAGCTGCTGGAGTTGCAGGGCTGTCTCATGCTTAATGTAGTTTTCTCTTATTTCTTCCAAGATATTTCATGGTTTGACTTTTACAGAAAGCTGGAGAGCTCGAGTCTGGCKCATGGGTTGGTGAGACACAGTTCTGACTCTTTGCAGCTTATTTACAAATGACAGTTCCAAAATCACTCCACAGTTCATCCTTCCTCCTTAACTCTTGTGCCATGGAATCAAGGGGAATCCTACCTGTGCATCAGGAATGGCTTGGAGATGCCACTCAGGGAGGTGACTGGATTAAATTGTGCCCATGCAGACACTGCAGTGTAAATTCAGYTAAAGCATCCCCATTTTCTGCTCTGTTGCAGTGGCTCTTCCTCTCTTCCCTTGGTCTCAGCAAAGCCATGGCTCTGCCAGGGAATCTAGATCAAGGCTTTCTCTTGAGCAGAGTGGAGCACCTCCTGATACTGCCCTGAATTATATTTTGAACTTTGGGAAGAGAATGAGGAGGAGACCATTTGTGTCTGTCTGCCTCACTGTCACTCTTCTCCAGTTCCTAATCTTGATTTTTTGGGCAAGGTAACATCCAGTTCTACTCATGCACTGTTTTTACTTCTTTTTCATCACTTAGTTTATTCTCTAATTGCCAAAGGAATTTAGGYATTAATTTAAATTCCAGTGTAGTTGAGATACTCCCTAACTTGTTGCTGTTTTTTTATTCTGCCTTTTCTCAAGCCCACAGGCATGAAGAGATMAATAYAGCAATTTCTTTATACAGRTTATAGTGCAAGTAGATGCTGAGGTTACCTGTCACAGCAACACTCTTTGTACTAAACACCARAGGTGGAAAGACTTCTTTAAAGAAAATAAATAGGATGTGATCTGTCTGGAGCTGATGTTGAAACTGCCCCTCTGAAATGTGCTGGGAGAGCTGYGAAAATGCAGGAGTGGGACCTCTCTGAGCATCACTTGAGACCCCAGATATTTTCTTGGCCTCTTCTCCCATTGTCTCACTTAGCTCTTTCTCCTTTCCAGAAAGAAAAATCATCAGCTGCACTTAATCCTGACATATGTTCCTTTTTAATTTGTTACGCCAGGATGGCGACCGGAGCYGCGAAGGAAATCTGGTGCACACCAACAGCCAGAGCAAAGCCAGATGAACCCAGGGCCTTGCAGCTTGTCAGGGAGGGAGAGAGGGAGGGCTCCAGGTGTGCTCACAGCTCTGGGGCTTTCTGGTCTCTTGCACACCTGGGCTCCTTAAATGGGCCACAGGAATATCTAGGGCAGGAGCACAGGCTGCTCTGTGCTGCAGCTGCCCCTGCCCAGCTGAGAGCTGCAAAATCCACGCTGCAAACCCACCACTGCTGGAGGAGATGGAACTCCTGCATGCAGCCAGGACTAAAACAGCACCTCACTGGGTTGTGTTTTCTCTGAGTCCTCTTCCCATGGCAGCTCTCCCACCCAGTGTCCACACTGTCCCCTGTCCCTGGTCACCTTGGGCAGGTCCTGGTGCAGAGCTGAGCACGTGTCACTGCAAACTTTGGGCATTTGGCAGCTTGACAGCCAAAGTGTTGTGCCATAAATATGTCTGGCCTGCTCCTGCAGGCGCTGCTTGAGAAGGAWCAGCAGCATTTGTGTTTCTGATCCAGGTAAGGTTTGGAAGGAGGAGTTTTTGAAGGAGAGCAGTGCAGTGTTTCCAGTTTGGGCAGGTGTCTTGCTCTGGTGCTCGGAGCATTCAGGSACTGACAACAATTATTCTTGTTGGAGTATCATCCAGAATCTGTGATGGCATTTGACTCTTTGGGTGAGTGACACAGCTGAGTGATTTGCACACATTTTGAGGAGCATCTCTGCATCCTCCCTGTGCAAATGGAGGCAGCACTGAAAAGCTGCTCTTGGTGAGCCAGTAAATATTTCTGAGTGGTGGAAGTGAAAGAATGGGACCAGGAAGGCAGCCTTTCTCCAGGGAGCTGCTCWCTGGCTCAGTTTTAGCCCCAGGTCAGCTCAAGGCTGACTCATGCCCTTGGTCACAGCCTGGTTTGCTCAGATGATTCTCATTAAATGGACATGTTTAGGCTAAAAAAGGAGAGCTTCAGAAAGATGGTTTTTATCTGCATTTATAGATGCCCCAGGTCATTAGCAGGAAGCTTTTAAATTTAACAATCCTGTTTGCTTCTTGTCTGTTAGAGTGGGCTTGGAAAGGAAGGTGTTGGCTTCTTGTGGGCTTCAGTTTRGGTGTCTGACACAGTAGCTGCTTTTATTTTGGGGTTATAAATTCCATGCAAAATTTATCTCCCTCTCTGTAAATTAACCAAATTAGTTCTGCTTTCTTAATGTGCCCTAGGAACATTTTAGGAAGGAATAGGAGAAAAGTTAAGGATTTCATGCTCTCCAGAGTATGGCAATATCAGATTGGCCTGGGAAAGGGSGTTTCATGGGAAGAGGGAGAAGAGGKGGAGGCAGGTGGGTGACAGTGGGACCCTGGATGGTCATTGGGCAGCTGACACCGAYTGCTGGAGAGGCACAGTTAGTGCTGGTTTGATTGAATAATTTGGGTCATTTAGCAATGTGTCCCTTCCTTGCCTGAGTGAGGGAACTCAGACTTTTTGTGATAGAAATACCCCTAACTTTGTGTACAAAATTCCTCTGTTTTGCTGCATTTATTTAGAGAGGAAAGAAAGTCAGGGAGTTTTCCCTGCTCTTGCTGATAAACTCACCTGCTGGAATAGGTGCCTACATGTATAAATGATGTCATGTTCCTACATCAATGCATGGTTATTCATCTGAATATCATATTCYTGCATGGGAATGACAGGGAGGGTCTGCACATCAGGCTTCAATTGTATGGAAACTGGGCCACATGTACAGTAGTTTGCAATATGGGATTAATGTAGTTATTATAAGTTAAAATTAATAMTAGTTTCCCATGGCTTCAATATCTCCCCACTTCATGAAAGCAAAGCCTAGAATTTTTTTCCTTTTCTTGAAAGCAGGTTTAGATAAATGAAGACACAAATGTTCTGAGATGTGGGGTTTGTAGCAATTCCAACCCAAGTTATTCCACCTGTACTGACAGYGCAGGAAAACATGGATTTTCAGAGTGTATCATCCCTGCTTCCCCTTCCTGCAAACAGCAGAAAGAAATGCTGGGAYTAACAAAGTTCATTTGTTACCTTGCTGGCATTCCCCGTGCCTTGCCATAAGGAAAATAAATGAGGCAGCTCGGTGGCAGAGCAGGTGCTGGGGCTGACAGAGCAGATCCCAGGCAGCAGCACGAGGGCTCAGGTGCCAGTTTGTTTTCTCTGCTCTCAGAAGCACTATTTTTGTTGTTGGGAATCAAGAAGTAGCAGGTTTGGGTTGTATTTCAGTGCAGAATTTTGCCACCTATTCAGCGCTCTATGGGAATGCAGCATTTAATCGTTTGRCTGGGCTCAAAAGCTGAGTTTCTTGCAGCTGACAGAGATTGGTAAGAGCTGTGGATAAGAAATTACATGGTAATGGTCCCAAGCCCAGCTTGCACCACTGGAGAGGTGGAAGTTGGGTTCAGCTCCCTCGCAGCCTGAGCTGGGGTGCAGCTGGAGACCTGGCTGTGTTCCTGGGGGGGACAAGCTGCTCACAGCTCGTTAGTGAGTTAATTGAGCAAGGGGAGGGCCAGCTTGAGGAGCAGGGAGTGGGGACCATCATCTCAGAGGGGTGATTGCTTTGGGGTCATGGACACTGGAGATGCTGGCAGTGCAATACAAAGCACCCCTGGTTTGGGACTGGCTCCCACAGGAGCTGTGCTTTGGAGATCCTTAGGCTTTGTCTGCTGAGCTGTCTGCACTTTAAAAACCAAAAATACCCCAAAACACCCCTCAAAAAAAAATCCCACTATTACATTAGYATGTTTCTTCCTTTTTGTCTTGTGAAGCTGATCCCAGCCACTGGAGCTGGGAGTGTGGTCACACTGTTCCCCTCAGGACTGCAAAGGAAGCTGCAGTTTGAGCTGGTCATAGACTGCACACAGGAGTGGGGCTGTGAGTAGCTGCTATCAGCTCATCTCTACAACCCCAGGCCCATTCCAGTCACTTCTGGCACAGCCCAAGTCCAGATTACTGCTTGCATGGCTCCCAGAGGTTGTGATTCCTCTGGAAAGGCTCAGCGAGCAGTGTATCAGAGAGATCTTAAATAGGGGCAAAGCAAATCGACAGAAGCACTTTGAACAGCATCTCTGGGCATGAGGGGTGAGGGGATGGAGTCAGGATGGTGAGCACAGACACCACAGACATGACCCCTGGTGCCTGTCCCAAGCTCGGGGCCCTCCAGAGCAGTGTGGGAGCCTTGCGTGACTTCCCCCAGCTCTTATCTTCACCCTTGCAACTGTTCCCGGCATGCTGGGCGGGGAAATGCGTGTCAGGGACTGTCACTAAGCCTTGCCACCTTCTCTTGGTACAGTTGCTGGTGAGAAGAGGGTGCCAGTGATGCCCGGATCGCCCGTGGAAGTGAAGATCCAGTCCAGGTCCTCTCCTCCCAACATGCCGCCGCTGCCCCCCGTCAACGCCGGCGGCCCCCGGCCCGTGTCCTTCACTCCAACTGCACGTAAGCCCAGTGTTYCTGCTTGTCCTGGGACCTGCTCCAGCCAGCAGGGAAGGCTCTGCTCCTAGAACTCACTGGGGTGTCCCAGCCATCAGCCAGGGCACGGCAGTGATGCTGCCTGGCTGTGTGGGAGGGGGGACCAGGGCTTTCCTGCAGTTCTGTAGAGTATGCAGGACATAAAACAGGCTGTGTAATTCCCCCTTTTCCCCCCTACCTGCTCTTGCTTTGCTCCTGATGCTGCCTTGAYTCTTTCTCTTTGCAGGTGCAGCCTTGATTTCCACCATAAACTCCTTAAGAAATTGAATCTTTTATCAGGTCAGCTTCAAGCGAGCCAAGAGCTGGGCTTTCCTCTTTATCTTTTGGAGGAGTTAATTCCCACTCTGCTGTATCTCACTTTGCAGGCAGCATTCCTGCAGCTGAGATTAGAAAGTTTTTCATTTTTTTAATTTCCCAGCCTTGAAAATTCCTTGCTGTCCATCCAGATTCTCTTTTTTCCATCTTCTCTTTATAATCTTTCCTATTAAGCCACAGTCAGTCCTGATCCTGCCCAGCTGTAGCACAGCCTTGCACCCACTTCTTCTAGCTGAGTGTTGCTCAGAGGTGACTCTATGGATGGAAAGGACCTTCAGCCTTTTCTTACAGCCTAGAAAGGGTCTTTTTTTTCCTTCTTTAGCCAACATTTAAGCCATTTAATGTCTTTTAAAAAGCATTGTTCCYGAGCAAAGCRGCTTTACTTTGTTGGGCATGGAGTTATCTGACCCCCACACATGGCATATACATATTTTCCATGCTCTCRTCACCCCTTTTCCCTGCACAAAGTGTTCCCTAGCTGGTTCTGTGTTGCTGTGCTGTCCATGACAGTGTCTGGGCTATCTCAGAGTTCCATGCTGGCACTGGGATTTGGAGATTTCCAGCCCAGCCTCCTGGAGGACACACTGTGATGTGCTGGCAGCAGCACTAATCACTGGGTTATCCCGCCAGACACATTGTCCCCATCTTTATGTGCTCAGGCGTTTTTAATGGCTCTCCTTTTGCTCAGGCAGAAAAAGACCATTAGCAATGTGACAGAAATTAATTTTTCCAATGAGGATGCTTGGCACGCTGTTAAGGGCCAAGAAGCCTGAATCTGCTGATTGCAGATGACTTAATTGCCTCTTTCCAAGACACATGAGAGATGTGACCTATGATGAAGTTCATTCTTGCTTTTTCATTTCTCAGTTGCACCAGATGGCTGTCTCTTATACACATCTAGATGTGTATAAGAGACAGGATGTGACCTATGATGAAGTTCATTCTTGCTTTTTCATTTCTCAGTTGCACCAGAGGGTCTTGGTCACTCAGTGGGGGTGTGACCTGCCCTGGCTTGGGCAGGTGATGTGGAGCAGTTGGAACAAAGCTGTGCCTGCCTATGGATCACTAACACAGGGTTGGAGAAGCAGCAAGACCTTTGACTGTGTAGGACCTAAGGCAGAATTTAAGAGTAGCCTTAGATGATGACTTTGTTCCCAGGAATTTTATCATCCTGGGATGATACCATCCATTTATCAAGCCAGCAATCCCACTGGTCTGGGTACTCTGCCTCGCTTGCTGCAGCGCTGTGCTCTCACCTGGCAGTCGAGGTGCCAGCCCTGCTGTGTGGTGTGTGGTGGAGCAGGTCCTGGTGGTGTGCAGCATCAGATAAGTGCCAGCTGCCCTGCGGTGGTGCCGTTGGCAGAGGGTCAGGAGGGCTGAGCCCAGAAACGCAGAGRGCGGTTACGGGGCCGTGTCTAACGGCATCCCCCATCCACCAGCATCCTCTGCTCCCTCCTTGGCAGCCTCTCCCCAGGGTCCCCTGCAGCCCCAGGGGTGTCTCWCAGCTCCTCTTTCTCCTGAGGTATAAATAGAGCCCGTTGCTCTCCCCAGGCTTTCATCTGAAAGAGTAAGAGGAAGTGAAATAGAGAAGGGGGAAAGTGCCTCAGTTGTGGCCGCCGGAGAGCACGGAGCTGCACAGCCTTTGCTGTTTGAGAGAGCTTCTCTTGGCAGCTTCACCCTATCTGTAACCCTTTTATAGTGAAATAAAGGCCTTTATGAGTAATTACCAGAAAGGCCTTGCCTTTCACACAGCTCTGGTGTACTCTGTGGAGCTGTACCTGTGAGTACATCCTGACGTCCCTGTCGCTTTGCTGCTTTGGGAGTGGGTGTGAAAAACAGGAGTTTTTCAGGTTGCTTTGCTGTCTCTTATACACATCTAGATGTGTATAAGAGACAGCATCCTGACGTCCCTGTTGCTTTGCTGCTTTGGGAGTGGGTGTGAAAAACAGGAGTTTTTCAGGTTGCTTTGCTCCATGACAAAAGGCATGAGCTCACATTGCCTTTGTACCTCCATCCTCTCAGTGCTGGCCTTCACCTTCATCTCATCATCTGTCTGTGAGGGCTGTCACCCCTTGGTTGGCAGGAACCACCTTTGTTGGTCTCTGTAGCCTTATCTTTCATTGCATCTTAACTGACTCTGGTTAAGTTTCCCTCCTGTGCTCGCCACGAAGGTCCAGGTGTGTGGAGCCTTTCCAGCCTCCAACCCTGGCATGCCCCAGAGTGGTTTAACTGTTCAAGTACCTCCTGTCTTCTCTGAAAAACCCCTCACTGAGTTCATCAGGATTTGGTATGATTCTTGTGAAGCTGCAGGAGAAATTTTGGCATCTTTTCTCATGAGTTTCTGCTCCTCCCACAGGCAAGGGGCAGCTCTGCCAGGTGGTTTCAGGGCTTCTCTGAACACCATCACTTGAAATGTTTTTTATACCTTGTGGCCCCCTTGTCAGCACTTAAATCATAAGGGATTCAGGGCTGGGTTTTTAAGGATAAGCCCTGTGGATCAGCTATGACTCTATTTCCAATGATGTATTTTCACTCTGAAATGCTGGGTTTATACCAAGCTGAGGCCCCAGTGCACAGCTGCTCATCAGACAGGGCTCGACATTGCACAACCACAACGTGGGGATGTCAACAATTTATCCTAATCCCTTGCTGAGTTCCCAAACTTCCAGCCCTTCAGTCTGTTTCAACATGCTCACCACTTACAGGAGGCAAAGTTGCAGATGGGACCAGGTTGGAAAAAAACAACTGTGTTTGTGAAACTCCCTGCAAATCCCCAGGGAGGGATGACAGGCACAGGGCAGGCTCTGCCAGCCCTCCTTGGGTGAGGTGGAGCCACCTGAGCTGCCCCTCAGCAGCAGCAGGAGCCTCCTGGCTGGAGGATGGATCCACTTCAGCACCAGGGCACAGGGATGTGCCCACCTGGTGCTCAGCATGGCTTCTGTCTCCCCTTTGCAGTGCCCAACGGAATCAACCATTCCCCCCCGACCCTGAACGGGGCCCCATCCCCACCCCAGAGATTCAGCAACGGCCCTTCCTCATCCTCCTCCTCCTCACTGACCAACCAGCAGCTCCCAGCCACGTGTGGAGCCCGGCAGCTGAGCAAGCTGAAGCGTTTCCTCACCACCCTGCAGCAGTTTGGGAATGACATCTCYCCGGAGATCGGGGAGAAGGTCCGGACCCTCGTCCTGGCACTCGTGGTGAGTCCTGCACCATCCCAGGCTGCCTGGCTTCTCCCAGSTCCTGGCACACAGTGTTTGTTTGCATCTTTGCTGAGCCAGACTCTTGTGTTTGTGCTTCCTGAGAAAATGAATGATTTCTTTTTTCTTTGCTGTGTTTCAAAAAGCTGTTGGTCCAGTGGCTTAGGCACGAGATTGTGTGCAGCTAAACTTAAGGAAAGCTGGAAGGAATTGGACAAAGCCTTTCTGTAAATCATGGAATCACAGAATGGTTTGATTTGGGACCTTAAAGATCATCTCATTCRTAACCCCTGCCATGAGAACACCCTTCAAACCCAAATGAACAGGTCTTGCTGCAGAATTGTATCCAGTGTTTGCATTTATACAGAATAACTGGGAGAAATGCTGTCCAGTGCATTAGACATGATACTSCACATGCTTTACAMAGGCATGGAGTGACAGGACAAGAGGGAYTGGCTTTAAACTGAAAAAGWGGAGGTTTGGATTGCATATRAGGAAGAAATTCTTCCCTGTGACGGTGTTGAGGCTCTGGRARAGAGTGCCCAGAYCAGCTGTGGCTGCCCCTGGATCCCTGGCAGTGCCCAAGGCCAGGCTGGACAGGGCTMGGAGCAGCCTGGGACAGTGGGAGGTGTCCCTGCCATGGCAGGGGTGGAATGAGATGGCCTTTAAGGATGTTTTCAAACCCAACCCATTCTGTGACTTTGGACTGAAGCCCTGGAGCCCTGGGCAGCTGTGGTCCCGTGGGGCTCCTGCACTGATCTCTGCTTTTTGGCACGTTCTTTTGAGGCTCAGCAGGCCCTGAAGGGAGCTAGACTGCAGCAGCCTGGAGRATTTCTGCTTCCAAGGCAAACCTGAGTCTGTCCATGTCCTCTGGGTCACTCCCAGGGCTTAAGCACTGGATGTAAAATGCTGCTGCTGCATTTATATAGCATATTTAATTCCATGGATGTACAGTAGTACCTCAGCCTACCCTTTTGGGGAGGGAAGGAGAAGCTGTCCAGGTCCCTTTGGATGTTGTTCTCARCCCAGATCGTGCTTGTTGCTGCAGGGGTGAATTTTGTATATGCAGATTATCAAATGCTGCTGTCCCAGGGAGGCCTGAGCAGCCCTGGGGGAGGCAGGGCTGGACCAGGAGAGGACCACAGTGAACAGAAGGCTGCTGAGACTCCATGGATAGGTTAGATGAGGAGAACTGAAGGGGAAGAAGGTGTGCAGTTCTGAGCAGCTGGGATCAAAGTCTGACTCTGCACAGCCTGCCCCAGCATGCAGTAGATGCCAGCTGGGTCCTGCTGCCCTGGAGTCAGCCTCTGCCTCCCACTCTGGAGCTGGGGGAGTGCTGAGCCAGGCAGTTCCCACCCCTCTCCTAGTGCAGCATTCCTGCTCCGCTGGCCTGAGCCTTGCTGGCTGCATCCAGCAGGATCCAATGCAAACACTGTCAGTCCTGGAGCAGCAGATGCTGTCTCCCTCCCAGTTCTGTTCATTTGGAGCCATTTCCCACATGTCTAAAAATAAGAACAAATTGCCATTTCTTTTCTTAATTTCTTTTCTCAGAACTCAACGGTGACAATCGAGGAATTTCACTGCAAGCTGCAAGAGGCGACCAACTTCCCCCTGCGGCCATTTGTGATCCCCTTCCTGAAGGTGACAGGGAGCTGCTGGGGCTTGCTGCCACTCTGTGTGCCTGCCTGTGCCTCTTGGCACTGTGACATTGCTGGGAACGCTCTCCTTGCAAGCACCACAGCAATTCTGCTGGAGCCCAAGACAGACTGCACAGAGCTGGCCGTGTGGGACTGGCTGACGTTGTGCTGTGTGCCACATATGTCTGCTTGTGTGCTGGAGATAAAGGAGGCAAACCAAGCTCCATGTGGCAGCTTCTGAGCCTATAATCTTATTTGCAAATGTTCAGATCTAGAATGTTTGAAGTGCTGGCACACGGAGTCTGTCTGGGATGGTTAAATCACAGAATCACAGGGTGGTTTGGCTTGGAAGGGACCTTAAAGCTCATCTCATTCCAGCCCCCTGCCATGGGCAGGGACACCTTAAACTAGACCAGGTTCCTCCAAGCCCTGTCCAACCTTGCCTTGAGCACTTCCAGGGATGGAGATTCCACAGCACCTCTGGGTAACTAGATGCTGGAAGTACACAGTGCTTCCTGTAACACTTGGATTTTGGGTCCACCAGCATCAGGCTCCTGGGAAAATACAGCTAAATCTGCCAGTGCAGACACCAGGAGCTGGGGGATCCTGAATGGGGGGTCATGGGTCACAGGTGTTACTGCTCTGAGCTATTAATAAAAGCCAAACCTTTTGGAACAGCTGCTGTAACCCAGRCCTGTGCTTGTTTTCCAGGCCAACCTCCCTCTGCTGCAGCGGGAGCTGRTGCACTGTGCCCGCGCTGCCAAGCAAACGCCCTCCCAGTACCTGGCCCAGCACGAGCACATCCTGCTCAACACCAACACCACATCTCCTGCTGACTCCTCCGAGCTGCTCATCGAGGTCAATGGCAATGGCAAGAGGCACAGTCCAGACAGGTGACAAACAGCTTTTGTCACTCTGCTCAGTTGTTGAAGTCGTGACTTTTGTTTTATCTTTGCTGCTGACAAAGCTTTAAGCAGCATCCAGGATCTTATCACACCCAACAACAATTCTGGCTGTTCTGAGACTTCAYTGACTGRTCCTACTGCACTATGAATTCAGGTTGGGTTCCTCTTTCAGGCAGYGTGTGTCCCAGAGGGACTTTTGGGTAGCACTGAAAAGCCTGAGCCAGAGAGCTGAGCAGTTTCCCACCCCCAAGGCAAGGAGCGGAGGCATTGGCAGGGCTGGGAAGGATGCGCTTCATTTTCACCACGTTTTATTCCAAGATAAAAGTTGTTATGCAATTATGTGGAGCATGCCTCAAATTTATAAAAACTGTGAAATTTTAATTTGGTCATGCTCAGAGAGATGAATCACAACACTCAGGCATCCTGAACCCTTTTCTTTGARGGGGTCARTTTGTGCGTCGCCTCACAAATTGAGCGCATTTGTTTGAGCTCTCTGCATTTACCCRGTGGTAAAATCCTTGCTGCCCAAACCCTGCTGATTCCAAATCTGCATCTTTCTGAGTACATGTATGGGATGCTAAGGAATGCRTGTCTGTGCTGGTGTGATTGCAGGAGGGAAGACAGCAGCTTTGAYAGGGAGCCGCTGCCAGCAGAGCCTCCGGCCAAGAGGGTTTGCACCATCAGCCCCGCGCCCCGGCACAGCCCTGCCCTCACCATCCCCCTGATGAACCCCAGCGGGCAYTTCCACCCCACCCCACCACCCCTCCAGCACTACACCTTGGAAGATATTGCCACCTCCCACCTCTACAGGGACCCCAGCAAGATGTTGGAGCACAGAGAGATCCGGGACAGGCACGGCYCGCTTGGTGAGAGCCTGGAGGGCTTCTGGTTGAGCTTTGGTGTTGGTCTCTGCTTGGCCACTTGTACCAAAGATGGTTGATGCTGGGCATGTCCTCACAGCTGAGTCTTTGCAGGGAGTTCAMAGAAAACAGCTCCCCTTGGGAAGCTGCAAACAGGAGGATTGAGAGTTTGTATTTCCCTGTATGAAGGCTGGAGTCATGAGGGTGAGGAGGAAGGACTTGGTGTGTGAGTTGAGTGTAGCCAACCCAGCAGGCAGYAAGAGAGGACAAGGAAATAGAGATTAACTTTTCCAAGATCTCCAAAGTAGGAGAGTAGAGATTGACCCCCTGCCCTGTTTCTCCAAGGGATGTGTGGGAGGTGCATGATGTGTTTCCAYCACAACAGCCTGAGTCACAGGCTCTGAGCTGCTGTGGGTTTATAACAGGAGAACCAGCTCCACAAGCAGGTCAGAGCTGGAGCCACAAGTAGATTGTAGCACTTCCCAGACAGTGAAGCAGACAGGGATAAAAAAGCACCACTATGGAATTACCCCTGTAGAACTGCCACCTGGAGATGTGTTTTAAAATCCCAGCTTTGTGGAGCTGGAAATAGAGCTCTTTATTCTTGCTTTGGGGCCACTTCTCTCTCCACTGGTCCATCTGACCCCCCTTGGCTGTGTGTTGTTGCAGGGTTGAATGGAGGCTACCAGGACGAGCTGGTGGATCACCGCCTGACAGAGAGGGAGTGGGCGGATGAGTGGAAGCATCTCGATCARGTAAGGAACTGCAGGGGCTGTGGGAAGCTTTGTGGGAAGCAGCAACCCAGCCTTCCACCTGCTCCACTTGGTGATTTCCTTGTTGATACCATAGCCAGGCTCTCCTGGTGGCTGGTGGAGGATCAAGCCACCACAAGRAGGTGGATGGTGGGGAGGGCTGAGAGGCGCTGTAGCGCTTTCCTGGCAGGTTTCCTATGCCTGTGGTCAGTGGAAAGTAAAATTGGTGTGGCTGAAGTYTCTAGAGCTGGGGAGCTTCTCCTGCAGAGCATGGCCAGGTGCTGACATGGCTGGCTGAGCGACCAAACTCAGCTTTATCCCCACTGGGATCTTTTCTGCCCCAGCCCTGGCCAGCYCAAGTGCACAGATGCACTAAGTGCAGTCAGGATATGGACTTACAAAATGAGTAAACCTATCATTACTGTATTTTAAGACTTTTTTTCCCTGAGGTGCCAGCCTTTTGTGGACCAAAAAAAGCACCAACAGCAAGACCTGGTYCTTCTGGCAGATTTTATGCTGAGCTTTTTCCTTCTGAGCAAGGCAGCTCCTCCAGGCKCTTCACTGCTGTTTCTGTCAGAGATGGGATTAAAATTCAGCTTTGATCATAAATGCAGAGAGACCTCACGGTTTAAAGCTAATAGGTTTTTTTGAGGGGATGGTGTTGGGGTGGAGCAGAGGCCCTGTAGCTGAATATTTGGAGTTGGACTGTGACTCTGCAGAACTGACACCAGGATCATAACCAAATCCCATAGGAAAGTGGTGGGGTTTTCCTCTCCACTTTTAGGAGCATGTCCTGGAGGTGTTGAGCTACCTCTTGTGGTGACCCTACCTGGTSCTGTGCCCTTGGGCATGACACCATCCCAAATCCTGGGAAACCACCTCACTCTTGTCTCAACTGCCTGGTATGGTCCCTCCACAGCGAAACCTGTGATGATTGAAATATGATTCTCTTRGAGCCAGGTCTCACAAGCTCTTGGAGATATATTTCACACCCAAGATAGCTCAGCTACCTTAGAAGGCYTKAAATCAGCAGGATGGCTTCTYTGGTAGTGTTGGAAACAAAAAGGTTTTAATAAAAGGCAAAATYACAAAACTCTMTACAGAGAAAAAAACAATCCAGGTGCAAGAGGCCCTTCTGCRCCTGGTAAAARACCTCACAAAAGTAATTYGTTTCTTTMTWCTCTTCTTTTTCTAGTATTATCTCTTCTATTTCTAGTATTTATCTGTATTCTAGTATTATATCTAGTAATTGCTCAGGCAGGACTTTTTGGCTCCTGTCCAATTCACTATCCTTAAGTTTGAGGTGAAGTTCCCCAATCTTATGAGATGCCTTGTCACCTCATTGAGGAGAGAAACTTCTGGCTTTATTTCCTTTTTAAGGGCACCAAGGATAGTTTTGTGTCTTGGTTTGGAAAGACAGGAGTCTGCTAAGGAAGGCAGGAGCCTCCCCTGAAATGGAAAATGTAAACCCTCCCCACCCCTCTGAATTGCTATAAATTTTAAATTAAGGGGCTCTTAGGCAAAAATATGGGAGCAGGAAATAACAGTTCTTTAATAGGGAATTTAAAAAAAGGATAAAATAAACAATGCTGAACTAGAACAACACTGCCGGAGTCAGAACCCAACCTGACACCCTGTGGGTCAGGGTGCTGGCAGCAGTCCCATTGGAATTGTGGCTCAGCCCTCCTGCAGTGTCAGGGGTGGTTCTGCTGAAGGAAGGGTTTCTGTAGAGCAGATGTATTCTTCCTCTGAAGATCCAGTGGAAGAAGAGGACAACTGCTGTTCCTTCTGGGGAAATCCAAGTGCAGAAGCTGTGCTGGTGTTCCAGAAATCTCCAGAATTATATCCAGGCAGGAAATGCTTGGCTCCTCCCCCATGGGCTCACATCTCCCAATGGGATGCTGTAGTTCTTATCAGCCATGCAGGGACATTCAATAGCTGTTATCAGCAGATGTCCCCTCCCAAGGGAGGAGTGATTGTGGTCACTCATAAGAGAGAAGATAAGGCAAATCCACTTGACAAATGATAATCTGCCATACAGATGGTAATGGAAAACATCTTGTATGCAATCTGGAGCATTATGTCACTCCGTTAACAAGAGACACACTCCTATAATGCCTCAGACCCTTTCCCCTGCCCCGCAGGCCCTGAACTGCATCATGGAGATGGTGGAGAAGACGCGGCGCTCCATGGCGGTGCTGCGGCGCTGCCAGGAGGCCGACAGGGAGGAGCTCAACTACTGGAAGAGACGCTGCTCCGAGACGGCCGAGCCGCGCAAGGCGGGCACTGAGCTGCTCAGCCGCCAGCACAGCCCCGCCAGCGCCGACTCCGCGGGCAGCGGTGAGCGGGCACGGTCACGGGCAGSGAGGGTGGTCCTGTGTGCCAGTCARGGGATGGGGTTGGTTGAGCACTGCTGTGGATGGGACAGATGTGTTTGCCCTCGCTCAAAGTGCCTGGGTGACACTTGGCTGTCTCTGGGATGAGCTYGGTGGCCTCTGGGACACCTGGAGCCACAGGAGCCATGTGTCCCTCTGATGACACAGGGCTCTGCAGGATGAAGCTTCTCCCMTGATGGAGAGTCCATGGCAGGGTGGGACCCACAGGTGTGGCATTCACYTTCTCTGGAAAAATCCCTTTGTGCCCAGGATTTTTCTCCTGGGAAGCTGAGAAGCCTCAGAGAAAAGGAAAACAATTCTMATCTCATTTGCTTCTCCTGTGTTGTGCRRGGCTAGAARGTATTTGGAGATTGTTTACCCAAGGTGATTGCTTGATTGGACTCGTGTGAGTTGTTTTTACTCATTGGCCAATCAGG
Organism: Sporophila hypoxantha; assembly: GCA_002167245.1. Classification (NCBI taxonomy): domain Eukaryota; kingdom Metazoa; phylum Chordata; class Aves; order Passeriformes; family Thraupidae; genus Sporophila; species Sporophila hypoxantha. The sequence goes on along the minus strand of NDFG01000323.1, from coordinate 220,628 downwards.
GCCAAGCTGTGTCAGGACTCTGGAGAGAGTCACCAGTTTTCATTYTTATCTTTWTAGCATTCAGTAAGTATCCTTTCTGTATTCCTTAGTATAGTATAGTATTCTTCAATATAATATASTATCATAAAGTAATAAATGAGCCTTCTGAGAACATGGAGTCAGATTCATCATTCCTGCCTTCGTTGGGGCACTTCCCAACAAATACTATAACAGCCTGGTCAGAGAGAAAGAAAGCTGGGTAAGTTTTCACATGAATCGGCCTAGGAAGCTTTAGGGAGCTGGAGATAAATAATGATAGTCAAATATCAAAACAGTCTGCAGGTGGTGTTTTTTAACAATCTGTTTTGCTGTTTTTCTCATAAGGTTGTGTACAAATGGGTGTCTTGTTAATTAGGCAATCATGTGAAATGTATTGATRAAATGACCAATCAGGTGCACCTGTAGTGAACTAAGGTATAAACAAAGAGAGGCTCAAATAAACAGGGCTTTTGCCTTTTTGCCTTCTGGGGGAAAAAAAAAAAACCCAACCAAAAAAACCCCAAAACAGCAAAAAAACTCCCAGGATGTCACATCCACACAGTGCTTACGTATTTTTCTCAAGGATTTGAAGAGAGGCAACACAGGAAGCAGATTTTGTCAGTGTCTAAAGGCCCCTTTGCTCATGCTTTCCTTGTCACTGCTGGCCAAAGCTGGTCCAAAGCTGGGGTTGAAAAGGCAGGGAGGAGGTGTTAGCTTCCACCACTCTCCCCCTTCCAGTCCCTCTTGCCTGAAGGATTTTAAATGTCGGGGTCTATTTATTCTAAAAATACCAAAAGCTTTTGTAAGTGTAATAGCTACCTGTGTTACTAATTCTATTTTTGTATCGTGAGTCAACTTTATCGAAGCTGACTGGTTTCCCCATCCAGTATGCAGGGGTTTGACCCTATAGAAAAAAAGAAGTCTAAAATGCTGATTTATTTCAATGTAATTCAGATTTCCATACAACCAAACCCACTGCAATTCAAGCRCTGGGGAAAAAACCCTCTGATTATTCAGTAATAAAAATTGATTTCTTCTAGCAAGAATAAATATKAATTRGATGTATATTCTGCTTGTTTGTYTACAAAATATAGAGTGAATCCTCCTGCAAGGAATCCAAGTGCCCCTGGCTCCAGTTGCCACCAAGCCTGAGGAGCAGTGGGTGTATGTGACAGCCTGGGGAGCACAGCCAGCTTTTAGCCCTTCTATATTTAAGTATATCARGACTAATACACTTCTAGCCCCATGTTGATATAATTAAAATTTTTATATAAATTTGGAAAGCTGTTGCTTTCTCCTCTAGTGGGACCTAGGGATAATTTTCAAGCTCTATTGCTCTTGTGAGAAGGTTCAGTTAAGCATCAAGCAGCATCTCCAGGTGTCTTGGAGGACAATCTGTCCATCAGTTCAAGCCTTTGAATTGCCCTGGGATTGGGAAGTGCTGTGCTTAATGTAAACTGCTGGTGTACAGACTGATGCTCWCAGCCTCTGGACAGTGCAGAAGTTGGATAACATACATTTATAAGCATTGCCTGTTGTTTTAGAYTACCAGGAGATAGGTTATACAGTGTCATAAATTATGCAAGGTGCTAATTAAATGCTGTAATTTATCATCTGACTGTTTGAGGAGTGGCTTTACCCYTAGGAATCCTCTGCTTGGAGTTTTAGCTGGTCAATCCTTCCCTGCCTGTGATGTCCTGAGCCACCACTGGGCACGTGAGCTGCAGCTGGGTGGGATGAGGCTTTGCCAACCTTTCCTGTGTCCCTTCCTCCAGCAGATTCCCTGAGGGAGTTCAGCAGCAGGTCGGGGACGGGCTATGTCACGGAGGAGATTTGGAAAAAAGCCGGTGAGTGTTTGCGGTGACCGCGGCCAGGATCCCGCTGGATCACCAGGGTAAACACAAAGCACACYTGCTGGGGGTTTGCTGTGCAGAAACAGCAGGAGCCCAGCTGCAGCAATGCCCCAGGGTGTGCACATCTGGCTGCCATCATCCCCACCCTGGCTTTCCCAAAGGGCTCTGCTCCTCTGTGATGCCATGGGGATCCCATGGCTGTCACGGAGGAGATTTGGAAAAAAGCCGGTGAGTGTTTGTGGTGACCACGACTGGGATCCTGCTGGATCACCCAGGCTAAACCCAAAACTGGGGGTTTGCTGTGCAGAAACAGCAGGAGCCCAGCTTCAGCAGTGTCCCAGGATGTGCACATCTGGCTGCCATCATCCCTCCCCACCCTGGCTTTCCCAAAGGGCTCTGCTCCTCTGTGATGCCATGGGGATCCCGTGGCGCTGAGCCTGGCCTCGCCGCGCGTTGGATGCTSTGCTGGGAACACGCTGCTGGAGCTGTGTTTCTCTGGGAGGCTCCTCTCACTGCCAGGGTGGGTGGGTGAGGCTGCTCTTTCCTTCCAGAAGAAGCTGTGAACGAGGTGAAGCGGCAGGCCATGTCGGAGGTGCAGAAGGCGGTGGCCGAGGCGGAGCAGAAGGCCTTTGAGATGATCGCGTCGGAGCGGGCGCGCATGGAGCAGACCATCGCCGACGCCAAGCGCCAGGCCACCGAGGATGCCTTCCTGGTCATCAACGAGCAGGAGGAGTCCACTGAGGTGAGGGCYCAGCCTGGAAAGGGCTTGCCAAGGCTGCAGAGTCTCCAGGTCAAACCTGCAGGTCCCCCCCACCTTTTCACAGAATCATGGGCTGGGTTGGAAGAGATCTCAAAGATCATCTCATGCCAAGCCCCTGCCATGAGCAGGGACACCTTCCACTAGACTAGGGTGCTCCAAACTCCAGTCTTCAACACCTTTTCCTTTTAGAAGTCTCTCTCCAATCAATAACTAAACAATGCACCAATATAATCAAAAARCCTTTTTAGGTTTTGCTGGCAGGGAGTCAGCCTGAACAATGTCTGTGGACACGTGTGTGCAGCCACTGGGCACCCTGAGCTGGACTCAGTGTAATCACCAGGGATTTTGTGGGATTGAAAGAGGTGTAGAAGCAAAGGGAAAAGGATGCTGGTGCATGCAGCAGTTTAGCTGAGAAATTATGGTGGGGTACTTGATCTTTGCATAAAAGAAATTGCTGTTTGTGYGCTTGAAAATAGGGCAGGGCAGAAGCTGGGCTGCAGGAAAAGCCCCTGCACATTCCTGGTGGTCTGTGCCACACTTGCATGTTGGATAAGAAGGGAGGGATSTTGGTTTGTCATAGCCAGTGCCATGTGCTGAATGGGTGCCTCAGAGAATCTCTTTCTACTCTGCAATCATCAATCACCCTCCCTGTTGCTCAACAGGAAGTTCACTTGGTAGAGCTTTTGAGATTTTGGGCAAAGGGAGTCACATGGCTCATTCCTGCCACATCCCATCCATGTGGGCTTTGCTCCCTACTTTAATTTCTCTGCACATACAAGAGCAGAGGGTTTGCTGAGCAGAATTCTGATGGGACTGTGCTGTTCATGTCTGCTGGGATGTGGGGGCAGCAGGTCCAAACCTCCTGTTGGTTTTCAGCTCAGCTGGGGCTCAGGAAGTGTGGCCAGAACCATGGAATTCTAGGTGTTATTCCAGAGAATTATGTCCATGGTGCAATTCCCAGTGAAATTGCTGAGGGTTGAACACACCAGTCGCATGATGGGAGTGGGTGGAACTGCTCAGGAAGCCATGGAAGGAATGAGGCAAGTAGTGATTTCTCCATAGGGGAATAGCAGAGGAGTGTTCTCCTCCTCCAGCTGTGCTGAGGAGCAGTCTGGGACCTCGGGAGCTGCTGAGCACCCCTGTGCAAGCCCTAGAGCCCTTGTCTAAAAGCTGTCCTGTGTTCTGGCACATCMTGTAACCTTTGCAACACAGTTGAAAAACACTTGAAGTGTAAACAGCTGRGAAGCAGTGACCCAGTTTTCAAAGAACTACCACATCCTTGGGTAGGGGCTTTTTGGTCTCAAGTCCTGCTTCCCCTGAAGGTGGAGAACCCTTGGGGACACYGAGGCTCTAGAGCAGCTCACTCCAAAGTGAACCGGTCAGGTGCTTCACTGCCAGCCCATAAATCACCACCATGAGCTGGTGGCTCCCGTGCTGAGCCTGGCAGAGGGAATCTCCCAGCCCTTCCCCACAGCAGGGCTGCCTGGTGCAGCCCAGCACCTCCCAGCACCCCCCAGCACCCCGCTCCCACCGCTCTCTGATGGTGGTCACAGCAGCCGTGTCCCCACAAAGGCCAGCTCTGACAGAAGCTGCGTTCTCACAGCTGAGCTGCCCTCCCCAGTGTGTGTTTGCTACGCCCTGCTCCAGCTGCAGGGAGGCTGCTCTGCCGTTCCTCCCCTCCCCAGAGCAGCTGCAGCCCTGAGCCGGGGCTGGCCCCTTGCCCCGCGCTCCGAGGGAAGCGGTGGCACYCGGGAGCCACCAGCTGACACCTCTCCCTGCGGCCAGAGGGGCTTTGCTCCACTTCCAGGCTGAAGCTCAGGCTCTGGCAGTGCTTCCACCTGGCTGGGAGGCTTTCAAATGAGCATMTGCTTTTCCAAATTGGCCTGCTCCAACCTCTTGTGCAGCGAGGCCGGGTGCYGAGCAAATGGTGCCTGTGCAGCGCGCCGTGATCCCCGCGGAGAGCACTTGGCTGGGAGGGAGACCAAAATAGAGCTGCTTAAAACAGGAAATAAAAAGGCCCAATAGCAGCATCTGCAAAGTGTTTTTCAGTCCATGCCTGCTGTTTCCTGTCTGCATTCGGGTGGGTCTAGGGCAGAGGATGTGCCTGGAGCAGCGTGACAGCGGCTGTGGGCAAAGAGCAGTGGGGGTTAGAACCGTTGCAAAGAGCTGGGAAATAGCAGGAATTAATGGATTGCTCATTTTCATATTCTCAAATCTGGGCCAGAGGGGATGAACAGTCCCCTCCAGAGCTGAGTCAGCACCATCCTGCAGCTCCTAGGGAAACTAACCCCCTTTCAAGCACAGTGTCTTTGCTCTTGCAGAGCTGCTGGAACTGCGGCCGCAAGGCCAGCGAGACGTGCAGCGGCTGCAACATCGCCCGCTACTGCGGCTCCTTCTGCCAGCACAAGGACTGGGAGAGGCACCACCGCATCTGTGGGCAAAGCCTGCACGGCCAGAGCAAGCCCCTGGCACTGCCCACGGGCCGGGTGGCAGCCAAGAGCCTCGATGGCATCCCCAGCCCAGCCCTGGAGAAGAGCTCGGCCACCACCTCYCGCTCCTCCACGCCAGCATCTGTGACAGCCATAGACACCAACGGGCTCTAGGAGGGAGGCTTSGCTTCACTCCACTGGATGAGTTCCCTGGGGGGTTTAAAGCTGAAAAAGCCCCTGCAGCAACTGTTATCACTTGATATATATGACACATCAGGGCACCGGCACTCTGGCCTTGCCCTCTCATCCTGCCTTTTCCTTTGTGGCTCGTGGACTGGGGTGAGCCTCACCTGCAGCATCTCCCTGCTCCTCTCAGGGGGACACCAGAGCAGTGTCAGGACCTGGGGGACACTGGGCACCTGCTCAGGGGACCTGGACTATGGGGGGAGCACTGGCACACGCCAGAGGTGCTGAGGTGTGGTGCCCAAGCAGGGAGCCCTGTCCTTGTGGCATGCTCAGACTCGCTTCCCAAAGTGCCAGAGCCACCACTGCCTCCTCCTGCCACCTTTCCTCCATAARATCCATGTTTGTCCCTGCTCCCAGGCAGCTGTGCCCCAGGTGGCTGTGTGGGCCGGTTGTTGCTGGGAACAGACCAGAGCCAATTTCCCAGCGGGAGCATCTCATCCTCTGTGCAATGGCAAAAGCTGAGCCCACTTCTCCTGCCTCCAGGCTGGCAGCTGAGGGTTGCAGAGTGGGAGGAGGGGATTTGTCTGCTCTAAAACAAGAGGCAGTGGCAGGGAGGTACTGCTGGATGGCCTGGATTCCATCCCAGTCTGTGGTGGGACAGACAGTTGGGTGTTTCCTGGGTGGGGCCTGTGCTGGGGGAACACGTGCACAGCAGATCTGGGCTGGGTGCAGGTGCCCTTTCCACCTGGGGGCCGTTGTTTTGTTTTTTCACTGCCTGGAAGCTGCTGGTTTGTGAGTTCCTGCTGTTGTTTTTGAGCCCAGGGATCCTCACTGCTGCGAGGGGTTGTTTACAGCCTGTGCTCTCCACTCACACTGGTAAAAGAAAGGCAGGACTGGGTGTCCTGTGTGGATTTTTATCCCCTGCTCCAGGGGATTCCTGCAGTGCTGCATCCAGAGATGCCCAGGGATGTGCATCCACCTTCAGAGAGTGTCCTGAAACCCCAGGAGCAGAGGATCCCAAAACCAGGGGATCACGAGGTCCCTGGGGAAGGGCCCAGCCTGGGGAGCTCTGTCCAGCACAGYGTCCCTGCTGTGGGGTGGAAAAGGGGATTGGGGGCACCCAGGGCAGTGCAGGCTGTGCCAGCACAGCCCTGCAGCAGGGCTGGCCAGGYGTGTCACACAGGGTGGCAGTGGCACAGCCCGTGCCAGGGAGGGGATGTGCCCTCCAGGAGCTGCTCCCAATTCCTTCTCCTCAGCAGGGCCCTGTTTGGGACTGTGAGCCCAACGAGGCAAGTCATGCCCTCATTATTTCTGATCACTTTTTCAATTGGAGGCCAATAATGGAGCTGTAATGAGATGTCACAGGGGTGAGCAGGGAACCTGCTGCTCCAGCCCTGGCCCTTGGGCAGCTGCTCTTGTGGGATGGAGCTGCTCTGCAAGGTTTTGTTCAAAAGCCACGAGGTCTCCTGGTGTTGAAGTGAATCCCACAGCTCCTGTGGCCCTGGGGATGTCTCCCCTGTGTCCCCAGGAGTTGGAGCACACTGGCATTGAGCAGCTCCCACTGGGGCCAGCCTGGCCTGCAGCAGCCCATGCTGGGGCTGGCAGGAAGGGATCTCCTGCCCTAAGGGACACTTCTGGAACAGCCTCAGGTCAATCCCACGTGGCTGTGAGTCCCCTCCTCACCTGCAGCCCCAGCCRCACGCTGTGGGTGAGTGGTGGCAGTGCCAGGCTGGGGTGGGGAGGGGGAGCAGGGCAGGGCTGGAAGGAATTGCTTGTAAATAGATRGTCTTCCATAATTCTCATGCAACTTTGATGGCTGTGTATTAAAATTAACCCCAGTGTAAATGAATGAAATACTAACAGTCATGATTAGAATGATTGCTTCTTTTCTTTTTTGTTGTTTTTTAAAAGATGGAATGATAAATGTGAACTTGGGGTGTGGGAAGACATTGGGTTAAGGTTTCTATTTTTTTTTTTTTTTTTGACATTTAATTCTGTAATAGAAATTTGTTACTTCATTCCTGTGCATAACTTATTTAATGTCCTGTATAAAGGAACCCAAACTGTTACAGATGTATTTAGTTTGTTTTACTCAAAAGTAGTCAATAAAAAGACTATATTCACCCTCCAGCTCCCCTTCTCTSTGGGAAGGGGCAGAAGTTTTCAGCTGTGCTCAGGCAGCTCTTGGGGTTTTTGGGGGATGCTGCCACACCTTGGCCGTGGCCAGGGGACTTTTAGGGACAGAAATTTCCTGCCCGGGGTGSTGATGCTGTGGGCAAAGCCTGGGGGCAAGTGCAGGCACAGCTGGAGTTCAGCCCCATCCTCAGTGATTTCTTTGAGTTTATAGCTCTGTGTGTTGTTTTCTGAGCTTTTTTTAAATGATCTTTTATGTGAGCACAGAGCYGCCTGCAGGGTGCTGTCCCAGCTGCCACTGCCAGCCCTGTGCCCCTCAGGGGTGCCCCTGCCCACACCTTGGCCTAAACAGAGGATTTTGGTCTCCAGGCTGCTGCAAACATTAATCCAGTGGTGAAAAAACCCAAAAGGGAGGGGTGAACCCCACCTGGGGCTGGGGAGGCAGCTCAGGAATCCCAAATCAGTGCCTGCTGCAGGGCTGCCCCTGTGGCTGCCCCTCTCTAACCCACCCTGGCAGTGCCCTGGCACAGCCTGTCCCTTCCTGATGGTGCTGCTGTGGCTCCAGCACATCCCTGCATCCTTTTGTTTGTCACTCCCAGGGGCAGGAGCGTGGCCCAGGGCTCTGCTGCTGCCCTGTGGTCCCAGCAAATCCTGGCTTTGGCCGGGGGAAGCAGCAGGGATTGATAATCAGACAAACAATGGGCTGCTTGGGGATGGGGACAGGGCCAGGCTCTGCCCCCCATCCCTGGGAGGGCATTTGTGCCCTGGGCTGGGCTGGCAGCAGCTGCTGTCCCTCCAAGCAGGAGCTCCCCTGATCCCTGCACGTTCCTCCTGCCATCACCATGGTCAGCCCTGCACCAGCCCAGCAGCCCTGCTGCGAGGCAAGGAGTCACCCTAAAACCCAGTGGCCCCTGCTGTGCTGTCCCCCCTGGGTCACAGCCAGCCAGCAACAGGTGTTTGGGGTCCCCAGGAAGGGAGCTGCACCCCCTGCCCCTGCAGGCACAGCTTCTCTGCCTGCAGCCACGGGCTGGGGGCAGGAACAGCCCAGGTCATGCTCTGCTGGGGCAGCACCCTCAGGCACTGGGAGCAGAGCCCGGGGCTGGAGCAGCTCTGGTGAGTCAGCGTTGGGGTGCAGGCACCCCTGGTGCTGAGGACAGGCAGGGGCACAGGGATGATGTTCTCCAGGCCAGGGGGGGCTGGGTGGTGGAATCTGACCAATCTCATGGCTGCTGCTCAGCTTCCAATTCACAGTTTCTGCTGTCTCTGAGGCTGCTCTTTTGCAGCTTTCCAAAAACCCTCGGATTTTATAGATTCCCACAGCTGGTGTCCTCCTGTCCCCTGTGCCCTCCCACTCCACTCCACACTGGCTGTGACAATGCATTTTCCCCCAGCTCAGCAGAGGCTCTGCTGCTGCAGCACCACCAAGGAAAGCCCCAGTGCCACCTGGAGCAGGTGGCATCTGCCCAGCCTTCCCCCCACCCCAGACCCTCCCACTGCCTCAGCTCCGCTCCCTGGCACCTCTGCCCGCTGCCAGGGCTGGGGTTGGGAGCTGAGCAGGGGCTGGAGCCCCTCTGGCCTTCCTGGCAGTGGGCTGTGCTGGGGACAGGCTCAGCTGTGGGCACAGCTGCTGGGGCACACAGCCAGCCTCAGAAGCCACATGCTGCCAGCGTGGCAGGCCGTGGGCAGGTACACCTGCCAGAAGCACTTCAGGAAATATTTTTTTCCCTATAAAACACTCTTGACAATCCATATCAGGCCACCTGGCTCCCTGGGCTGGATGTCACAGCTGGCCAGGCCGTGTCCCCTGCCCATCCCTGGGCAGCCCCAGAGCCAGGAGGAAGAGGAGCAGTGCAGAGGGACTGAAGGCTCCCTGGCATGCTCCCCCAGGGGCAGGGCTGCCACCCCTCCACAGCCCCCAGGCAGCTCAGACACTGGCTTAGGAGCAGGAGGAGAAATAAATAAATTAACATGAAAAGAGCAAAGGAGCCCAAACACCGGCAGGGCCGAGGCAGGCAGCCCCCGCTGGCCACAGGAGGGAATGGAGGGACAGGGAGGTGACAAAGGTGACAAAGGCTGTGCCCACGGCCTCCGCATGCTGATGGTGTCCTGGAGACGCTGCCCCGGGTCAGTTGTGTGTTCATGATCCACCAGGAGGCTGGGAAGAGAGGAAAGCAGGGAGCTGAGGGCAGTGTGAGACTGGGAATGGGGATTTGGGGTGGCTGAGATGGGGACCTGACCCTGAAGGTCCTAAAGCACCCACCCCACCCCGGGCAGGCAGCCTGGAGAGGGGGGAGCCCCTGGAACTGTGGCAATTTCCTCGAAGAGGAGCTCTGCGGAGTGTGGTCAGTGGCACTTGGGAGTGTGGTGTCAGTGGCACTGGGAGTTGTGGTCAGTGGTACTGGGGAGTGTGGTCTGTGGCACTGGGAGTGTGGTCAGGCGGCATGGGAGTGTGGTCAGTGGCACTGGGAGTGTGGTCAGGTGCGCACTGGGAGTGTGGTCAGTGCACTGGAGTGTGGTCAGTGGTACTTGGAGTGTGGTGTCAGTGCACTGGGAGTGTGGTCATGTGCACTGGGAGTGTGGTCAGGGGCACTGGGAGTGTGGTCAGTGTGGTACTGGCGAGTGTGGTCAGTTGTACTGGGAGGTCGAGGTGGAGTGAGTGTGTCAGTGGGCACTGGGAGTTGTGGTCAGGGGGCACTGGGAGTTGGTCAGTGGCACTGGGAGTGTGGTCAGTGCACTGGGAGTGTGGTCAGTGTACTGGGAGTGTGGTTCAGTGCGCACTGGGAGTTGTGCGTCAGGGGTACTGGGAGTGTGGTCAGTGGCACTGGGAGTGTGGTCAGGGGCACTGGAGTGTGGTCAGTGGCACTGGAGTGTGGTCAGTGCACTGGGAGTTTGGTCAGTGGTACTGGGAGTGTGGTCAGTGGTACTGGGAGTGTGGTCATGGTACTGGGAGTTGTGGTCAGTGCACTTGGGAGTGTGTCAATGGCACTGGGAGTGTGGTCAGTGGTACTGGAGTGTGGTCAGGGGCACTGGAGTGTGGTCAGGGGCACTGGGAGTGGGTCAGTGGTACTGGCAACTCAGGAGCAGCAGGTTCAAATTAATCCATCTTTTATGGACTGATATTTTCCAAGACCCTGAAAGTGATCCCTGAAAGTAAACTGGGGCTGAATTTGTTCCCAGTCCCCACAGCTGGTCCCACTTCCAGGGGTGCCCTGGAATGGCACATCCCTGTGCTGGCCTCCCCTCGCCCCAGCTGGGCTGGAACCCTGGCTCTGAGCTGGGAGCAAGCAGCACTTTGCAGAGCAGGTTCAGGCTCAGGAACACAACCTGAGGCACCAGGTGTATTTGGGCCAGGACTCAGCTCATCTGCTGCCCGGGCAGAGGTCCCTGCTGCTGGCTGTGCCCACCCCTGGGCAGGGGACAGACCCACGCTCACACAGCCAAACCTGCTGGGACAACGGTCTCTGCCTCTGAGGCTTGAAAAATGTCATTTAGGTCAGCCCAAAGCGATGCTGTGCTCTGGAGGGAGCCCCAGAGCCTGCTCTGCCCTGCTCCTGCCCCGGGCAGCACAGCAGGCCAGGGCAGCCTCACCTGGGAACAGCATGGTGGTCACAGCTCCGGGGACTCCAGCAGGCTGAGGATGGACTGCTGGAAAGCCTTGCTGCAGCTGACTGCAATGGCTGCAAAACAGGGGTGGGGTCAGGGGGATGTGGTGCCAGGGCCCTGTGCCCACACAGAGCAGCTTCTGCCACGCCCAGCCCCTGCTTCCCCAAAAGCTGCATGGGCTGCTCCCCCTGGGAGCTGCAGCTGGCCCAGGGCACGCAGGGCAGGGCAAGGGAAGGGAAGGGAGCAGGGGCACCCCTGTGAGCCCCCAGCCCTCACGTGGCACTGCCCCACCTTCTCCACGGGTCACGTCCTCCTGCCAGAACTCGTACAGGATGAAAGCACGCCTCGTCAGCCAGCCTTGCAGGCAGAGACACTGCGGCGACAGAGGGACCCTGAGCCCTGGCAGGCTGGCACGGCCTGGCCACAGCCCTGGCACAGCCCTGGCATGGTCCTGGCACGGCCCTGGCATGAGCCTGGCATGGCCCTGGCACAGCCCTGGCACAGCCCTGGCACGGCCCTGCACAGCCCTGGCACAGCCCTGGCATGGCCTGGCACAGCCCTGGCACAGCCTGGCATGGTCCTGGCACAACCCTGGTACAGCCCTGGCACGGCCTGGCACAGCTCTGGCACGGCCCTGGCACGAGCCTGGCACGGCCCTGCACCCCTGGCAACAGCCCTGGCATGGCCCTGGCACGGCCATGGCACAGCCCTGGCACGGCCCTGGCATGAGCTGGCACAGCCCTGGCACGGCCCTGGCACAGCCCTGGCACGGCCTGGCACGGCCCTGGCACGGCCCTGCACAGCCCTGGCACAGCCTGGCATGGCCTGGCACGGCCTGGCACAGCCCTGGCACGGCCCTGGTACAGCCCTGCACAGCCCTGGCAGGCCCTGTACAAGCCCTGGCACAGCCCTGGCACCAGCCCTGGCACGGCCCTGGCACGGCCCTGGCACAGCCCTGGCACAGCCCTGGTACAGCCCTGGCACGGCCCTGGCACAGCCCTGGCACCCGCCCTGCATGAGCCTGGCACGGCCCTGGCACAGCCCCTGGCCACGGCTCTGGTACAGCCCTGGCACGGCCCTGGCACGCGCCTGGCATGCCCCTGCACGCCTGGGCACTGGCACGGCCTGGAACGGCTCTGGACGCACTAGCACGGCCTGGCATGGCACTGGCACAGCCCTGGCATGGCACTGGCATGGCACTGGCACGGCACCCTGGCACAAGCCCTGGCACAGCCCTGGCACAGCCCTGGGCATGGCCGGGCACGGGCCCTGGCACAGCCCTGGTACAGCCCTGGCACGGCCCTGGCATTGCCCTGGCACGGCCCTGGCACAGCCCTGGCACAGCCCTGGCACGGCCCTGGCACACCCTGGCACAGCCCTGCCACAGCCCTGGGCAGAGCTGCATGCCTTGGACAGCCCTGGCACAGCCCTGGCACGGCCCTGGCACAGCCCTGGCACGGCCCTGGCACGGCCCTGCACAGCCCTGGCACAGGCCCTGGCACAGCCTGCATGGCCCTGGCACATCAGGCCATGCTGGGCACATCACTCTCCCACGAGGCTCCCAAAGCACAGTCTGGGTGCATTCACAGCTCCAGGGGATCCCCAAAACCAAATCTGCTCCACAGCTCCGGTTGTCCAGGAGACAGGGACAGCCCTCACACTGCTCCTTGCTGCTGCCAGGACCAGCACCTTCTGTGGTTTATTATTCTCTTACCTTATCTATATTTTATTATTTCTTACCGTATTTTATTATCTCTTACTGTTTTATTTTATTATTTCACTTTACTCTCGTATTTTATTATTTCTTACTTATTTTATTATCTCTTACTGTATTTTATTATTTCTTACCGTATTTTATTATTTCTTACTGTATTTTATTATCTCTTACTGTATTTTATTATTTCTTACCATATTTTATTATTTCTTACTCCTCCCCAGCACTGCCACAGCTCATCCTTCCAGCCCCTTGGAGCGGGTGTGTGTCACCCTTCACACGGGGGGAAACTGAGGCAGGGGGCAGGAGCAGAGCCCACAGCACAGCCCCCCAGCTCTCTGCCCCCAGAGTGGCAATTCCCCCATTCCCTGGTGCCCAGCAGAGGCTGGGGCTGGAGGGGGGAGGCAGCCAGGGCTCCCTGCAGGGCTGGGCTGCAGCTGTGCCAGGGCAAGCAGCTGGGCTGGGCAGCAGCAGCAGCGATGCCAGCTGAGGCCAAGCCCAGGGGGACAGCACAGAATGTCCCCAGCAGCTCTGGGGCTGTGTGCCCTGCTCTGTGGTGCCCTGCAGGGACCCAGCCCCACGGAGCGTCCCCAGGCTCAGCTCTGTGCTCCCATGGAGAGCCAGCCCACACAACACCACCCTGCTGCCTCCACAAACAGCCCTGATGAGAAAAACCCATCCATTCCAAAGGAAAAGCCTCCCATTCTCTCCACCACACGTGTCACACAGAGCATCTTCCTTTTGTTTGGACTGAAAATGTGAATTTGTGCTGTTGGAAGTGAAGAGCTGAGGAAGGACKCTTGAAACGGGAGCAGCAGGAACATTCCCTGCTGGAGGCAGTCCCGTGGGACAGGGCAGGGAGCAGCTGTGCCATCAGGGCCAGCCTGGCACTGCCACGGCCCTGCAGGGCCCTGGGGCAGCCTTGGCCTCCCCAGGGGCAGCTTCCCCCAGGCTCTGCATGCACCAGAGCTCGGCAGGAGCCCTGCCCTTGACCTTCCACTGCTGCCGAGCCCTTCAGGGCTGCATTCTCCCACAGGAACACGCCACAGCCYCTCCTGSMGGCACCAACCCCCCGCTCCTCCCCAGGCACTGCTTCTTACTGGGAATACCTGCYGCAGATGGGATGGCACTGGGGCACACTGCCTGCCAGCTCCCAGCCCAGCCTCGCACCCAAAACACCCCACACAAACCCTTGTGTCCCCCGAGGGGGCTAAAACCCCCGTTTCTGGGGGGGAAACCCCCAAATCACCCCGAAAACAGCCCAAAAACACCCCAAAGCAAAGTCGGCACTCACTGCAGGCAGCTGCTGTGGCCGGCCGTGCCCTCGGTGTAGGAGCGGASCGCCCGCCGGAGCTGCTCGATACTGCTCGTGGCCACCGAGATCTGCCTCTTGGCCACCAGGATGTGCTGCCAGGGACAGCACGGCGTCAGGGGCTGTCCCCTCCTGCCCCCTGCTCCCCCCCGCTGCCATCCTGTGCCACCGCAGCGCTGGGGACAGCGGGGACACCAAGGGCRGCTGCCCACCTGGGCAGGAGATGCTCCATGCCCCTGGGGGGGTCCTGCTGCAGATCCCCCACAAAAAGGGGCCTGGGCACCCCTCCCCTGGCTCTGTGGGCACGCACAGGCAGAGGGTGCCATCCTCGGGGCTGGCAGGGGGCACTGCCCGGGGCTGGCAGGGACACGAGGGAGCTGCACTTGTCCCCAGGCTGCTCCATCAGCGGGCACAGCAGAGCTGCAGGATGGGCAGCGTGGGAGAGGGGGCACTGCAACCAGGGACAGGGACAGGGACAGGAATGGGGACAGGGACAGGGACAGGGACAGGGACGGGGACAGGGACAGGGACGGGGACAGGGACAGGGACGGGGATGGGGATGGGGACAGGAATGGAGACAGGGACAGGGAAATGACAGGGGCAGGGGCAGGGACAGGGGCAGGGACAGGGACGGGGACAGGGACAGGGACGGGGACAGGGACAGGGACAGGTTCGGGGACAGGGACAGGGACAGGGACAGGGACGGGGACAGGGGCAGGGGCAGGGACAGGGACAGGGACAGGGACAGGACAGGGACAGGGACGGGGACAGGGACAGCAGGGACAGGGGCAGGAATGGGGACAGGGATGGGGACGGGGACAGGGACAGGGGCAGGGACAGGGATGGGGACAGAGACAGGGAAATGACAGGGGCAGGGACAGGGACAGAGACAGGGACACGGACTGGGATGGGGATGGGGACAGGGACAGGGACGGGGACAGGGACAGGGACAGGGACAGGGACGGGGACAGGGACAGGAATGGGGACAGGAACAGGGATGGGGACAGGGACAGGGGCAGGGACAGGGATGGGGACAGGGACAGGGGCAGGGACAGGGACAGGGAAATGACAGGAGCAGGGGCAGGGACACGGACTGGGATGGGGACAGGGAGAGGGGCAGGGATGGGGACAGGGACAGGGAAATGACAGGGACAGGACAGGGACTTACTGCATCCTGTCCTTTGCACATGACTTCCTCCTTCAGCGGCTCCAGGCGTGGGCTCTGTGTTAGCACCAGGGAAAAAACAAGATTTACAGGGAAAAACCAGAGTAACCGGGAAAAACGGATAAACCAGAGTTACTGGGATAAACCAGAGTTACTGGGATAAACCAGAGTTACTGGGATAAACCAGAGTGACCAGGAGAGCTCTGCAGCAGGAGTGGCACCAGCCCAGGGACAGCTGGGGACCGCCCCAGGGCCACTCCCTGTGGCACCTGGGCAGGGCAGGGCTGTGCCCTGCACACCTGGGGGTCCCTGGGGCCTGGGGGACTCCTCAGCCCCCCGGGGAAGGCAGGACAGGGTCAGCAGAGCTGGGGGTCAGGGCATGCAGGGCTGGGGCCGGGGCAGCTCTGTGCCAATGCCAGGGCTGAAGGGGGGTGCTGGCACTGATGGGAGGGGGGCCGTGCCCAGGTGTGGGGCAGCCCCAGCACCCCCTGGGCACACACCTTGCACTCCAGCTTCTCGATGAGCTGCTGGAGCCTGTTGATCTGAGCCATCCACTGGCTGTTGTCCTCGACACAAACACCTGCAGGGCAAAGGGCACAGAGGTGTCACCCAAAAAAAGCTCAGCTCTGTCATGGCCAAAGCTTGCTCAACACCCAAACCCCATAAAATCTTCTCAACCTCGGATTTAATCCAAAAAACTTAATTTTTTTTCTACTGCCCAAGAGACACAACATCCCCCAGAAGCTCCAGCTGGCACCTGGGTGAGATGCTCCAGGCTCCATCCTGGAGGAGCCCTCACTGCCCAGTGCTGCTGGAGATGTGGCACTTGGGGACATGGGTTAGAGGTGGCTTTGGCAGAGCTGGGGGAATGGTTGGACTCYATCTTGGASATCTTTTRCCACCTTAGTGTGAMTCTGTGCTGGTSCCACACCCRSTCCAGGCTGCAGCAGGACACCAAGAACCTGAGGAACAGCAGGTACCTGTTGTCAGCATCCCAGAGTAGGGGTCTGTTGGGGACAGACAGACGTTCTTCTGTCCCCTGCGCCCGCAGCGCCTCCCTGACCTCAGGCCAACCGAAGTCTCTGCCTGCTTGATCTCCTTTCTGGAATTAAAAACAAAAAAAGTCAAAGGAGGGGTTGAAGCCATTCCTAGAGGTGTCAGCTCTGCACTGGGCTGGGAAAGGGCTGCCTGCCTGTAGAGGAGGCAGGGCTGGGGGAAGGGGGCTTGGGCCAAATGTCCACGCTGGTACCTCTCCCCATCCCTACCCGTACCTCTTCCTGTCCCACCCTGTCCCACCTCCTCCTGTCGCCACCCCCCTCGGTTACTCTCCTACTCTCTACCTCAGTACTCTCCAGCCCTGGTACCTCCCTCCATTCCTTCTCTCGCTCAGTACCCCTTGTCCCACCATTCCCATCCATCCCCATCTCCCATCCCATCTCCATCCATCCCATCCCCATGCCACCCAACCCTCTCCTCATCCCATCCCATCCCACCCCCATCCCCACTCCCAATCCCGGATCCCACCCCAACCCCATCCCCCTCCCATCCCATCCCCACCCCACCCCATCCATCCCATCCCACCTCCCATCCCATCCCACCCATCCACCATCCCATGGATCCCCCCCCACCCCATCCATCCATCCACCCCATCCCATCCCCAACCCCATCCCATCCCACCCTATCCCATCCCATCCCATCCCATTCCCACCCCACCCCATCCATCCCATCCCATCCCATCCATCGCGCTATCCCGATCCCCCATCGCTCTCATCCCACTCCTCCACCCCCCCATCCCATCCATCACCCACTCTCCATCCACCCCCTCCACCCCACCCCCATCCATCCCACCACACCCCATCCACCCCTCCCACCCATCCCACCCCATCCCATCCCACCCCACCCCATCCATCCCCCCACCCCATCCCATCCCACCCACCACCCCATCCACCCACCCATCACCCACCACCCCATCCCCGACCGCCACCCACCCCATCCCATCCATCCCATCCACCCCTATCCCACATCATCCACCCCATCCATCCCATCCCATCCCACCCCATCCCACCCCCCCACCCCTCCGCCTCCCCGGTACCTCTCCCGCCCCGCCTGCTCCTCCACGGTGTCCACGGCGCACTCGAGGGACGCCTGCAGGGACTGCAGCTGGTGCATGGTTTCCCGCAGCAGGAACCGCGTCAGGAACTGCTCCATCTTGGAGGCTGTCTCGTACCTCTGGGGAGAGGGCACAGGATCTGTCAGACCTGCCCCTGTGCAGGGGCAGCAGAGCCACACCTGGAAGGGGCTGTCCCTTAAATAAACCAAACGGGGTGGGTTTCAATCAAACTTTAATTATCACCACAAGTGACACATGGGGGTAGAAGTGAGGCAGCGGGGCAGAAGAGCCCTTGGGGTGCATTGCTGTGAGATCACAGCAGGGCATGCAGCCATGGTTCCACGGGCACTCCTGCCCAGCACCCACAGCCCAGCCCTGCCAGCCCTGYCCAGCCCTGCCAGCTCCAGGAGGGCAGATGCACACAAGCCACAAGGTCAGGGTCACTGTCAGGGACAGCCCCCAGCCCCAGGGAGGGCCCCAGGGCTGGCACAGCATCCCCTGTGCCCCCTGCTCACACACTGCTCTGCCCACTGCAGGGCTGGGCACAAGGCTGGGAGCCTGTGGTGGCCCCTGGGTGCTGGCAGCTCCTCCAGGGACCCTCCCACCATTGGCAGGCCCAGGCAGGGCTGGCTTTGTGCCCTCCCTGCCCAGGGAAACAGTGCCAGCCTGTCTGCTCCCATGAGACACTCCCTGATGAATTTCTGATGGGTGGTGTTAAAGTGCATCCAGAGGGGCATGTGAGAAGCTTTGGGGAGAACAAATCACAGAATCACAGAATCACAGAATCACAGAATCACAGAATCACAGAATCACAGAATCACAGAATCACAGAATCAGGAGGTTGGAAGAGACCTCTAAAGATCATTGAGTCCAACCTGTGCCCTAACACCTCAACCAGACTATAGCACCAAGGGCCATGTCCAGTCTTTTTTTAAACACATCCAGAGATGGTGATTCCACCACCTCCCTGGAAAGAGCATTCCAGTATTTATTATTCTTTCAGTGAAAAATTTCTTCCTAATATCCAACCTACACCTTCCCTGATGGAGCTGGAGACTGTGTCCTCTAAAGGGTCACCTGGCCTGGAGAGTGCCCAAAGAACGGGTCAAGAGGCACACCATGCCACAGGAGCAGGTCTGGGAGGCACAGAGAGCCAGGGAAGGGCCTGGACACACACAGGYGCACCCCAAACTCCTGCCTTTCTCTGCCAGCTGGGATCACAGCTCCTCTCAGCTCCTCTCCGTGTGCTATGGGCTCTGCTGGCAGCAGCATTTACAGAATCATAGGATGTTGAGGGATTGGAATGGACCTCAGAGATCATCCAGTTCCAATCCCCCCCTGCCATGGCAGGGACACCTTCCACTGTCCCAGGGTGCTTCCAGCCCTGTCCAGCCTGGCCTTGGGCACTGCCAGGGATCCAGGGGCAGCCACAGCTGCTCTGGGCACCTGTGCCAGGGCCTGCCCACCCTCACAGTAAAGAACTTCTTGCATTTAATATTCCAACATAAATTTCCCCTTTTTCAGTTTGATCCCATTCCCCCTTGTCCTGTCACCACAGTTCCTGACAGAGCCCACTCACACTTCCCTGCAGCCCCTTCACACCCTGGGAAGGTGCTGGGAGGTCTCCACACAACCTTCTCTTCTCCAGCCTCAACAGCCCCAGCTCTCTCAGCCTCTCTCCAGAGGYGAGGTGCTCCAGTGCCCTCAGCAACTCTGTGACCTCCTCTGCAATTGCTCCAACAGTTCCATGTCCTTCTTATGCTGGGTACACCAGAACTGTGCACAATATTCCAAATGGGGTCTCACAAGAGCAGAGTAGATGAGCAGAGTCACCTCCTTTGACCTTCTGGTCCCTCTCCTTCAGATACAGCTCASGATTTGGTCCAACCACTCAACRTTCCTGTCCAGTGTTCCCTWGCTTCCTTAACACCACCTCAAGTTCTATCCTTGCACTGTCAGYAAACCTCAGGGGATGGAGACAAGGAGGGATGCTCAGCGAGACAGGGAGGGCCATACCCAGACACTTCTAGAGCAGACACTGCTGTCCTCCAGTGGGGCAGAGCAGGCACCTGAGCCTGGTTTGCCCTCAGCAGGCCCCTCCTGTCCCACTGCAGGCTGTTCCTCCGTGCCTGTTACCCCTGTGGAGCCCCAGCCATGCTGAAGCCTGCGGTYGTCATCGACAGCGGCAGCCGCTTCACCCGGGGCGGCTTCGCGGGCCAGGAGCGGCCCCAGTGCGTGCTGAGGACACTGCTGCCCTGCAGCCTGGGCACCCCCTGGGACCCCTGGCAGCCCTGCAGCCTGGGCACCCCCTGGCAGCCCTGCCCRGGCACGAGGAGCCCGCAGTGCCCGGCCCCGCGGCGCTGCCCGCTCAAGTACGGCCTGGTTGAGGACTGGGAGGGCATGAGAACCCTYTGGGACCACCTGTACTGCTGCTGCCTCAAAGTGTCCCCAGAGGAGCACCCGCTGCTGCTGGCCGAGTCCCCGTCCTGCCCCGGCAGCGAGCGGGCGAAGGCGGCCGAGGTGCTGTTCGAGGGCCTGGGGGTGCCCGCGCTGCACCTGGCCAACACCGGCTTCCTGTCGCTCTGTGCCCACGGCAGGGTCACCGGGCTGGCCGTGGAGGCCGGGGCAGCCGTGTCCCATGTCACCTCCGTCTGGGAGGGCCAGACCCTGAGGAAGGGCACCCGCAGCCTGGGGCTGGCCGGGGATCTCCTGTCCAGGCACCTGCACCAGCTGCTGCTGCAGCAGAGCCACACGCAGCCCTCAGCGCTGCAGGCCCTGACGAAGAAGGTGCTGACCCAGCTGAAGGAGCAGTGCTGCTACGTGTCCTTGGACTACGAGGGAGACCTCCAGGAGGAGGGATCCCYTCATCCAGCCAGATTCCAGACCCCTGACGGGCGCTGGATCACCCTGGGCAAGGAGCGCTTCTGCTGCCCCGAGCCGCTGTTCCGGCCCGAGCTGCTGCAGCTCAGCTGCCCCGGCCTGCACCAGCTGGCCTGGCAGAGCCTGCAGGCCGTGCCTCAGCAGGCCAGGAGACACGTGCTGGGCAACATCGTGCTCTCAGGGGGCTCCTCCATGTTCCCTGGCTTTCCTGAGAGGATGTGCTTGGAGCTGAACCTGCTTTTCCGAGGAGCGGGTGTGCACATCGAGGTGCTGGCCAGCCCCAGGAGGGGCACGGCAGCCTGGGCTGGGGGCTCCATGGCAGCCTCGCTCACCTCCTTCCAGCACACCTGGATGACAAAGGGAGAGTACCAGGAGCACGGGGCCCACTATGTGCACGTGAAATTCCAGTAGAGAGGTGGCAGCCATCCCCTGTGGCACTGCAGGAGTGCACGTGAAATTCCAGCAGAGAGGTGGCAGCCATCCCCTGTGGCACTGAAACACTGCCCTGCTCCAGGGACAGCTGCAGCAGTGGTGACCGAGTGGCTCCTGTGCTGCTGCAGGGGTGCAAAGTCAATAAAAAGCCCCAAAAGAAGCAAAGTGCTTTTCACTGCCACTCCAGGTTATTTCCTGTCTAACAAGGTGTGTCCCATCGGGCTGGGGCTCGTGCTGGGGATCCAGGCCACGTTAATGGCCTGGTCTGGGTACATTTAGTCAATCCTAATGCTCCAGGCTGCATTTCCCAAKTGGAAATGCAGCTGCCAGAATGAGGAAGGGAATTTCTCCAGCTGCAGGACCCCCAAGGGGAGCCACAGGTGTGGGAGGCAGGAGCTGAGCAGGCCAAGGTCCACAGAGAACCTGCACTGCAGCCACTCCTGCAGGAGGTGATTCCTCACCTGGCACTGGAACAGGTCAGCACTGGCTGAGGAAGATGAGCTGYAAAGCAGGGAACTGCTTTCACTCCTTCAATTTTGGTCTAAAGGTCGTTTGGTGCTGCAGGGAGCCGGTTCAGCTCCCTGAGCAGGCAGTTCCCCACCTGGCACTGCCTGGCTGAACTGACTCAGCTGGGCAGATGATTTGAAAGGGATCAGAGGRGGTGAAGGAAGCAGCTGGGGAGCACAGCCCAGCTGTCACAGCAGACTGCTGTCCCCATGGCCAGCCCRGTGCCAGCTCCCCKAGGGACACAGAGACCACAGGAGTCACCCTGAGCTCTGAGAGYGACAGGAGCAGCAGTGGGAGGACGAGGAAGGAGCCTGCACGTGATGCAGGAGGGCTGGCTGCTCCCCAGGAGCATCCACCAGGAGAAATCCACCCCTTTCCTSGACAAGACAAGGCTGGAGCAGCATCCCTGCCCTCCCTGGGTGTCCTCGTGTGACCCCAAGGCTGCAGCACCCAGAGCTGCCCTCACCCCCCCAGGCTCCATGAACCACGTCCAAAATAATGTCCAGCAATGCCACCCCATCACTGGGGTCAAATATTTCCAATTCCTGCTGTGTTTCTCTCCAGCACACTGAGGATCTGGAATTCCAGAAGCTGTGCACAGAAGGGTTTTGTTGTAACCCTTCCACTGCTGGTGCCAAAGAAAGGGAGCAGTGGGGAGGGTCCTGAGCCCCTCATGGTTCTCTGGTTGCTCTGTGCCAGTCCAGGAGCTGTGTCTGACTGGGCACAGCTGTGGCTGGATGGGAAAGGAAGGGAAYGGAAGGGGAGACACTGGAGAGGATGGATGCTCCTCCCCCAAGCTCTGCGCTCATGCTGGAGCCAGCAAAGAATGGTCACAGCTCCCCCCAGCCCCAGCACCCGGGGCCAGGGGGATGGGGGTTTCACCCCTGCTGGAAAATGAATCTCATTTTCCTGCCTCAGAGAGAGGATGGCAGCCACACTGACAAGATGCAGCCACAGCAAASTGAGTTCCAGCTCTGCATCTCCAGCCTCTCCCAGCCAAGCAACCCATGTGTTCCCACAAAGCCTTCTGTGCCCACAGCCCCAGAAATGGAGAGCCCAGGGCTGGGGATCCCTGCCCACCCTTCCCCTCCTCCTCCCAGGGMGAGCAGGCACTGAAAGCCCTGCCAGCAGTGCCCCTCTGTGCCTGCCCAGCTCCTGCCAGCCTGGACCCACTCCCTGCTGGAAGGGGAACAAAGACACTCCAACCTCCCCAGGACACACCTGGAGGGAGTGAGTGCCCAGGGGGCACAGCAGGAACATTATTCACCCACCACAGAGCCCTGCACAGTCTGTTCTGATGCTTCAGGTTTTAGCTTTTCTATTTTCCAGGTTCTGTGCTGCTTTAGTGTGTACTTCTGAGCTTCACATGAGGGCATGGTGAGCTCTGCGCACAGAGCAAGGAGACAAAAACAATTCCTGCTCAGCTGGGCACCAAGGACAAATGATCCAAATCTCAGCCCAAAGAGCACAAACACCGTGGGCTGGAGAGAGAAAAAACAAGCAGGGTGGGACTGCAGGGCTAAAGCTGGAATGGGACATGAACTGCAAGATGCAAATGGAGCCAGAACTGATCCAGGAGACATGACCCGTGCCCGGCCGTGCATGTTTGGGGCCATTTTTGGTTCATCTCTTGGGTGCAGCCCTGGCTGGGCTCTGTGCTGCCCCAAGGTGGATCCATTGAGGAGATCCTTTTAATAAATCCCTGCTTATTCTTTAGCTCTGTCCAGCCTCTGCTCCGGTCAGCCCTCACAAGGCATCAGTTTCAGTGCCCAAAATCCAAACCCAAACCCTGTCATCCCTCTGGCACCAGCCAGGGCCCTTCCCCCAGCATCAGCCAAATGAGGTGTGCTTCCATCTCTGAAGTCTCCCTCCAGCCCTGCCACAGCTGGGCACAKAGACACTTCCCCTGCCCTGGGGCTTGGAGGCTTCTCCCCAAGCACATCACTCCCCTTCCTGTGGGGATTTATTTAGGTTAGTAATTTTATTTTTAGGGGCTACTGGGGTAGTATAATTGTACTACAAACCTGAGTTTCTGTATATAGGATGATGGAGAGTAACATTTAATATGGAATTTTTTTAGTACTGAAACTCAGTAATTGTTAAAYTAGAATATTGTTATTGTATTGTTAAAAGTAGAATAAAAGTTTTTAAAACACCTCTCAGTTGCCCCATGTCTGGGTCAGAAAAGAGCATAATCTGGCACCTTCCCAGGGCCAGGTTCTGGGAGAGGCACCAACCCTTCCTCCCAGCACTCCTCATCCTCTCAGCTCCCCCCCTGAATGCCCCAAGCCCCACATGCCCCATGGATGGAGTTTTATGGCAGGGGCAGAGCTGCTCTCACCAACAGCACATCCCACCTGCCCTGAGCCCCACAGCCCGCCCAGGGCAGCCCCTACACCCTGACAGGAATGGCAGATTTGTCTTTCCAAACCAGCTGTGGGCCTGCTGGTAGATAAAACCAGCACTGGGAGATAAAAGAAACAATGGGAAGGATTCCACTGATTGATGAATAGAAAAAGACATTTGCCTTTACAAATAAATGTTAGGTTTGCTTATAAATGAAATTGGACATTGAAAGATGAAAGAAACAATGGGGAAGAAAACCCCTTAAATTCCATAAGAATTAATAATCAAAAGGGAGGGTAATGCATTAGAGGGGAATTTTCAGTATCAGATGTTTTGGGAAGTCTGAACCTCCCAAGTACCTCAGCCAATGGGGAAAGAGAGAAGGGAAATGTGGCTGGGAAATTGGGATAAAAAGGAGGCTGTGTCCTCCAAAAATTAGAGAGACCCCAGGGGAATGCCCCATGGCCTCTCCCTTTATTGGAATAAAGTAAAAGGACTCCTCTGTCTCCTTTTTGGACATAAACCTCTGGTGTTTGTGGATGAATTTTCCTGACACCCCCAAACACACAGGCACAGGCAGCAGTGTGGGGTGGCAGCCCCCAAACCCCCCTGGCAGCCAGGGCAGGCTGTGCCAGGAGGGGACGTGGCTGCAGAGGGTCCCACGGGGACATGGCAGCAGTGCCAGCTGCCTCATCAAACACTGCACACCCAGGGGAACGTGCTGGAGACAGGATGGAAATAACCATCCCCAGGAGAGCTCCAAATGCTGCTCCACATTTCTGCAGCAATTTYGGAAAATTCGTGCCAGGGGAGAGAAAGAACCCAAAGTCCAGCCCCCATRGCACTCCTCATTTTGGGGCAAAACCACAAAATCCTCTCATCAGATGCTGCACAGAGGTCAAACRCTCTTATCYATAAACTCACCAAGCACAGCATTTTCTGCTCATGGAAAAGGAAATAACTCAGCAAGCTCAAGACAAAAGAATTTTGGTCCTGCACTGGTATTTCAGCTCTGTTTACCCAGCTGAAAATCACKAAGTTGCCAAGAGCTGCTATAATTCTGCTTTTGAGGGGTTTTATTGATTTCTTATGATGACAGTTAAGCTCAGGACAGAATGGAATGGGTGGCCACATAATTCCTGTCAGAGGGTCAATGAGGCTGCCTGGCTTGGAGAGGTATTTATYTGAGGGTTTGCAGTGTTTGCACACTGGAGAATGGAAAGATTTCAGCACACAGACCCCCTGTGAGAAACATCAGGCTGTTTTCTGAGCTATTTCCTCTGRTCACCTCCTACCCCTACACAATTATATTGCAAACATGAAGTTCAGCCACAAAATAAGGTGCAATTAGCACACTACAGCACAGCTACCAAGTTATATTTTACAAATAAGTGGGAATGACAGAATGTGAAGGAAAAATTCTCTTTTCTTGACAAGGCAAATTTTCTTCAGCATGTTCCTAGTGAGGGAGGATGGAGYCATGGGAACCCCTAATGGTTTGGTTTCCTCCTGCTGACCTGGAAATTCATAAAAACAACCAGGAACAGGTRTGCTGCTCTCACACACACAGAGCTTCCTGCAGTGTGGGATTTATAGAGAATTTTTAAAATCTGACAGAAGGCTCACATAGTACATATTTGTATGTAAACACTGAGATAAGAAATGTTAACTTAGAAATATTATAGAATAAGATAGATATTGTRGAGAGAGAAATGAAARMAAAATTAAGTTTTACAAGTGTAAGTATAGTATAAGTATAAAGTATGTAAATATATATTTTATATATATAAGTATAAATATTAAAAATATATATAGTATATATTATATATACTATATATTTATATATATATAATAAATATTATTATGCTATATAATAATATAGTATACTATTATATATACTATATATGCTATACCTATTGTACATAGTATATATAAAAATATATATATAGTATATAAAATATATATAGTATACACACTATATACATATAGTGTATATATACTATATATACATATTAAAAAGTATATATATATAAGTATATATATTTAAGTATGAAATATAGTATAAGTATAAAATAAGTTTTTTTAAAAGTGTAGCTAAAGCTGATAGGCCAAGAAATMCTTATAGTGTTTTGTAATCAGGATATAGCTGGCTTCTGATTGTGATGGTGMGAATTYTAACATCTGTATTGTCTCACCCTTCWCATGAGACTGAAAATGGATTAAAAGTTTTGAAAACACATCTCAGTAACCCCATCTCTGGGTCAGAAAAACCCAGCTTGCACTTCCCACACTTTGTCCCAGGGTTTCTCCTGACAAGGAGATGGAGGAGCCTGCCAGCCAGGAGCCAGCTGGGACACAGCCCAGCGACCCAAGCCAGGTATCCTGGCCCACAGGGACACAGAGCTGGGAACATTCCATCCCAAGAAGGCTTTTGGCAGCACTGCCTCAAACCACAGCTACCAAATATCCCCATGGCACATTCCCTCTGAGCCTTGATTTCCTGTTTCCCCTCCTGGGGAGCTCACTGGCACAGTGTGAGCAGTACCCATGGAGCTGCCCYGGCTCTCTGGGTGTTTCCCTGCTCATTCCACTGTGGCATTCACATTCTCTGGAAAAATCCCTTCACCCAGGGTTTTTCTCCTGGGAAGCTGAGGAGCCTCAGAGAAAAGGAAAACAATTCTTATCTCATTTGCTTCTCCTGTGTTGTGCTCACATGTGCAATGTGGTTGGAGATTGTTTACCCACAGGTGATTGTTCCATTGCATTCTGCTGGGAGTTGCTTTCACTCTTTGGCCAATCAGGGCCAAGCTGTGTCAGGACTCTGGAGAGAGTCACCAGTTGTCATTATTATCTTTTTAGCATTCATTAAGTATTTCTGTATTCTTTAGTATAGTATAGTATTCTTTAATATAATATAGTATCATAAAGTAATAAATGAGCCTTCTGAGAACATGGAGTGAGATGCATCATTCCTCCCTTCATTGGGGCACTCTGCAAATACAATATTGCACATTTCCAGCTGTGTCCCTGGAGGATGCAGGGCTGAGCAGCTGGAGCTGGGTCATGCCCTAAGCAGGAGATGCTGTGCTGGGACACAGCTCAAGGCAGAGATCTTCTCCTTCTTCTTCCTGCCAGCCTGGACCTCACTGCCTGCTCCAGAGTCAGGCAAAGRCCTCCTAAGCACAGCCTGGCAAAGCAGGCAGGGGCTGCAGATCCTTCAGCAGGGCTCTTCCACTGAAGGGTCTTTGCTTCCTTTTTGTTAAGGTTGGGATTAAATGTGTGAGATGGTATTTCTTGTTTGGACTTAGATGTTTATTAGTTCTTATCTATATCAAGGTTTCACAAATTGTGAGTTCTATAGTACTATATATAATAAATATTATATAGAACTATATATATATAATAAACTAAAAATTGAGCTGTATTTCTCTCTCTACAAAGTTTTTAAAGGATAAACTGTTTCATTAAGAAATGACACTTAAATTATTTTTACTTTTAATAACTAACTACTTGTGGCTTGTAATGTGGATTTTTTTATCCCATTATACAATCCTACTCAAACTCATGAAGKATAAGGTGAAGAAGAGGGAGTAGCTTCTGCCCTAAAACATCTATCTTGCTTTATATATATATTTTATATATATATATATATTCTATATTTATATTCTAAAATAAATCTATATAAATATATAGATTAATTCTATGTATTTTTATATTTATAAATATAAAACATATATTCTATATGTATTTTCTGTTAGATATTTTATCTTATATTTTTAATATATATTATATTTTTAATATAGAATCTATAATATATATATTTCTATTCTAAAACCTTAAACTATAAGTTTTCTACTATGTGATATTACACACTTCTATTTAAATTACACACCTATAATATTAGTTATATTATTTAATTTTGGAAGCTTTCTCCATGGCCTGAGGTCAAATGCAGTGTTCTCTTGGGGGTCAGTGTTTGTCAGCACAGAAAGTCGGAAATTCTCTGCACCCAGGGTTCCAACATTCCAGTTTTCTCAGTGCACAAGCAGCTCCCTGGGGTGAAAGTTCATCTGGTTCTTCCACGAGGCTGCTCTGTGTGCCCAAGGGGGGCTCAGAGCAGTGTTTGAACCAGAAGAATRGAGGGGCAGGTGTAATGTGGGACATTCCCTGCCCTGGCTAAAATCCAGCCCACTTATCCCATCACAACTCAAGCTGGAGTCCAYCTCTGGAAATACAAATGTGGGAACACACTGAGGTGCCAGCAGGTAGGAATGGAGCATTTATCATCTCTGCAGCCTCCAGCAGGGGCAGGCATCCCTCCCACAGCTCCTGCCCAGAGCCCAGCAGAGCAGGGAGTGCAGGGAAGGGACTCCAGGAGCATCAATTCCTGCACTGGGCACATCAGGGCTGGGTCAGAGCCCCTGACCAGCACAGAGCCCTCCTGGGTGGGAGCAGTGCTGGGAACTCTGCACTGCCCTGGCTCCAGGCACATCCAAACAGGTCCAGCAAAATTTGCTTCAACAGGAAAAACCTGCTTCTCTTTTCCAGGGAACAGCAGTGGCACAGGAGCTTTGGGAGTGAATGCCTCACAGCAATACTGGGGAGCAGAGAGTGACTGTGCTGCCCTTTGGAGAAACAAAMGAGTGGACACATTCAATACCCAAAAACCAGAACAGAATGGAACTGAAACAAAGCACAGCTCTCTGAAGAGGATTGCTCCTCTCCCTCTGGACTTGTGTTTAATAGCTGTGAGTGCGGCCAGGGACCTGAACCAATGAGAAAATGCATTTTCAGGAGATTCCCTCTCCTGGCACAAGATTTCCACACGGAGGTTTGAAAACACCTCTCAGTTGCCCCATCTCTGGGTCAGAAAAGGGCTTAATCAGGCACTGCAGTAACTGCAGGCACACAGGACAAACTCAGGCTGGGTTTAGCCAGAGGAAAGCCCAGAGAGGGACTGACACTCCAGAGACACAAATCTGATGAATGTGGGACTGGGCCCCCTTTTCTTCTCTGTCTCACCAAGAGCTCAGAGGAGCATTCACACGGATGATGCCCCTCACCTGCTTCAAAGGAAGGGTGTTCCCATGCTCAGCAGCAGCCCAAGCACACAGCTGAGCCTCTGACACAGCTCAGGTGCAGAAGGAGCTGCTGGTCCCTGGGCAGGGCCCTTCCAGTGCTGCCTTTCCCCACTGTCCCTATCTTGAGGCTGCCCTAATCAGCAGCCTCCAAACTGCTTCCATCAGCACAAACTGCAGGGAGAGGGTGAGCACTGGGACAGGAATGAGCCCTGTACCAGGCTGGGAGAGCAGGAATTGCAGCTGCTCCTGCCCCTCCTCTGCAGCACAGCCCAGGCTGGGCTCCATCCTGAGCACCACCAACCCTGCAGGGCACTTTGGAGCCTCACTGCTGGTGGGAAACACTTTGTTCTGGCTCAGAACTCGACACAGGCTCCCAGTGATGCTCCCTGAAAGTGTCTGTGGGCAGGACACTGCAGGGAGCTGCTGGAACAGGCACTGCCAGAGCCCTGCAAGGGGGGATGATGTCCCCAGAGCACAGATGATGTCCCCAGAGCATAGATGATGTCCCCAGAGCACAGATGATGTCCCCAGAGCATTGATGATGTCCCCAGAGCACAGATGATGTCCCCAGAGCATAGATGATGTCCCCAGAGCACTGATGATGTCCCCAGAGCACAGATGATGTCCCCAGAGCATAGATGATGTCCCCAGAGCACAGATGATGTCCCCAGAGCATTGATGATGCTCCCAGAACACAGATAAGGT
The DNA here is from genome assembly GCA_002167245.1 of Sporophila hypoxantha. Taxonomy (NCBI): domain Eukaryota; kingdom Metazoa; phylum Chordata; class Aves; order Passeriformes; family Thraupidae; genus Sporophila; species Sporophila hypoxantha. Next base: position 191,394 of record NDFG01000323.1, on the reverse strand, counting down.
CTCCACAGCACAAAAGTTTTGGCTTTACCCTTCTCTGTGAACATCTTTGAGCCTGTTAGGGAAACCTCTAGGACGTTGTCCTGGAAGAATTCACCACAGGCTTTGAGAGTGCCCCTCACCTCAGGGTGAGCTGAAAGGGGCTTCTCCCATGGTGTCCTGCAGCAATGTTAACCTGCCCTTTGCTCACAGGTCACTGCCCTTTGTACTGTCCCTGTGCCCCCAAACTATTGGTTCCTGACCCCATATTTAACCAAGGACACTCACTGTTTGCCCRGTCCTTGTCCCTGGGTTCCTTCAGTGTGACTCTACAACAAASKTCACTGSAACTGTACACAGAGACCCTTTCCAGCTCTTTTTGCTGACCCATCTGTGCTGAGAGTGTGGATTGAGTGACTGACTGTACTTGCCTGAGCAGCTTTCTCAGAAGATGCTTTTGGGAAAGGTAGGAGCAAACACCATCCATTGACACCAGGCTGCTGCCCTRGCCCCCCTCCAGGCTGTGTGCCTGCACATGCACAGACACCCCTGATTTGAGGGCTTTGCTGCCTCCAACCCCCAAATTCCACCCTCAGAAGCAGCTGAGCTCACCACAGCTCCATTTTCCCACCCAGCTGCCCTCCCTGGTGCCATCCTTACCAGCTTGGTTTTGTCCATGGCTGCCAGCACGGCGGCGTTGAGCGTTTCCAGGGCAGAGAGAACGTTCCTGTATTCCCCCAGGTATGCTGAGAAATAATCTGCAGCAGGACAGAACACCATGGTCAGGCTCCTGAGCACCTCCAGCTCTGCCTCCCCTGCTCCTGCTCCCCACACTCAGCCCAGAGCTGCAAGGGGGGATCTCACTTCCCTTTCCAGAATCATTCTCCCACTTGGACTGAAAGGAAAAGTCCTTCCCTATTGCCCTGGGTTTGGGGCTGTGGTTTGGCAAATTCTGTATCTGTCAGAGCTGGGGCAGTTCTCTGCTGTCCATGGGGCATTTTTTTCTTTCTCTCTCCCACAGCCAACCCTCCCTGCAGGAGATCTCTGCTGTCCATGGCCACTGAGTGTCCCTGCAGGGCTGATCCAATTCCAGCATCCCATGGGGAGATGCTGCGCCCAGGCGGAGGAAGCACGTTCATTCCTTTCCTGAATCCAAATCTAACATATAGACAACAACAGCCACAGCCTTTTGCCCCATGGCATTGCCAGAGGAGCAGCTTTCTGCTGCCCTGCAATGCCAGAGGGAGCCCAGGCCCATCTCCCAGCCCCTGGAGCTGCGAATAATATAATTACTCCCCCCTTGTGCAGGATCCCTGCTGCGCAGCAGCAACAGCTGCACTGCAGGAGGCTGAGCCCCCATGGGACTTGGGCTGTGCACCCCTGACACACAGGGGCCAGGGGCCTGCTCTCACTCTGGCAAGCGTTGTGTTTGTATTACTGCATTGTTTGTTTTTATTTTTATTTTTTCCCTAATAAAGAACTGTTATTCCTGCTCCCATGTCTTTGCCTGAGAGCCCCTTAATTTCAAAATTATAATAATTAAAATCTAAAATTTAAAAATYTTWAAATATTAAAATATAATTAAATTGTATMATTAATTATAATTAAATTYAATAATAATRAATAWGATTAAATATAGTTAWTTATTGTTYAAATATTAAAATATAATAAATAAAATTTATTGTMATTTTGAAATTATAATAATAATTTTGAAATTATTATTATGATTTCGAAATTATAACAATTCAGAGGGAAAATGCATTTTCCATTTCAGAGGACYCTCCTGRCTTCCTRAGCAGACARCTGTCTTTTCAAACCAAGACACCTCTCCCCTTGGGAAAAGCACCTCTGTGCTGGGATCCAGCCACAGTCAGTGGAGCCACCCAGTGCTGCCCAGGTCAGACACACACAAACCCCAGCACAAACACCCTGGGGAGGAGAAGCAGGAACATCCCTGACTTACCACACAACTTCTCCGTGTCCACGTTGCTGCAAGAAACACAGAAAAGCTCCTGTTAGATACTGGGGCTGGTGTGAGGGAAACAGCGGGGGTGGGCAGGGGTTTGGGGGCTTGGCTTGAGTCCTGGTGGATTTTCATGTTCATGTATTTTCACAAGCTGCATTAGAAAAATAAGGAGTGGCACAGCTTCAGAGCCAGCAGCTCAGGAGCCATTGCCAGCCCCTGCAGCACCCAGGGGCTYAAGGAGCAGGAAAATCTGCTCCACCAACATCTCCTGGAGCTGGAGTGTGCTGGGAAAGGAGTGACAACAGAGCGGGGTTGGATGGAGGTGCCCCCCACCCCTGGCTGGCCATTTCTGAGCCCTGGAGCTGCTTCTCCAACCCAACCTCTTCCCCCAAAGCTGGGGAGCATCCAGCCAGGGCTCCCTCCTTGTCCATCCCTCAGCCCAGCTCCTCCCCATGGCCAGACCCCCTCAGCTCCTCCTRCCTCAGAGCCCAGGTGCTGTGGGGCTGTCTGCAGCCTCCGAGGGGCTGGGTGACTTCCCAGCCCTCCAGAGCAGTTGTTCCTGCCCTGAAGGTCATCAAAGCAGGGATCTGGCTCCAAAACCCTGGAGGCAGGGGCCAGACCCCCACCCTTTTCACTAACAGAGAGCACAATCCCCCCTGGCATCCCTGCAGGGCTGGGGCAGGTCCCTCCTGAGGCTGCTAAAGGTGCTGCTGGCATGGAGAGGWGTGGGAATCCACAAAATCAGAGGGTTTGGGAAAGCTGCAAAAGGCAGGACTCGGAGACAGCAGAATTGTGAGCAGAGCTAAGCAGCAGCCATGAGATAGGTCAGCAGAAAAATTATTTAAACTGTAGAAAAGCAAGGACAAATAGAACAGTGGTCTGTGTATTAACACTTGTCTAGAATAACTGCCTAAGCTACAGAAAAGTTCATCTAGTGAGATATTAGGAAGTTCTAGGCTTAATAACGGAGCTCTGTGCATTGTGCTTTAAGGCTTACAAGCAGGTATTGTATTTGAAATAAGCAAGCATTGTTTTAACCAAAGGTACCTGTGCTTATAGTGGTTGGATAGAACTACTGTCAATGTGCTTTTGCTTTGTGTGACTGGTCAAAAACCTTCTAAAGTAAGTTGTAACATTAAGTTCTGGGTCTGCTGCCTGGGATGTGAGCTGGTGGCATCTTCCCATTGTCATAACCATGTAATGAGAGTGATGCTGGAAAATAAAACAGCTCAAGGTGCTGTTCCAGCAGTCCTGTCCTGTTTGTGATTTGCACAGAGCCCCCAGCTAGCAATAGAGAGGGAGGAGGGAATGCTCAAAAACAGCCCCAGGTTTTGGGATGGGCCTGCAGGGTGCTGCAGGATCTGCTCAGGTGCCAAAGGCACAGAGGCAGAGCTGCTCTCCGTGCCCAGAGCCTGCAAGGCCAGAGCCCAGCATGGCATTTATTCAAACCAGCCTCTGCTCCAGGCCTTCTGCTGCCTCAAAATCCCCCAGATGATTACAACCACTTTTAATCCTGATTGGGAAAGTGGAAGAGAGCCCCAAAGAGAGCTTTTCAAGTGTTTTTTAAGTGTTTAAGTGCTGTCACACATSGGYGAAGTGGCAGTACCTGGAGTTTGCCAGGCTCCCAGCACAAGGAATGCTGCAGTGCTGCTGCCCAGAGGTGGGAAACCATCACCCTGTCCCCCCCTGACACTGCTCACAGGGCAAAGGGACAAAAACACCCCCATGTAACATTACAGAACAGTGTGTGAGGTGTCCAAAATGCCATTTAAGGTGAAATAATTAAGGCAAAAATCTTCTTACAGCTTTTCCTGAGATATCAAAAGCTGTTTCTGTCTCTCCCTTCCTCCTGGGCTCCCATTGAGAGCACTTTAACAGTGGGCAGTGGCTCAAAGCTGGGGAATATRTTGGTGTGAGGGGTGGCAGAGCCAGGGCAGGGGGCTGCAGGCTGCTCTGGGACTGCACCTGGAGCTCTGAGCAGCACACAGGGGCAGGAACATTCAGCTCAGCTATTTTAAWCACACAGCAGCTGATTCAGGCAGGGCTCTGTGCACTGACCTGGCACTGCAGGCACTTTGTAAAGGGGAGAAAAAAATCCTGTTCCCTCGAGACTCGATCCAGATAAACCTGCAGAGCCACAGCCCCTCACTGTGCCCAGCWCTGCTGATCCCACCTCTGGGCAGCTCTGCCTGACACAGACACTGGGTTTGGGGCACCAGTGTGCACTGGAAAAAGGGTTTGCTCCTGCTGAAGTTTTCCCCTTTATTTCTGGCAGCTGCCTGGAGCCTGCAGAGCTGCTGCAGTGCTGCAAGAGCCCTGGCACTGCAGCATGCACAGCACAGCCCCAGAGCTGCAGGGAAASCCTGGCTCCCACCTGAGAGAGGGGGAAAAATCACCACCGAGGGGATGTGGACACCTGGTGCACACATTACCCAGGCATTTGCACTGGTCCCAGTGAGCACCTGGGGCTGGGACTGCTTTCAGCAGGAACAAGGAGCCACCAGCTCAACTCACTGCCAGCCCAGCAACAGCAAGGTGTGACAGGAGCTGCCATCAGCTCCCACCCTGTGGCTTCCAAGGTTATCAATAACTCTTTATATCTTTATATATATCTTTTTTTTATATATATATATATATATCTTTATAGATATATATAAAATATATAGAGAGATATTTTATATATATAAAATATATATCTATATATAAAATATTATATGTTATAATATAATTATTATATCGTTATATTTAATATAATTATTAAATAATATAATTATTTAAAATATTTATATAAAATATAATTATTAAATAATTATATTTAATACATATTATATATAATTATATATATAATATAATTATATATATATTTTAATATATCTTTATATATAAATTATATATATAGATAAAAATTATATATATATAGATAAAGATATATAAAGATATATATCATTATATATATATATATATATATAAAGGTATATATCTTTATATCTTGGCTGCTTGCTGCTTAAAAAGAAATGTTAACTAATCAATCACTAAACCACCGACCATTGAACCAGTCAATGACATCTCATGGCAGYAATCCTCCCTCTGGGAGCTGTCCAGGCAGGATCTGCAGCCTGTTCCACCAGCAGCCCTGCAGGGGAACCTCTCCCATGTCCCAGAGGCTGCAGCAGCCCCCAGGCACAGGCAGGGSCAGGACAGAGCACAGCAGGCAAACCCCGGGGCTGCTGGGGCCATTCTGAGGCTGCCAGAACTGATTCACCCCACAAACGGGGTGGAGCTCAGCCCCAGAATGTGCACACCAAATGCTGACCCACTCTGCAGGGCTGCCAGGGGCAGCAGGCTTTCCTCCRTGCCATTGCCACTCCAGGAGAAGAGCCATCTCTGCCTCCAAAGCACTCATCCTGAGACTCTCCACATCTCCCAGAGCTGTATTTTGACTGTGCTCAAACCACTGATTAACTGTAATTAAGCCTGAACTGATGATGGAGGAGCTTGTCATCATTATGCTGTTGGGATTTTGTCAGAATGTGCCTGGAATTTATGCAAGAAAACAGCAATCAGCTGCAGAAAAGCAGACGGGGTTTTTTTTTATTTTTATCATTTATGATGTTGGGAACCTCCACTGCCATCACAGATCTGCTTTCCAAACCCTTTTTTGTGTGACACAGAGTGTTTCAGTCACTCTCCATCATCTGGGGCTGGCAGATGCTGCAGTCTCTGAGTAAAGAGAGGAGAGGGAATCCACTCAAATCCCTTCTTCCACACAATCACAGGCTTGAGGTTATTTCCACCAAGAGACTTTAAGAGGGACCAGGTCAGCACTGCCATCCCTTGTGGCTCCAGGTCAAAGGCTCTGAGCAATCTGCACCCAATTCCTGAACACCCTCATGGGAAGATGCATTTTCCAGACCTTATTTTTCTAAATTTCCCCAACAGGACAGGACAGGACAGGACAGAAGGGCAGGTAAAATCCAAACAGCAATTCCCTGGGCAGATTTCACAGGGCAGGCATTCAACCCCTGCAATTCTGGATGCAGCTATGGAGCTCTCATACTTCCAAAAACACCAGGCTCTCCTCACCCAGACGTTTCAGAGGATGAAAATGCCCTTCTCCAGGAAGATGAACCTCACTGTGCCACTGCAGAGCTGGTGAGGAGCTCTGGACCAGCCACACCAAGCCATGGACCTGCTGCTGTACCAGCTGCCATCCAGAGCTGAATTTGGCTTCAACATAAACTTTGCAATGTCACAGAATTAAAGTGAGGGGATACTTCATGCCAAAATGGAACCATTTTCTGAAATGCAGAACAAGAACAGCCTGGTGTGGAGATGTGGAATGTGAAGTGACCCCAGCAGAGGTGTGTGATGCCCAGGCCCCAGTGTTCCACCTGAGAGCCACAGGGGTGGGAGGTGGGCAGAGGAGGGCATGGGGCTGTCTGGAAGGGCACCAAGAAATGTGGGAGAGCTCTGAAATGTTCATGTTCCCAGCAGCTGCAGGTCCCAGGGGTGGGTGAGGGTCAGGAGGGGTCTGGGCATGGAGGTCTCTGCTACTGCCCCTCCTCAGGCCAGCCTGGCAGGGATGAGGAAACAGAAATTCCAGCCTGGACGTGGCAAACACAGCACCAAACCCACCTGKTGGATGGAGGGTGKAACTTTCCCATCATCACTAAAGCTTCAGGACACAAAAGCAGCACAGCAGATCTGCTTGGAGCTGTTTCCCAGCTCTGTAACACTCTTCAGTCTGGCAGCAAATTTTGGCCAGCTCTCTGAAATATTAAGTTCCTGACAGTGRKAGGGACAAGGCCAGGGGAGAAGGGCTGTGCAAGCCACCATGGGGACAGCAGGGCAGCAGCACAGCCCTCARKCCACACCAAATCCTGCACTCCCCAAACCCCATGGTTCCTACATTTGCAGGAATTTGCAAACAGCTCTGTCTGAGGGTSCCTTCTGCTCTTGGTGGCAGGAAGAGAACAAGGACCCAAGGCTCACAGCCTGCTAACAGCTGTCACCAGCTCAGTGCTGTCACAGCTGCCCTCACTGCTGCAGCCACGGCTCCCCGGGCAGCKCAGCCCAGCCAGGCCTCCTCAGCTGCTCCAGACAGATGGAACAAACCCCACCTGAAGGCAGGAYACCTTCCCTGCTCAGCTTTGAGCTGGGTTAAAGCTTCCAGCTTCACAGAATTCCCAGAATGACCAGGCTGGAAGAGACCTCCAAGATCATGGAGTCCAACCCAGCCCCAACCCCTCAGCTGAACCCTGGCCCCCAGTGCCACATGCAGGCTTTGTTAAACACACCCAGGGATGGGGACTCCACCATTCCCTGGGCAGCCATTCCAGAACTTTATCACTCTTTCTGTAAAAAACTTTTTCCCAATCTCCAGCCTGTATTTCCCTTGGCACAGCTTTTGCTGCACCCTGTGTTTTCCAGGGCTGTTGTGGCTCTGAGATCACCCCAAAATGGAGGAAGAGGAAAGGAGCATTTCCAGAGGAAAGGGAACACTCACTGCAGCTTCCTGGGATCACAGCTCAGAGACAGAGAGGTTTTCAGAGATGTTCTCCTGCTGCCCACACCCACAAGCCCAACCAGCAGCTCCAAGGAAAGCAGCACAAGGCTGCCCACCCTGCCCACCAGTGGGAGCCAAACCCAGCCCCACCAGCACTGGGAGCTCACCATTCCCACTGCCCCAGTCCTGAGTGGGTGGTGACACTGGGTGTCTGCTGCTGGTGGCATCTGGTGGCTGTTGGCATCTCAGTGTGACAAGGGCCCRCTGTGCCACTGCCCTGGGACCAGCGTGTGCAGCCCAAATTTCCTCACCCTGGCAGGGGCCTGTGCCCTGGTCAAGGGTGTCAGAGGTGCAGGGGAAGCCAAAGGTGCCCCCAGACTGGGGGGAAGCTGCAGCCCCTTGTCCCCCAGCAGCCCCCCAGTGTGGGGACAGACCCCAGCCATGCAATCCAGCAGCACCCAGCTCCTCCCAGMGCCAGGACAGACRCACCCACAGCACCCAGCTGGGCACAGAGACCCCAGGGAGGCCAAAATATCCAAAAAGCTGGGATGAGAATCCCAGCTGAGCCCTCTGGGTAGCACCACTCATGAGGAGACCAGAGCTAAACATAATTCCTTCTCCTGCTCTGTGGGGCTTTTTTTTACAAGTAGCTGCCCTAAATTCCTTGTTAGGAGACCAGAGCTAAGCTCAATTCCTTCTCCTGAACTGTGGGGCTTTCTTTTTTTCACAAGTAGCTGCCCTAAATTCCCTGTTAGGAGACCAGAGCTAAAGACAATTCCTTCTCCTGAACTGTGGGGCTTTCTTTTTTTCAGAAGTAGCTGCCCTAAATTCCCTGTTACATGCACCAGGCCCACTTGTGGTGGAAAGCAGCTCTTACATAAGTGCCAAGCAGCTCCTGAGTCAGCAGAGGCAGAGTCTGTGACTTTGTGTGTCCCCACAGCAGCACAGGCTCCTGCAGGCACACAGCCTGCTCCACGGGCTGCCTATTGCTGGAGCACATTTTCCAAACCACAAGAATGGCATTTTCAGTGCCTGCTCACTCTCTGGAGCTGCAGGAAATCCATGGCTGCTCTCAAAATGTCTGGCTGCTCTCAGCACTGGCGTTCAGTGGCTCTGAACACCTGCCTGTGGCAAGAGGTGGGTTTGTCTCACCCTGATTATTTATCACACCCGCCTCCCAAGCTCCTCCACCTCCAGTGAGGCAGTTTTAGCTTCTCCTGCATCTCCTCAGTGCCACCACCATGGTACTCACTCTGAGTGACGCCTGTCAATGCCACTAAACAACTCCCACAGCTCCTCCGAGCTCAGGATGCCATCAGAGAAATAGTTCTTGAACTCCTCAAATGACAGCTTCCCATCATCTGCATTCAAAGGAAAGGGAAGAATAATTATGTATCTGTGSAAAGCAGCATCCCAGCCCTGCGTGGGACGGGGCTGGGCGTGTTCTGCATGATAATCACAGCACAAATCTCCCTSAGAGCCTGGCCCACCAGCCCAGCAAAAACACGGGGTGCTGCTGGAAGTGCAGGTGGGAATTGCAGCCCTCCCCTAAAGGCCRCACTGTGGTGTTCTCAGGAAGGCACACYGACTGTCCAAGAACAGCAMCAGATTTCCATGGAAAGAAAGTGCTCTCCATGGACTCAAGAGCTTTTTCCTTCCTCTCTGTGGAGGAATGCAGCTCCTGGGCTGCACTGTGATCTGCAATAAAAGCATCTCCTGTGCTACCATGAAGGAAAAGAGCCAAGAGAGTGTGGGAAGGTTCAGGGAAACCACTCGTGATTTTGGACCTCTTGGCTTATGGGTGCTGGATTAAAAACTGGTAGCAGAGCCTAAATTCCAAATGCCAGGGGCTGCAGGGGCACCCAGACACAGAATCCCCCAGCCAGCAGGGTGCAACTTTCCCATCATCACTAAAGCTGCTGGACACAAAAGCAGCACACAGCAGATCTGCTTGGAGAGCTTGGAGCTGCTTCCCACTCTGTAACACTCTTCAGTCTGGCAGCAAATTTTGGCCAGCTCTCTGAAATATTAAGCTCCTGACAGTGCCAGGGGAGAAGGGCTGTGCAAGCCACCATGGGGACAGCAGGGCACCAGCACAGCCCTCATCCCACACCAAATCCTGCACTCCCCAAACCCCATGGTTCCTACATTGCAGGAATTTGCAAACAGCTCTGTCTGAGGGTCCCTTCTGCTCTAAAAACCCTGGACTGAGCACGAGACAGAGCCAGATCCTGTGAGGGACGAGCAGAATCCTGACAGAAGGGCTCGGAAGGGGCTGCCTGCACGGTGCACGGATGGAACTGGGAGAGCCCATTCCCAGCCCCTGGGCAGGGATCCAGGGAAGCAGAAAAGCATTTTCACCACTCTCCTCTTGCAAGCCAAAGCTCCCAGTGGGAAGGAGCCAGCAGGGAGGGGGAGGCAGCAGCAGAACAAAGCACTCCCGTTCTTGTCGGCTCGCCGGAAATCTGCAAGACAAAACACAACAGGAGAGAAGGGCAGCTGAGCAGCGAGCCAGGCAGCACCCAGCACCACGGAAAAACACCTCCAGGAGCTCAGGGAGAGCCCAGCTGTTGGGATTGCACAGGCTGCCCTGGGAAATTCCCCTTTGCCAACGATTAAACCCATTTCTTGCCTCTAATGCACAGAGCTCTTGGCTGAGTGAGCCCGGCACTCACAGCAAGCACCTTTAGAGAACACACAGGCGAAGCAGAAAGGACTTTGCTGCATCCTGGTGATGGCAACTGTTTAATTTTTCAGTCCGTTTAAAGGAAAGAGCATTAGGAATGAACCAGTCTGTAAGGAAGCACTTTGTGCATCACCAAGCTCCAGCACCTGCACCAAGGAGCAGCTCCTGCCCTGAGCTTTGCAACCAGCCCTCAGCACAGCCCTTCCCACAGCTCCTCGGCAATGCACACCACTGTAATTAATCATTAAGAATTAATTAATCTGTAACTGCTTCTGCCAGGGCACAGCTGGAGAGCTGTCCAAGTTAGGGTCTCAGCACAGATTGCCCAACCATGAGGCTTCTCCCATGCCCAGAGAAGAGCTGGGGCTGCTCAGCCCTGCTGGGATCTGATTCCACCAGGAGTTATTGGGCTGACTCCAGTGAGGACAGCAGCAACTTCTGAAGCCTGGCAACGTTTTCCCAGACCAAAATGTACAAGGTTTTGTCCAGCATCATCCTAATGGAGCCAGCAAAGAAAATTGTCTTGTGGAAACTGTTATACTATCCTGGCTTGTGGCCACATTTCTCTTCACAGAGAAAAGCAAGGTACAACTTCCCAAGGATATTTCTGGGAATCACAGAGAGGAACCTCGAGAAAGAAAGAAACAATTCTTATCTCATTTACTGCTCCTCTTGCTGTTCACAAGTGGAATGCATTGTGGAAGATTGTTTACCTGAAGGGAATTGATAATTGGATTCTGGTGTGTTTTGATTCACTGACCAATTGAATCCAGGTGTGTGTAAGGGGAGAACCAGTTTTTTCTTGGCACTGACACTCATGAGATGCTGGGCAGTTGAGTGGCAGCTGGGTGCTGTGCAGATTCAGTGTAATATAGTAATAGAATAATATAGTATAATAAAATATAATTAATTGGCCTATATATAATAAATAATAGTTAAATTAGCCTTCTGAAAATAGAGTCTTCCTCATCATCCACCCTTGTCGGGTTGCCTTGATTTACTATACGTGCTGATGAAAAAATCTGCAAGGTCTGATAAAGATTAGGAAAGAAAAAAGGGCCAGGAAAGGAGAATGAACTTTTCTATTTTGCCCCCATGCCCAGAGCAGCCCCAGTGGCTGCACAGGCAGAGGCACCACTGCCCCTCCTGCAGCACCCACTGCCAGCTCCATGCATGTCCCGAGGCCCTGAGAAACTGAGGCAAAGTAGGAGCTGCCCAGGAAAACCCCCCAAGGGTCTGGTTTGCAGCTGGGCAGAGGCTTTTCTAGGGCTGGAGCTCCCTGGTTCCTTCCCTGAGAAGCAGYAGCAGCTCCCTGGAGGATGCTCCTGTGAGCACAGCGAGCTTCTCCTGCCCCAAGCTGAGGAGCTGGGGCTGCCTTGGCCAGGCAGCATCAGGGAACCATCCCCAGGATCCCAGCTGGCCAGGAAAGGGGSTGGGCACACCCTGAGCACCACAGCACACACTGAGCCGAGATGGGAACCTGCAGCTCCCAAACAGTGGTGATTTCTCTGGATTTTAGAGCAAAGCTTTCTCCAGGCTAACGGGTTCCTTGTGGGGTCTCACGGCTGCAGGGGCAGCACCCGTGGTATTGTACTTGATTGTATTACAATTTTAAATTTGTATTTSTTGTATTCCTGCCCCAYAAAAGGCAGGAATGATGAWTCTGACTCCATGTTCTCAGAWGMCTKATTTATTACTTTATGATACTATATTATATTAAAGAATACTGTACTATACTAAAGAATACAGAAAGGATACTRACTGAATGCTAAAAAGATAATKATGAAAACTGGTGACTCTCTCCAGAGTCCTGACACAGCTTGGCCCTGATTGGSCKBAGAGTGAAAACAACTCCCAGCAGAATGCAATGGAACAATCACCTGTGGGTAAACAATCTCCAAACACATTGCACATGTGAGCACAACACAGGAGAAGCAAAAGAATGGCAAATGAGATAAGGAATTGTTTCCTTTTCTCTGAGGCTCCTCAGCTTCCCAGGAAAAAATCCTGGGTGAAGGATTTTTCAGAGAATGTGTAATTTGCCACCCGTGCCCACCAAAAAAAAAACCCCTTTTTGGTGGGGGGTTATTTTTCCCCCCACCCCCTTTTGGCCCCATGGGGGGACTTCTCCAGTCAAGGAGGCAAGCTTCATCCTGACAAGCCCGTGTTCATCAAGGACACATTGGCTGGTGTAGTGACACCTCTGTGGCCTCCAGGTGTCCAGAGAGCCACCCAGCTGCATCCAGAGACAGCCAAGATGTCATCCATGGCACTTGGACAGAGGCAACATTTCCCGACTCACGGGCTGGGCCTTGCTCAGCAGGGACTTATCTGCAGGCTCAGAGGCAGAAACTCTAGCTTCAGGGAGAATTTAAGAGGACCTGAGGTGTGGCGGTGTTCACAGGGGTCCCAGGACCAGGGAAGAGATGAGAATGTTGAACTTTATGTTTCAGAAGGCCTGTTTATTATTTTAATTATATATATTATATTAAAACTATACTAAAGAATAGAAGAGAAAGGATTTCATCAGAAGGCTTGCCAGGGAAGCACATGAGAATGGATATGAATAACAAAATTCCTGTGACAAAACTGAGGCAGGTCAAAGACAGCTGGACTGTGATTGGCCATTAATATAGAAAAACAACCACATGAGAGACCAAATCACAGATCACCTGTGAATCTCACGATAATCACTGTTTCATTTTGTTCCGAGGCCTCTTCTGCTTCTCAAGAGAAAAATCCTAGAACAAAGGATTTTTCAAGAAAAACATAAACTACAACTGAGGAGGTCTCTAATCGGGGTGAGCCCATCCTCAGACAGGAGGCCCTCAGCAACAGAGTGATGGCCTGTTCCTCACCTCACTAAAGGCCTGTGAGTTACACAAGCCAGTGCACACCTGACAGCTGCTGCAGCTCCAGAGGAACATGGCACAGTGCAGAGCTGGTGAGTGCCCCGGGCAAGGCCACGTCTGCTGAGGGCCCCTGCTGCAGTGTGATGTCTAGTCCTCACATACCTCAGGTTTCTCCCTGTAGATTTCTTCCCAGGTGTGTCAGTCACCTCTCTCCCCTCCCTGACCCCTCCAGCACTGTCTGTTAGTCCTGGCATTTCAGAAGGGCAATCGAGTGAATTGGCAGATTCACAGGAGTGCCCTCTACCCTGGGGGCATTGGACCATCCAGGTGTCCTTTGTCAGGCAGCACCGTCCTCCTGCGCCCCGTGTCCCGGGAGGGGACAGAGCAAGCACCCGCGAGCCTGAGGGGGAATCTCCCCGAGGCTGGAGATGCTGCACAGGCCACGGCAGCACTGCGGTTCCTACGCGCGCCTGCAGCGAAGCGTCTGGGCAAAGCCTCCTCCTCCTCACTTCTCTCAACGAAGGGCAGGAGATGGCTGCAGGTTCCCAGCGGAAGCAGCTGCTGGGCTGTGCTGTGGGCACGCGTGCCGGGAGGCAGGCAGGGATGCTGCCTGCTGCCAGGGGGATCCTCACCCCGACCAGATGGGGTTGTCACAGACACTTTTTATGGAAAATCCTTTCCTTTGGGATTTTCCTCTGAGAAGCTGAGAAGGCCTCAGGAACAAAATGTAAACAATGGTTATCTGCTGCTGTGGAATGCAACAGGTGCATCTGTGATGGCCCATCGTTGAATGTTTCTAATTAATGGCAATCACAGCCCAGCTGGCTCGGACAGAGAGCTCAAGACCGAGCCTTTGTTATCATCTTTTGTTTTTCGTATTCTTAGCTATCCTTCTGATTAAATCTTTCTTCTTATTCTTTAGTATAGTTTTAATGTAATATATATCATAAAATAATAAATCAGCCTTCTGAAACATGGAGTCAGCATCCTTCGTTCCTTGGTTCCTCAAACCTGAGGATCCCTGTGAGCACCGTAATCCTGGGGGCAGCTGGGCACCAGCCAAGTGCCCAGACCCAGAGGTGCAGAGATGAAACTCACCCTGCCGAGCTCCGGAGCAAAGCTGGGAGCAAAGGASTCACAGGGTAGAGGAAGAGAAGCCGTCAGAACCCGGAAAGCAGCTGCTAGCGTTGTTAACATTTCCCATTTTAATTGCTTTAATGACACCCTGAGGGATGGATGTGCGACTCAGCGAGTGCCCTGAGGAGCTGAGCTGGAACACAGCTGTCACCACCCGCCCCCTCCTGCCCACCTCCCCTCAGCCGAGTAATTAGCGCGGTTAATGATGCTGGCTGGAGAGCCTGGCAGCCCGAGCCCCCCGGGCAGGAGAGACCCTGACCCCAGCTGGCAGCTGAGCGGCACCACGGCTTCCCAGCGCCTCCCTGGGCATGCCAGGGGGTTTGGACTGGACCAGACCTGGCATTCACCTTCCCAAAGTGCTGCCCGGGATCTGCTGTTCCCCTCCTCTGGGATGGGCTGGGGCACGGGGTGAACCTGGAGAGGGTCAGGACGGAGATGGCAGCTGGGACACGACAGCTGGGACATGACAGCTGGCACCGACCTGGGCTGTGCAAGTGTCCGGGCACCTCATCCTTAACCCTGGCTGGCTTTCTCCTCCTCTTCCTCCCTGCGGCAGGGCAGGGGCAGCACCTCTGTCTCCACATGTCCCTGGTCCCCAGGGTGACTCGGAGCGCAGCAGTGCCGGACACTCGGCAATGCCAGGGCTCTGTCACCAGGGCGATTTGGGCAGGAGCAGGAGGGCCGGAGGTGCTCCAGGGGTGGCTCTGGCCCGGGCTGTGCCCCTGGCCCTGGCACACGGCCGGCATGCAGCCGCCTCCCTCCCGGAGCCCCGGCCCCTGGCACAGGAGGGGACGCGCTGTGACAGGAGGAACCGTGCCAGCATCCCCGAACACAAAGAGCCACCACCTGCATTTCCAACTCCCCCGTGCCACCCGCAGCCGCCAGGATGCCGAGGCAACCTCCAACCCGCACGGAGCATCCTCCTCCACAATCCCGGAGCGTCGGGAGCGGGCAGGGACAGGGGCTGCACCCGGGGGCTGCCGCAGGCACCGCTCRGCTGGATCCCATGGCTGTGAACAGCTCCAGGGAACCTTCCACGGCGCTCCTGCCACACAGCTCCCGCTSCGGGAGTCATGACAGCCAGCTCTGGATGAGGCGTGGGCTGTTCCCAGCCACCAGAGGCCCAGCATTCAGCAGAAGGACACGACATCATTACTGAAGCCATCACGACCAGGCTGGCACGGGCACATCCCCCGGGCCGGTTCCTGCGGGAAGGAGCCTCACCCCACGCCAGCCGAGCGGCGGCTCCCGAGCGGGGCACAGGGTGCGGGGGTCCCGCCCGCGGTACTCACGTCGTGGAAGATGGGCAGCGGCTGGCGGCGGGGCTTGGGGCCGCGATCTGCGGAGAGCAGGCACACGGCCAGCAGCTCGGCACACGACATCATGGTCCCGCCGGGCGCGGTGCTGCGGGCACCGGGGCAAGGGGAGCGGGGCCGGAGGGTGCGGTGCGGTGCCCGGGGTTCGGTGCGGTGCCCTGGGGTGCGGTGCGGTGCCTTAGGGCTCGGTGCGGTGCCCCGGGATGCGGTGCGGTGCCCGGGATGCGATGCGGTGCCCCGGGATGCGGTGCGGTACCGCAGGGCACGGGTTCGGTGAGGTGCCCGGGATGCGGTGCGGTGCCCGGGATGCGGCGCGGTGCCGCAGGGCAGGGGCGCTGCTGTACGGATGGGTTCGGTGCGGTGCCGTAGGGCACGGCTCGGTGCGGTACCGTAGGGATGGGCTGGGTGCGGAAAGAACGGCCTCGGTGCGGTAGGGATGGGTCTGGTTCCGTGCCTTAGCGATCAGCTGCGTGCCGGAGGGACGGGTTCGGTTCTGTTCGCTGCCGTAGGGATGGGTTTGGCTCTGTTCGGTGCTGTAGCGATGGATTCGGCTCTCTTCGGTTCGGCAGTGATGGTTTGGTTGCCTCGGCTCGGTTCAGCCCGGCTCGGTCCGCCCGCAGGTCGCGCCCCGCCGATCCCGACTCAGCCGAGCGGCTCCGCCGCCCCAGCCAACTTTGGCTCCGCGGAGCGCCCGCCCCCTCCGCCATCCTATTGGCCACGAGCTGTGATTGACYCCAAGAACCACCAATGGGCTTGGCGGAGGGGAGAGGGGCGGGGCCGCGCTGGGTCCCGGTGCCCGCTGGCCGCTGGGGCGGTCCCGGTTGGAGCCAGAGCAGCCCCGTGGGCTCCCGGTGCTGGGCTGTGTGACCGTCCCTGAGTGTCCCAGTGTGACCAGAGCTGTCAGTGCTGGCCCCACAGCAGCCCTGGGTGCCCCAGCTGATCCCAGGGTGGACACAGGAGGTCTCAGTGTGGTCACTGTTGGCCCCACAGCAGCTCTGGGTGCCCCAGCTGATCCCAGGGTGGACACAGGATAGGTCTCAGTGTGGTCACTGTTGGCCGCCACAGCAGCTCTGGGTGCCCCAGCTGATCCCAGGGTGGACACAGGAGGTCTCAGTGTGGTCGCTGGTTGCCCCACAGCAGCTCTGGGTGCCCCAGCTTGTCCAGGGTGACACAGGAGCTCAGTGTGGTCACTGTTGGCCCCACAGTAGCGCTGCCTCAGTGGCCCTGCGGTGCTCTATCGGTACGATGTCCCAGTGTGGTTCGTTGTTGACCCCACCATAGCCCTGGGTGCCCTAATGAGGCCCAGGTGCTCCCAGTTTGACTGTGGGGGTCCCAGTTGTGGTTTCTTGTTGGCCTCACTGTAGTCCTGATCACACCAATGTGGCCCCAGTTTGGTCCCCAGTTGAGCCATGGATGGTCCCAGTGTGGTTGCTTTGGCCCCCAGGGTAGCTCTGGTTGGCCCAGATGGGCCCTGGGGCTGGCCCAGTTTGACCATGGGTGGTCCATTGTGTCATGGCTGGTCCTAGCATAGCTTTGTTGTCCCCTGTGGCTCCAGTTTTGGTTCCCAGTTTGACCACAGGTGGTCCCAGTGCGTCGCTGTTGGCTTTGGGACAGCCCTGATTGCCCCAGTTCATCCCAGTTTGACCACAGGTGCAGCCCTGGATTGTCCCCAGTTTGGTCCCAGTTTGTCTACAGGTGGTACCCAACATGGGCACTGATGGCACTGGAAGTCCTGCTTTCCTCACATTGGCCCTGTGTTGCGCCCAGTTTACCACAGGTGGTCCCAACATGGCACTGATGGGCACTGGGAAAGTCCTTGCGTTTGCTCAGTTAGCCCTGGGGTTGCCCCAGTTTGACCACAGGTGGGTCCCACTGTGGTTTTGGTGGCCCTGGAGTGGTCCCCTGACACCCAGGCTGGTTCCAAATTAGTTCCTGGTGGTGCCAGCCCCTCCATGCCCTCAGTGCCAGGCAGCCTTTGCTCCGAGCTGCTTCCCTCCAGAGTGGCATGCCAGGATCTTGGTACCTCCAGAGATGGGAACCCCTGCCCCAGCAGGCTGGGGGACAGGAGGAGGAGGAGGAGGAGGAGGAGGAGGAGGAGCTGTCCCCATCCCTTGCCTGGCGCAGGCACCTGGGGGCTTGTGCCTCCATTCCAGGATTTCACTTCCTGAAAAGGGCCATGAACCTGTTTTGCTTGGATTTTGCAGAATSCCAGGCAGGCTTTGCCTCCCTCAGCACCACCTCTGCTTTCACCTGGAGCTCTGCAGGACACCCTGATTGCTGAGCTCAGCTCTGCTCGAGCCAGGTCTCAGATCCAAGCTCCTTGCCRACCCCAACGTGACCCAGTGCAGCACGTGGAGCTCCCTCACCTCCTGCTCCCCCTGGGACAATGTGCTCCAAGCTGAGCCCACGGCATCACAGCTATTTTTACCATCTCCCAGCTGTTCCAGGTGTGTGCAAAGCAAAAGAGGTGGAAAAAGCACAGCTGGGCCCTGGCAGGGGCATCCAAGGGCTCCYGGGTGCACGTGCACTCACTGCCCTTGGCATGGGGCTGTCCCTGTCCCCAGAGAGCTCCAAGGGCTGGAGCTGCTCAGTGTGACCGTCACCAAATCCATCTGAAATGGGAGCAGGAGCAAAACACAGGCAAGGGGGGCAGCAGGGACAGGAGACTCACCCTGCATGGAGCATGGAAGGAGCTTGGGTGATGGMGAGGCTCTGCCCTGGATCAAATCCCCCCCTTGGAAGGGCTTCCCACACTCCCATCTGCCCCAAAAACCCACACTTGGTGCCCAGTGGGATCCCTGGCAGTCAGCATGAGGTTCCATGTGGGAAGGAGCAGCCTGAGAGTGAGGGTGAAGTTCAGGCTGATGGCAGGAGGTGACAGGTGTGGTGGTGTTCACAGGGGTCCCAGGATGAGGGAAGAGACGAGGATCTGACTCCATGTTTCAGAAGGCTGATCTATTATTTTATGATATATATTACATTAAAACTGTACTAAAAGAATAGAAGAAAGGATTTCATCAGAAGGCTAGCTAAGAATAGAATAGGAAAGATTGATAACAAAGGCTTGTGGCTCAGCTCTCTGTCCGAGCCAGCTGACTGTGATTGGCCATTCATTAGAAACAACCAACATGGGCCAATCACAGATGCACCTGTTGCATTCCACAGCAGCAGATAACCATTGTTTACATTTTGTTCCTGAGGCCTCTCAGCTTCTCAGGAGGAAAAATCCAAAGGAAAGGATTTTACATAAAAGATGTCTGTGACAGACAGGTGCTCCCAATCCCAGAAAGCCACGGCAGGGAAGGGGGACATGGCCCTGGCTGTGGGGGACACCAGGACTCTGCTCTGCTCCCCAGCACCTCAGCAGGGAGGAATTAAAGGGAGCAGCCACCAAACAGCATSCCAGGAATAACCAATGCTGCTCTTCAGCTCCCTGAGCTCCCTCCTTTGGAGGAAACAGGAGGGATTTTTGGAAATAGGGAAGGGTGGGGTGGGATGCACAGGTGGGGCACCCCTGCCTACAGAGACCCCAAATCCCTCTAGGACCCTCTGAGGGGGATCAGGTTAAAGATACAAACCCCTTATGGGGGMCATTAATGCCCCTGCCAGCCTGTCCCAGAGCTCACCCCACTGTGGAGCTCTGCTGACCCCCAGCTCCCAACCCTACAGCCCAGGGCCAGGACACCCCGGGGCTGCCTGGGCTCAGCACCGTGGCCACATCCTGCCCAGCATTGTCCAGTGCCAGGGGGGTCACCACTGCAGCTCAAGAGCACCCCAGGCTGGGAGGACATTGTCCCCGTGGGGTGACACTCCTGGCAATGAGCTGAGAGCCCAAGGTGCCCATCCCCTGACTGTGCTGCCTTCACCGGGCAGAGCAAAGCAGCTTTGGAGCAGATCAATCGAACCAGGCAGTGCCTGGGGCTGCTGCCCAGCGCTGCCATGTGCTCTTCTYCCATCAGCTCCCTCTCCAGGCACCCAAAATAGCAGAGGGAAGCCCTTCAGCTGCATCATGAATCATCCTGGGAGGCACAGTGGTTATTTTTACGTGGCTCACGTGGAGCTGGCAGTGCAGCCCCCAGGGCTGGGCAGTGCTGCTGCAGTGGGACACAGCCCTGTCCCTGTGGTGGTGCTCACAGGGGTCCCAGGATGAGGGAAGAGATGAGAATCTTGACTCCATGTTTCAGAAGGCTGATTTATTATTTTATGATATATATATTATTAAAAGAAAATGATAGATTATAACTATACTAAAAGAATAGAAGAAAGGATTTCATCAGAAGGCTTGAAAGGAATAGAAAAGAATGATAATAAAATCTTGTGACTGCTCACAGCCTCGACACAGGTGGCTGTCACTGGTCATCAAGTAAAAACAATTCACATGCTGGGTAAACAATTCTACAAATCACATTCCAAAGCAGCAAAACATGGAGAAGCTGAAGCTTCTCAGGAGAAAAGATCCTGGCAAAAGGATTTTTCAGAAAATATGTCTGTGACACTTAGCCACCTCTCGGGGGAAAGAGGCAGAGCTGTGCTGCTGCTGGGGGGGGCTGGCTGTGGGAGCAGCCCTGTGGAGCTGGGGATGGCAGTGCKAGCCCTCTCCCCTCTCCCTGTGCCCCCTGGATCCCATAAAACCATTTCCTGTGCTGGGGTGCAGGAGCAGCAGGGGGRAGGACAGTGGGGATGGACAGACGGACACGAGAGATCTCTGCAGCCAGGGCTGGAGCTTGGGGTTTATTGCAAAGGGCCTGGGGGCAGGGCCCTGCTGGGAGCTGCCAGCCACAGCTCAGAGCAGGCCCGAGAGAGGAGAGGGGGAGAGAGAGAAGGCAAGAGAGTGGTAAGGAGGATGAGAGAGAGAGTAAAAGAGGATAAGAGAGTAAACAGTAAAAGAGTAAAAGAGAGTGAGAGGGTGAGTAAAAGAGAGGATAAGAGAGTGAAGTTCCCATTCCAATACCATAAATCTTCTTCTGTGTTGAATATTCTAATTCTCACCAACCAATCTAGTACAAGATACAAATCCTACATCATTTACATACAGCCTATAAGAATCACTACATTACCACACTGTGTTACATTTTAAACCCTAAAAACTCCTCTTTGGGCCCCTTCTGCCAAGCTGGCAGGGTCTGCTCTGACCCTTGGGCCTGTCTGCAAGCAGAGGGTGTTGTTCCATCAAAAGGGGATTGCCTTCAGTGGCCACACCATTGTTTTCCAGTTGTTCAGTAACTGAGGGATCTCAAAGCTTGCTTTCATTTCAATCTCACTTATAGTTTCCATATTCTCAAAATCTTTTGCCAGACAAACATATTGATAAGGCTTTCCTGTTTCCTCTTCCCCAACACTGGGGTCTCTCCCCTTTGCAGCACTGCAGATCACCATCATCATCATCACCATCACCATGCACTATGACAGAACTAAGCAGAGGAGAGGAGGAGGGCTGGCTGGGGAGGAGCTGGCATGGGCTGGGCACYCTGCAGTGCCAGGGTACCTGCTGCTCATCTCCCAACWTCTGGGTTATGGCTGGGCCCTCCCTGGGGGCTCCCCTGTRMGGGCAGACCCTCCTGGGCTGGTTCTGTGTCAGGAAAGAGAGACACACTGGATCTTTTRMGTCTTCAGGTTCTTGTTTATTGTTGTCTTATCTAYAGTTTTGCACYCTGTCCACACCAGGCTCAGTGCACTGGAAAAGCACCACAAAAATGGCCAACAATCTCTTGTTCCAAGGTCTTTTAAGACTAAACTATCCAATAYAGGGCTGACACCTGGATTATTTTGCCTTTTAACCCAATAACTGATCCCAAAGGGCCCCCAATGAGGACTTTTCTGCCCAATTACAAAATGCCACCCAAACCCATGYAGAAGYAGGTGTGYGAAGAGAGGCACAAGGGTGCAGGCAGGATGCCAGGCAGTGAGATGGGCTCTCTGTGCCACCCAGCAGCCTGCCCTGACCTGGGATCCCATTGCCTGCCGCTGCAGGAGCAGGGCGAGTTTACACAACGCTCAGGGTGAAATATTTATCAGGCTGTTTAAAGGCAAACCAGGCAGGAGGAGGGGAGAAAGGGCACAAACAGGGGCAGGAAGGGAGCCACTAGGGAGCCCCTGAGCCCCATCCTGGCTGCCAGGAGCCCCTGGGAACCCCAGGCAGCCCTGCCGGGGGTCCCCAAAGCCCCTCAGTGCTGGTGTGCTGCACAGGGGTCAGGGCAGGAGGGACAGGGCTGCTGCTGCTGGCAGTGTGTCTGTCCCCAGGCAGCAAGGACACGGGGACATCAAACTTTGGGCCAGAGACCTGTGCCAGCAGGTGCCTGGAGGCAGCACCAAGAGCTGGGTGAACAGGGGAAGCTGGGAACTCTGTGCATGGAGTGGCTTCACACTGGCCCCATGCTGCAGGAAAATGCTGCCCCAAAACCAGGGGGAAGGGGRYGAGGGAACCAGGMGTRYCAGACATCTTMTATGAAAAATCCTTTCCTTGGGATTTTTCCTCCTGAGAAGCTGYGAGGCCTCAGGAACAAAATGTAAACAATGGTTATCTGCTGCTGTGGYATGCAACAGGTGSYTCTGTGATTGGCCCATGTTGGTTGTTTCTAATTAATGGCCAATCACAGCCCAGCTGGCTTGGACAGAGAGTCTGAGACAGAGCCTTTGTTATCATTCTTTCTTATTCCATTCTTAGCTAGCCTTCTGAGGAAATCCTTTCTTCTATTCTTTTAGTATAGTTTTAATGTAATACATATCATAAAATAATAAATCAGCCTTCTGAAACKTGGAGTCAGATCCTCGTCTCTTCCCTCATCCTCAGACCCCTGTGAACACCACCACAACCAGGCAGGAGAGYAGCCAAGTGYGGACAGGGGCTGCTGAAAGGAAAGCAAACCCCATCCAGCCCCATCACCCCATSCTCCTGCAGCTCAGCCTCTTTGCAGGAGCAGGGAGGGCAGGATCAGGCCCAGATCCCTCCCTGTGTGGGACCAAGCACCAAAGCACCTCTGGCAGKCCCAGGTACGGACAAACCTGGTCATGGATTTCAAGTTCAAAGTGGAGAACAGAGCACAAAATAACCCCAGACCTGTTGTTTTCACAGCTGAGGTCCCCAGCACCCCTCACACCCCCAGGCACCTGAGCACAGCCTGTCTCTTATACACATCTAGATGTGTATAAGAGACAGGCACTAAATCAGCCTTCTGAAACCTGGAGTCAGATCCTCGTCTCTTCCCTCATCCTCAGACCCCTGTGAACACCACCACAACCAGGCAGGAGAGYAGCCAAGTGYGGACAGGGGCTGCTGAAAGGAAAGCAAACCCCATCCAGCCCCATCACCCCATGCTCCTGCAGCTCAGCCTCTTTGCAGGAGCAGGGAGGGCAGGATCAGGCCCAGATCCCTCCCTGTGTGGGACCAAGCACCAAAGCACCTCTGGCAGCCCCAGGGACGGACAAACCTAGCCATGGATTTCAAGTTCAAAGTGGAGAACAGAGCACAAAATAACCCCAGACCTGTCGGTTTCACAGCTGAGGTCCCCAGCACCCCTCACACCCCCAGGCACCTGAGCACAGCCAAAGGGCAGAGTCAGTAGAAACCTTTATTAAACACAAAGCTCAGAGGAACACAAGCTTGTTAAATGGCAGTAAAAGTGAAAGTGCGTCTCCAGCTCGGCCCAGGGGGACCCCAGGACCCCCCTCCCCTCCTGTCCCAGCCCCAGTGGCCTGGGCATGGGCAGCCAGAGCCAAAAGGCTGCACAGGGAGGGGAAGGAAAGCCTGGAGACAGCGTTGGGTGCTCACCTGCAGAGACGCTCCCCCTGGCCACCTCTGTGTCCCCTGAGGGGACAAGCACACGGTGCCAGGGCCACCAGCCCCCCCAGCCCTGTCCCCACTGCCACCTGCCACAGCCGTGGCCTTGCCAGCCCCCAAAGCCAGGATGTGCTGGGGAGACCCTGGTGACACCCTCCATGTGCCACCAGCACCGTSCTCCTGCTCCCTCCTGCCCCCTCCACGTCCTGGGAGAGCTCCACACGCCATAAATAATAAATAAATACCCCACGCTCAGCCAGGCCGTGGGCAGCCCCCAGGCAGGGGCACAGCCCTAAGCCAGCACCCCCCACACCTCCACCACCCCCTCCCAGCACAACAAGAACTCTCAGCACCCCCACTCTGCTGTACAGCCCCCCCAAACCCCCACGGAAATGAAACGCTGTCCCCAGGGGACAATAATAAATTAATCAAATCATTAATCTATACACAGGACTGCTTAAAGCTCTGGAACGGGCTCCTGGGGGCAGTGGCTCTGCCCTGGGCAGTGCCCCTGATCAGGGCCCTGTGGGGGGGTCCCCCAAGATGGGAACCCCACCCTGGCATCCTCCTCGTGGGGCTGGAGCTGGGGATGCCACCGGGCTGGAGGGATAAGGAGAAAATATTGCAAAAAGGGGTGGGGAGGAACAGGAACTGGAGCCAGAGGGGCTGCCCTGCCTGCCCTGCCCGGGCTGCCCCTCCCCTGGCACTCCCCCAAACACCCAGGCGGGCTCAGCCTCAGAAGTCCAAGGGGGTGAAGTCCCCAAAGTTGCAGTCGAAGAGCTCGCTGATGCCCTCGCCCTCCTCCAGCCCAAAGTGATAGTCCTGGGCCTGCGGGGGCGACAGGTTGATGAACTCATCGGGCAGGAAACCTGCCAGCTCCTCCCTGCTCTGCTCCAGCAGCATGTCCATGGAGGCCAGCGGAGACAGGCTCACCTCCTCCTCCTCCTCCTCCTCCTCGGGGCCCTTGCTGGGCAGCACGCTCGGCCCTGGCAGCAGCGCTTCTGTGGGCATGGCAGCAGCTGTAAATCCCATAATACTCCCCAAAGAAACCCCAAAAAAAGCTTTTTTGCCTAGGGAGATCCTGCCTTCCCACCGTTCCCTTGCCGTGCTGGGTTGCCTGCAGCAGTGTGCCAGCCCTCTGCTGTGCCACTTCAGAGGGGTGAGAAGCCCACGATGTGGCATCCCAACAGCTCCTCCCTCGTGTCCCCAGGCCCTTGTTCCCAGGCTCCTTGTGTCCCCAGGCCCCCTCATTTCCCCAGGCCCTCCCTTGTGTTCCCAGCCATCTCATGTTCCCCAGCCCTCTTATATCCCCAGGCTTCCTCCCGTCATGTCCCCAGGCTGTCCCCACGCCCACCTTGTCTCCAGCTTGTGCCACTTCAGAGGGGCTGATGAGAGCCACCGTTGACATCCACCAGCTCCTCCTCATGTCCCAAGCCCCTCGTGTCCACAGCTCCTCCTCGTGTCCCCAGCCCTCCCTTGTGTCCCCAGGCCCCTCATGTCCCAGAGCCTCCTCGTGTCCCAGGCCCCCTTGTGTCCCCAGGCTGTCCCAGCCCCACCTTGTTCTCCAGGCTTGTGCCACTTCAGAGGGCTGATGAGAGCACCGTGACATCCCACCAGCTCCTCCCTCGTGTCCCCAGCCCCCTCGTGTCCCCAGGCCCTCCTTGATGTCCCCAGGCTGTCCCAGCCCCACCTTGCTCCCGGGCAGCAGAGGCATGGTGGACATCCTGGGCAGGATGCAGGAGCAGGGGGGCTCTGGGCTGTGAATGGCTGGGAGGAGAGTCCTCAGCAGGGGCTTTGAAGGGGCTCTTGACAGGGCTGCAGACGCCTGAGCTGTCCTCGGGGCACAGGAACACATCGATGGGGCCCTGAGTGCTTCTCACAGAGACCTGGAACGCCTGGGGAYGGGACAGGAGTGACACAAGGTGGCACAGGGACACGCAGAGTGTTGGGGAAGATGAAACAGGAAAGCCTTATCAATATGATTGCCTGGCAAAAGATCTGGAGAATATAGAAACTATAAGCGAGATTGAAATGAAAGCAAGCATTGAGACACCTCAGTTACTGAACAACTGGAAAACAATGGTGTGGCCAGCTGAAGGTAATCCCCTTTTGATGGAACAACACCCTCTGCTTGCAGACAGGCCCAAGGGTCAGAGCAGACCCTACAGCTTGGCAGAAGGGGCCCAAAGAGGAGTTTTTAGGGTTTAAAATGTAACACAGTATGGTAATGTAATGATTCTTATAGACTGTATGAAAATGCTGTAGGATTTGTATCTTGTACTAGATTGGTTAATGAGAATCAGAATATTCAACACAGAAGATTTATTGTATTGGAACGGGAACTTCGCTCTCTTACCCTCTTACTCTCTTACCCTTTTACTCCCTTACACTCTTACTCTCTCACCCTCTCATCCTCTCTCCCCCTCTTCTCTCGGGCCTGCTCTGAGCTGTGGCTGGCAGCTCCCAGCAGGGCCCTGCCCCCAGGCCCTTTGCAATAAACCCCAAGCTCCAGCCCTGGCTGCAGAGATCTCTCGTGTCCATCTGTCCTGACCATCCTACCCCCTGATGCCCTGACAGCAGAGAACACTGGGCTGCCCAGGGAGGGCTCAGGAGGAGCAGAGCGTGACCCCAACTCACCTCTGCAGGGTCTGACACCTGCAGCTGGGTCTCTGGGGGGGCTTTGATCACCATCACCATTTGCTCCGCGGGGTCCACGATGCTGCGGAGGTCCTGGCAGGTGACATAGGCTGCGGTGGGGCGGGTCAAGGAAGGGACACGGGGATGTGGGCAGAGAAACGCCGCCCCCGCCTGTGCCTCCGGGGCTCAACCACAGCCACCACCCAGCCAGCCCCGCCCCACAGCCAAAGGATATTGCTGGTTGGCGGGGTCCTCGGTGAGCAGGCGCAGCTGCACCGTGCACATCTGGATGAGGTCATCCAGCTGCCGCTCGGCCGCCTGCAGCTCCCGCAGCTCCTTCTCCAGCAGCCGGTGCCGGCCTGGCGCTCCCACGGTGGCCTGGCTGCCCCTGGGGAGCACCGTGTCCATCAGCAGCCAGCCCCCACGGCTCCCTGTGCCCCATCCCACAGCCAGGGAACCAGCCCTGCAGGGATTTTAGCAGCAGAGCGCTCCCCAAGGCTGGATGCAGCCCCCCACTCCCCTGGATGGGGACTCACAGGAGCCTGGTGCCACTGAGCACAGCCCTCCCCTGCAGCAGCAGCTCTGGTGACCCCACCCTGAAACTCTCCACCCAACTCTGCACCCAGACAGCTCCCCCASCCCAGGCACAGCCCCATGAGCCCAGGGACATACAGCCACTGGATGTGGTTCTTGGACTTCTTGGTGATGAGCTGTATGCCCTCCAGGACGTTGGTGATGTCGTAGATGCGCCTCTTCTGCACCTTCAGCACCTCGGCCGCCCAGTTGAGGTCCACCACGCCATCTGGGGACTGGCTCAGCAGCTCCAGGAAGCGCTTGGTGGTGAGGTTCAGGGAGGTTTCATACCGGGACTTCTCTCCAGGAGACTTTGCCCCTGCCAGACGTGGAGGACCAGTGTCATTCCAAGCGTCATTCAGGCACAAGGGAAAGCCAGAGCTGAAGCTGAAAGGTCACAAATCTCCTGCCACTTCCTTGKAGGTGGCTTATGGACTAGTGACCAGGTCTGGCACCTAAACCCAATCTGTTTTGTCAGGGCAATGGGGTGAGCTGCCCAAATCCCCTGCAGGAAGGATGTTGCAGCACCTGGCACAGGCTGTGACACCTGTGCTCTGCTGTGACTGAGACACCAAGTGCCAGGCAGGGCTCAGGGGGAGAGAGCAGCAGGTCCTCCTGGGACACTGCACTGACACCATGCTGGCACCTACAGCTCCATGCCACAGGGAGGGACAGAGCCAGCGTGACACCCAGCAGAAGGGCAGGACAACCGTGCCACCAGCACAGGGCACAGCAGTGAGTGTGGAGAGCGGACAGCCCCAGGGACAGCCCACSCAAAGGGCCTGGAAGGACCTGCCAGGGACGAGCCTGGGGGAGCAGGGTGGGGCTGCTGGAGCTCTGCTCTGAGCTGGGCTGCCAAGGGGGCCGGGGGAGTGGAGCTGATACCTTTAGCAGGGTTCCTGGCCTTGCCCCGGCTCACTGGCAAGCTCTCCGCTATGTACTGGTGATCCGTCTCCAAGTTCAGCTTCCTCTTCACCTGCAAGGGACAAGATCAGCACAGGGACAGCCCCCTCGGGCTCCCCTGCTGCTGAGGGGTGTCTGTGAGGAGCCCTCCCAGCACCGTGGGGTACAGACACCCCAGATCCCGGCAGGAGGGGGTGACAGGAGTGTCACACACCCCGGCGGGGATGGGGCTGTCCCCACCGCGGGGGCCCTGCCACGCTGCGGGGAGCGCCCCAAAGCCGGCCTGGCCGTGGGTGGGGAGGCAAAGCACGGCCCGGAGCCCGGGCCTGCGGCTTCCGGAGCGGCGGCGGGGCAGGGCCGGCCCGGCAGGTGCTGCGTGGCACGGCCCGGCCGTACAGCCTGGCACAGCCGGGAGCACCGGGCACGGGCTGACACCCAGCAGGGCACGGCATATGGCACGGGGCACAGCAGGGAGCAGTGCGGGCCGGCCCGGTATGGAGCCCTGTCCGGGATACAGCCCGGCTCGGTATGGCACGGCTCGGTATGGCACAAAGCACGGCCCAGTATGCAGCCGGGCCCATTGTACAGCCCGGCTCCGTGTAGCCCGGTCGGGTATACGGCCCGATGTACTCCGGTCGGGTATACAGCCCGGTCGGGTATACGGCCCGGGCGGTACACGACCGGTTCGAGGTCCAATACTGCAGAGCCCGGGCCCGCCGGTCCCCGGAGCCCCCGCCCGGCCCCGGCCCCCGCCCCCTCCCCATCCCACTCGCGGGGGTTACCGGGGGGCGGCCCAGCGCGGGCCGTCTGGGCGCGGCGCCGGGGCGGGCGGGCTGCGGCGTGGCGAAGAGCAGGAGGTCGGTATCGGGGTGGCCGCCGCCCGCGGGCTCCTCGGCGGCGGCGGAGACGATCAGGAGGTGCGGGGAGGCGCTGCCCAGCAGCGCCGCCAGCCCCGCCGCGCCGCCCGCCGCCGCCATGGCTCACATGGCAGCCGGTGCCGCCGGTGCGGCGGGCGGCGCAGCGGGCAGGGCGCGGACAGGGGCGCGGGCCATGGCGGGCGCTGGGACCGTCCCCCTCCCCCCCCCCCCCCCCCCCTGCGCTCCAGCTCCGGCTCCGCTCCCGCTGCGCCCGCCGCCGGATTTGTTCGGCGCGCCGGCCCCGCGCGCCTTGCGCGCAAATCCTTTTTGCCGCTGAAAAAGCGGCGCGAGCGCCCCGCACGGCCGCCCATTGGCTGCGCCCGCCGCGGCGGGAGGCGAGGGCGCGCTGCCATTGGCTGCGAGCGAGCGGCGGAGGCGGGCGGAGGCCGCCGCCATTGGGCGAGCGGGGCCGCTGACAGGGCGGCTAATCAGCCGGCGCCGCGCCGGGGCGGGCGGGCCATGGTGGAGCGCGGCTCGGGGACGCGGCCGGGGGCGGGGTCTGGGCTGCGGCGCGCGCTGTGGTGTGTCCCCCCCGGGTCGTGGTCCCTCCCCTGTCCTGTTTGTGCCCCATACGGTGTCCCCTCCCCTTCCTCTATTGTGCCCCATAGCGGTGTCCCCTCCCCTGTCCTGTTTTGTGTTCCCATAGCGGTTGTTCCCCTCCTCTGTCCCTCTTTGTGCCCCCATAGCGGTTGTCCCCTCCTCTGCCTCTTTGTGTCCCCCTCGGGTGTCCCCTCCCGTGTCCCTGTTTGTGCCCCCATAGCGGTGTCCCCTCCCCTGTCCCTCTTTGTGTCCCACTCAGGGTGTCCCCTCCCGTGTCCCTCTTTGTGTTCCCCTCGGGGGTGTCCCCTCCCGTGTCTCTGCTTGTGACAGCCCATAGGGGTGTCCCTTCCCCTGTCCCTGTTTGTGTCCCCCATAGGGGTGTCTCTGTTTGTGTCTCCCCCGAGGTGTCCCCTCCCGTGTCCGTCTTTGTGTCCCCCCATAGGGGTGTCCCCTCTTGTTGCCGCCGCGGATTCCTCGCTCCGACCCGGCCCCAGCTCCCGGTTTTCCCCCCGCGGGGAGTTCCAGGCTCGGTCCCGGCCCGGGCTCAGCCCCGCCGGGCTGACGGGCTCCGGCTGCGGCC
The DNA here is from genome assembly GCA_002167245.1 of Sporophila hypoxantha. NCBI lineage: Eukaryota > Metazoa > Chordata > Aves > Passeriformes > Thraupidae > Sporophila > Sporophila hypoxantha. The sequence goes on along the minus strand of NDFG01000323.1, from coordinate 162,028 downwards.
GCTCCCCGCTCCGCTGCCCGGCAGGACGGGCCACGCAGCCACGAGCAAAGTTCAGCTCGCTCCCTGCCCTGCGGGCTCCGCCCGCCACGGGTGTCCCTGCTGGCGAGGAGGGTGGCTTTGGGCTCTGCGGGTGTCCCAGGCTGTCCCCGTGTGTTCCCCTTGCCCGGGGGTGACAGCCAGTCCAGCCTGCCCTGCTGTGGGACATCAGTGGTGCTCAGCCGTGCTGGGCAGGGGCGCTCCTGTCCTGCGGGGCCAGGCGTCTGCAGGATTTTAGTTCAGAAGTGCTGGAGCGATGAAGGGCTCAGCTCGGGGTTGCCCTTGTTCAAAGCAGCCCCGAGACACGGCTGAGGCTGTCGGGAGCCGGCAGGTTTCAGGCTCACGCCGCTCCAGGGGTGCAGCGCTCACAGAGGCACCGGGATGCCGCAATCTGCTCCGTCCGTTCGTCCGTTCGGCCGGTGATTGGCGGCATTCTGTGCTTCCAAYCACCAAACAGCTGCGGATCTCGGCAGCTCCTTCAGGACTGCCCGATAACCCCTCAGAGGGCACAGGAAAAGCTCTGCCGGCAGCACAGCCTGCACTTGCCCGTGCCAGGCGCTATCTCCGGCCGTGGCACCGTGTGGCAGGGGACAGGCAGGGACACGGGGACGGCAGACGGAGCCGGGAGTGGCCCCATATGCTGGGAGAGATGAGAGTCCACCCACGAGACACGGGACAGGCGGCTCCCAGCGCCACCATCTCCTGCCTGCAGGACACTGATAACCTCCTGCTGCYTGAGGGAGCAAAATTTAAAAGGAAAAAAGTACATCCTGCTAATAAATAAATTTAAAAAAGCATTTCAAGATTAGGCCTTTTGCAGGGGAAGCTCATGAGGAAAGTGTGGAGTGGGCTCTGAGCRAGGCACCCAAACCCCGCTGAGCCAAGCCAGGGTTTCACCCCTCTGTGCCCCCCAGGAGCTGCCCCACGTGTCCCTGGGGGTCTGCGGTGGAGCACAGTGGTCCCCAGCCTGCTGCTGCTGCCAGGCAGGGCTGGGAGCCAACGCTGGCTCCTGCCCCAGCCTGCCGCCAAGCCTGACCTGCCTGGGATGGAGGAGAAAGAAGGCTGGCAGGAGAAGGGCGCACATTCGAGAGAAGGCTGTGCAGAATTAGGCTGTGCAGAAAGCGATGCAGGAGACAAGCTGTGCAGGAAGAAAGGGCTGGCGGAGAAGGCTGGGCAGGAGAAGGGCTGGCAGGAGAAGGTGTGCAGAAGGCGCTGCTGCAGGAGAAGGCTGTTGCAGGAGAGGATGATGCAGACAAGAAGGGCTGTGCAGGAGAAGGAAGGGTTGTTTTTTCCCAGCAGTGCGTGGGATGCAGGAGGCATTTGCAGGGATGAGTTAACTCCTCTGCTGCAGAGCAGATCCTGACATGCAGTGCCCCTGTGCTGGCCTAACAGGTTTCTGGCTTMAAAGGATTTTTATGCTGGATATTTTGGCAGTGGTTGCAATTCCCATGGGGATGGCCAGCACTGAGCAGGGCTGTGATTTCCCTGGATCTCTCCATCCTTAAATACAGCAGGACCATGGTGCATGTCCGTGACCAATCAAATCAACTCGCTGTGCCTCATTTCTTCATCAGCAGASAGCAAATAGAAACGCTGCCTCGCTTAAAGGAAATTAATACAGTTAATTAACACTTGGCCCTTCTAATATTCCAGGCCCCACTCTCCAGAGCCCWTCCACTGCAATATCATCATTACTACGAAGCATAAGCAACAGTTAGACCAGATGTTTGCACACAGTTAATGCTTCTTCCATCTGGGGAAGGGGGAAGAGGCATCCCCAGCAGCCGGGCGGGAGCGCATGGCGGGCGGTGCTCTCCCTATCCCTGGGGAGCCCCAGCCCGGCGTTTCCCGGGCTGAGGCAGGGTTTGGGACACAGCTGCCGCACCAGCTGCTCCCGCCCGGCTCACAAAGGCTGCCTTCACCCCCCCTAATTCATGCAGGYGCTGCTCGGGGGGAGCAGGCTCTGCCCCCTCTGCCGGAGGAGGCTTTCAGCGCCAAAAGGGCCGGCTGTGGAGACAAATGAAAGGCAAACGCTGGTGGGAGAAGGGCGGGCAGGGCCTTTCCTTGCATGCGGATGAGGGGAAGCAGATGAATTCTGTCTCCTGCACAACTGCAGCCCCGCTAAGGAGTGCAGACGTGCTCCCAAGATTAGCTGTGCGGCAGGTGCTGCTCCCAGATAAAGCCCTGTCTGCACAGCCCTGCTCGGCCTGCAGAGCATCAGGAGGCTGCTCAGACACTCTGGGCCCCAGCAGGATTCGGCCCGTGGGAGTTTGGCTGGGTTTGGCAATGTGGGATGGACTCAGAGCAAGGGGTGTGTGCTGGGAAAAGGCTGCAGCTGGAGCACGGCGGGTACCTGTGCTGGAAAATCACCTGGCAGCGGGAGCAGGGGGAGGAGAGGAGAGCTGGCAGGATGGAAACAGCCCTGGGCACTTAGGGGCAGCAGGTGGGTGTCCCAGGAGCACAGTTGTGTCCCTGCCACGGCAGTCTGTCCTGCCTCCAGCAGGTCCCACTGGTGTCCCAGGAGCACAGTTACTGTCCCTGCCACGGCAGTCACTCCTGCCTCCAGCAGCTCCCACACGGAGTGTTCGTGGGTTTCTGTGCTTGAGATGACCCCAAGGTATCAGAAAGTCTCTTTTTTCCCAGCCCCACAGCTGAAGAAGAATTCGAGATTCATCAGTTCTGCTTTTCAAGGTTATTTTCTCTTATCTATTCCATTCTTTCTCTGAGCTGCTGAGATCTGTCCAGCAGGTCGGGTTGTGGCACAGTCCCTGCCCTTGGGGTGGTGTTGGCTTTTTATACTAACTACGTGTACTTTATTTACAATAATTCTCCAATACCTATCACCTATGTTAGACAGTTTGTCTCTACTCTAAACCAATCCAAAAGTGCCACCATCACAGCAGAAAATGGAGGGCAAGAAGAAGGACAGAACATGCCCAGACTCCTCCATCTTGCCTCTTGAACCCCCATTCTAAAACCCCAAAATTCTACATTTTCACTCTGTGATAAATTCACTATCATTCTACTCAAACTCTGGTGGCTTGTACATCTTCACACAAAGTTGGGAATTGTTTCCATGGTTAAAATGGAAGGCACAGGTGTCTGTGACTCTGTGCCAAGGTCTCTGAGCCCCTGCCAGGGTCTGGAATCACCCAGGGCAGCCAGAGCAATGTCCTGGGTCCTGACAGAGTGTGCTGAGCTGGCACATGGAAGGAGAGCAGGACTTCCCTGGGGTCTCCTGCCAARGCCCCTGTTCCCAGGTCACTGGTTTGTTCACAAGATGGTGAGTTGGCAGTGTGGCACAATCTGCCTGAGGTGGCACCAGGCAGCTGGGGAAAGCCCAGAGCCGCCAGTTGTGCTGCCCTGACCCTGCAGTCCCTCAGCTCTGCCACCTGAGCCATCACTGWTGTTCTGTGCAAACCAAAACCATTTTCTAGAAGCAAAAACAATGTCTAAAGCTGGCTTGTGGCAGAAGGGAGCAGCCCTGGTTTATAGCTGTCTCCTCTCAGATCCCAGTCCCAAAAGCCAGGCAGTGCCTGTTCCCTTGCATCTTTACAGAAGATGACACAGTTCTTTCCACAGGACACCAGGACAGCTCCRCTTTTGGATGCTGAGCACACCAGACTCAGCAGTGCCACCTCCTCCTCTCCTGTGGTGGCATCTGCTTTTAAAGCTCACATCATGCAGTGTGTCAGGGYAAGCCATGGGCACAGAGCCCTCTCCCCTCCTGCTCTGCTCCACACCCAGCCAGGGCAGCCTTGTCTCATCCTCTGAGCCAAAACACCACAAACACTGAGAGCCACTCCATTCCACAAGGCCCTTCCATTTCCTTCACTCAGAGGAACTGTTCTTCACCCATGGAGGAACAGAGAGGCTGAAGTGTTTCTGGGGAGCCTGGGGCTTTTATCCAGGAGTGYTTTGGGAATATGCCAGGCTCTGGCTTCTACCTCTCCTTAGTGTCTGCAGCCAGCCCAGGTTCACTTCCCACCACATGGTCACTGAGAACCCAAAAGTGTTGGAACGCTTTTGCTTTTGTCAGAACAAAACCTAGAGGTCACCCAGAGCTCCACCTGGAGCAGAACAAGGGCTCAGACAGAGAATGATGCTCTGTGAGGAGGAAAAAACCACTTGAAGGTAGCACTGGCATCAGTTTGGAGGTGTTGATTTGGCTTCTCATGGGCCAGGCTGGACATTCCAGCATTCCAACAGCTACAAAGCTGGAGGTTTGGTCTTASAGACACTCAGCAACTGCTTCATCCCACCACCACAGCAGTCACCTCTACAGCACATTTCCTCTTAGCTTGAAAGAGGCAAACCATCCATGGACATCTTTATTTTCTCTATTTGTCACATTTAAAAAACCAAAAAGGGGTGTCAGCCATCCCAGTTTGTTTCTGCAGCTGGCATCCTTACCCCTGCAGGAATTAAATCTGATGCTGGGGTCAAAGCAGCACTGGCTGTTGTTTCCAAGCTGGTAACACCAGAGCCCAAACCATGSCAAAACTGCACCTTGTTCATGGTTTCTCTACCTCCAGGACTACAGACATGCAATAATCAAGCATTGCTTCATAGATTTTAGCTTTAAAATGATGACAGTAAAAAAAAGACAAAAAATTAGGATTTTTATTTGTAGACAAAGCACAGTATTGTAATATTCAAAGAGTGATTATACAGAAATAATGGTCACAAGAAGGTGATTCATAGTGGACAGAGCCACATCAACAACCCCCTGCCCTCTCTTTTTATTGTTTTAAACCCAAAATCCAAGATATTTCTACAAGCATTCTGATCAGTGTCACATAAGTTACCTGAGTTTATGTTCTTAATTTTATTCTATGCTGTCAGAAAAATCAGGGCCTGGATTACACAGTAATTATGAATACAAAATATATCTGAAAAGCAGAGGTAATAATACCTGTATTATAGAGCTTTTAGTTTGTTTTTCTCCCTCCTCACCAGCAGAGACATGAAAATTCTTCTAAATAAAAAAAAAGTTACCTCCTCCACCAATCTGGTAGGAACACACAGGTTGAAAACTCAAGATTAACACCCCAAAAATATTAACAGTGGCAGACAGACATGATGCCTTATTTTCCCTCCTCCCTTATCTATCTGTTGGGTTTCAAAAGCAGCATCAGAAAACACATTCAGCTTCAGGCTGCCATGAGCCAGGGAGGCAAACACAGCCTGACAAACAGGGAGCAGCACACACACACAGCTCGGGGTAGGATCCAAAGGTCACCTTTGTGCTGATGCAGGGAAAATGAGTTGGAGCTTCCCAGCAGCTTCTCCTGGTGAGGGATCTGCACAGGGTTCTGGGGCTGCAGCAGCACCATGCAGGCAGCCATGGCAGCTCACTCTGCACAGGGGGCCCTGTCAGCAGCCAGGGATCATCTCTGCCCTGCCACCCACACCCAAAGCAGAGCTTGGCCTACTCCAGCAGGGCAGGAAAGTCTCACAGCASCAATATCAAAGCTGCTCTGCACCCTCCCCACCCTGGCACAGGGTGCCCAGAGCAGCTGTGGCTGCTCCATCCCTGGCGGTGCCCAAGGCCAGGCTGGATGGGGCTTGGAGCCCCCTGGCATAGAGGAAGGTGTCCCTGCCCATGGCAGGGGGTGGGATGGTTTTTAAGGTCCCATCTAACCTGAACCATGCCACAATTCCCTGATAAATGCCCTGACCAGGGCCAGTTRTCTGGGCATTGCACAGACACAGGGATGGTGGCCAGGACAAGTGCACTGTCCCATTACAGACYCAGGGTCACAGCTCCCAGCAGCCTCCTCAAACCCTCCTCTGCAGCACTGAATGGCCAAACACAGGTTCAAACACCCTCTCCTTCACTGCCAGCATCAAACACAGCCCAGAAAAGCTTCCCTAACCCAAATGTCAGGCAGCTGTCTCATGTTCACCTTTGTTAAATAATGCAATTGTCCCGGAAAGGGTTCTCCAGCCCAGCACACAAGCTGTCCTCCAAAGGGAAGGGAAGCACAGTGGGTATGCCAGGGCAGCAGGCAGCAGCAGTAAATAACCCTGAGCCRGCTTTGTTCCTTCATAAAATAAATMATTAATAGCCCAGYATAGTCAGTCTGCTTGAAAAGCTCAGGATTGCTGAAAACTTTTGATCAGTTRGATTCATTAACCTTTAAAACTGCCTCTAAGAGGCTTAAAATCTGAGGGAGAAGCATCATTTTAAACACTTCAATTTTCTCCAGAGTTCCTTGCTTTTGACAAACTGAGAAAAGATAGAGACACTCAGCATCAGTCAGGTGTCAAGGAAAAAATAACAAAGGGGAAAATAAAGTTGTTGTAGACAAACAACCCCATGATCATCTTAAAATTCAAAACCAGTCAGGGCTGGGGGGAGAAAATGACCCTTCTTTGTGATCCTTAAGCACTTGGCCATARGCAGGTGGCTTCCCAACTGTCTCTTTATTTCTTTTGCTTTTAATGCTAATAAAAAGGGAACCCAAACAGGGCACTCCATTCCCCAGACAATGCCCTGGGGGAGGGCAGGGAGTGTCACTTACATATCCCAAAAGTCTGACTCAGACAAATTACTTCTAGTTCACTTCCCCACGACACTCCTGCATTGTTCCAACACCTTGGCAGCAGAAGGGGCTCATCCCCAGCTCTCTGCTCCCAGGAACAGCCAGGGGGGCTGGTGGCATTAAGGAGCTGTCCCAATTACTTCCCTGGGGGGGGAAAGCAGTGACTTGCAGCTTAACGTCCTGGCCCAGCCCAGCAGGAAAACCAACGGTCAGTCTGTCTCTGAGGTTTTTAAAATCTTTCATTAATTGATAGTATAGTTGTGGTTTCCCATTAGAGTTGGAATAAATAACCATTTCCTCTGCTGCGGCGCATTTTTTTTGTCCCTGTGGTTGCTGGGTTGATGGAATAAGACCAGATGCCTTTTCCTGAACCTTTTCACTGCTCTATTGTTGTTGTTCCCTGCTTGTTCTTTTTAGGAAAATAAAATCCAGCAAAAAACCCAATGCGTATTCTGCAATCACCTGGATGGGACACAGCAAAGACCAACTACTTTCACTTCCTTTTGAGATATTCAAAACTCCCCCTTTTCGTGGGGGAATGCTCGTTTCCATTTTATCAAGAAGGAAAAGCATACAATGGCTGAGCTTTGCAGTTGAAAAAGCTGCAGTGAGAGCTGCCATCCCTGGCTAGATCACCAGCTCTGACCCTTCACCACTCTGCGATAAGGTGGTAGTAGTTTTCCTCTCAGAAAAATAAATCCCCCAGTCCAAAAAAAAAAACCAAGTGTCTGTGCAAACCCAGCTTCCTCCTAGCGCGCTAGTATTATGTTGTGAAGTTTTACAACTCGTAGCCCTGATCACCTGTTGGGATTATTGTTGCCGCTAATGACCTGTCCATTTACGGAACTTCCTCCTTTTGGATTCAAAACTCCCCTTTTTTTCTCTTAGGGACCTGTCCTCTAAGGAAGAGCATCCAGTGCTGAGCCCCTGGCAGGAGATGTGGGCGCACAAGGCACAGCTAGCAACCCCACCATTCAAAGCTTATAGAGTCACCTCCTGCATCAGCATGGCCGTAGCAACTCGGGTACTTAAGTTCTTGTGACAATGGTTATTCATTCACCGGGACTTCTACGCAATCTACCGAGCTCTCCTCACCTGTAGGCCCATAATCCCCAAGAAAGCGTTAGACCAATCCTCAATGACCGCTGAACTCCTGTGGTTTCAAACTCTTTTTTTCTTTGGGAATCTCTTCCTTTCTAGGAAAGCCATGGCTGAGCCTGCGATGGCTGGACCTGCCTGCCATCCCTGGAGTCCCAGCTCTGACCTTTTCACACTGCTTGTTGTGTCACTTCCAGAAAATAAATCCCAGCCAAAAACCAATGTCTCAATCAGCTGAGCGCATGTGACTTCTTGCGTTTCGAAACTCCCTTTTTCTCTTGGGATCTCTGCCTTTTTAGAAAGCCATGGCTGAGCCTGCCATGTGCTGCAGATAGCTGCGTGAGAGCTTGCCCCTGGATCCCAGCTCTGACCTTTTCACCAGCTCATCTGTGTCGTCCAGAAAATAAATCCCAGCCAAAAACCAATGTCTCAATCAGCTGCAGCAGTGACCATGGACTTCTCTTGGTCAAATCCTTTTTCTCTTGGGAATCCTGTTCCTTTTCAGAAGCATGGCTGAAGCTTTGTCAGTGGAGCTGCTCCAAGGTCTCCTGGTCCAGCTTCCTGGCCTTGTTCACATGCTGTGTCCTCTTTTTACTCTTTTTACCCCTATTTTTTTTTTCTTCATTTTTTTTTTTCTTTTTTCTATTCTTTTTTTTCCTTTGTTATTATTATTTTTATATATTTTTATCATTTTTTTTTTTCTTTTTATTATTTTCGATTTTTTTGTTATTTTTTACCATTCGGTATTTAGTATTGCTTTTTTTAAGTCTGTATCATGTTTTTTTTATCTTCCTTTTAATTTTTTTTTTTTTTGTATTTATTTGGCTTTATTTATTTTTTCCTTTTTATTTATGTTTTTTTTTTTTTTTAATACGTTTATTCTTAGTATATTTCATTTTTTTTTTATATTTTCTTTATTTTATATTTTTTTTTTTTTTTTTTTATTAATATTATTTTAATTTTTTTTTTATATATTTTTTTATTATATATTTTTTTTTATTAATTTTATCTTTTTATTTATTTTATTTTTTTTTATTTTTATTTTATTTTTTAATATTTTTAATTTTTTATTATTATTTTTGTTGTTTATTCTTATTTCTTTTTTATTTTTTTTTTTATTATTTATTTTTTTTATTTTAGTATTTTTTATTTTATTATTTCTTTTTATATAGTTTTTATAATATTTTTTTTTTTTATTTATATTTTTTTTTTTCTTTTTTTTATTTTTTTATTTTTTCTTTTTTTATATATTAATTTATTTTTTTTTTTTTTTTTTTTTTTATTTTTTTTTTTATTTATTTTTTTTTTTTTTTTTTTTTCTTATTTTCTATTATCTTTATTTTTCCATTTTCTGTTTTTTTTATTTTCTTTTATAATTTTTTTGTTTTGTTTCTGTTTTTTTGTTTCTTGTTTTTTTTTTTTTTTTTATTTATTTTTTCATCTTCTTTTTTTTAGTATTTTTTTTCTTTATATTTTTATTATTCATCTTTTTTTCTTTTATTAATTGTATTTTATTTTTTTTTTTACTTTTTTATATATTATTATGTTTATTAGTTTTTTTTTTCGATTTTTATTGTATTTTATTGTTTATTTTTTGTTTTTTTTAATTTAATTTTCTGGAGAGACACAGCAGTGTGAAAAGGTCTTCAGAGCTGGGTCAGGGGATGGCAGCTCCACTGCGCTCCACTGCAGGCTTCAGCCATGGCTTTCTGAGAAAGAAGAGATTCCCAAGCAGGAAAAAGGAGTTTTGACCAAAGAGAATCAGGGTCATTGCTAGCCAGGCTGATTGCAGGACACTGGTTTTTGGCTGGATTTATTTTCTAACAGGACACAGAGCAGTGAAAAGGTCAGGAAAGGCCACTGGTCCTTCCACCAGCAGCCACAGTGGTACAAAGCCCAGCAGAGGAAGGTTATTCCACTTCTAAGGGAACCACAAGCTACAAATTTAAAAGATCAAAACCTCAGAGACACCCAGCCCACAGCTTCTTCTGCTGCAATAATTACACATGGTCAAGGATTTGTGAATTTAATAGTTTTAGGGAGCAGTTCCCAAGGCACAGCTGTCAGCTTTCTGAAATCCCATCAAAGCCTGCAGGAATTCAGCAATTTTAGCAGAATATCAATGCTCTTAGTTGGAACAATACTGAGGCTTCTGACAGAAAAACTGAGATGRTTCAAACACCTAACAGTGGTGGAAAGAAAGATTTTTATAAAGAAATCAGACCTCACCTGTAGCTTCAGCAATTTTTTTGTATTGAATCTTTATGCTTCTCTATACAGAGAAAAATATTTAACCAAAAGAAACCAAATTCCTAATTTTACAGCTTTCATGGGGTCTCATGATTCCAACTCAATTATTCAGTCCAGACTGTAACAGCAGCTAATTAGAAGTTAGCAATGAAATTAGAAGTTGAAGGGATCATAGAGAGTTATTATGACAAATAAATGTCTTGGTTTTTGGGCACCATTACATCATGGATTTGCATGGACAAAGAAAAGTGGAAAAATAAAGAGTAAGGAGGACTCTGAATGTGTGCAACAGTAATAAAGGAGGTTAGGAGGACAAGGAAAAATGACTTAAGAAGAAATTGAGATTTTTTTTCCACTCAGAGGCTCCCTGAAGTTAAATGGACCATTTCAGCTGTACCATTGAATAGGAGAAATTGCCAGAGCCTGGAGGGCAAAGAGTTCCAAGGATGATGAAGAGAGCATCAGCAGGATTATGAAATGCCATGGGCAGGTCAGGGAAAAGCAGGTMGARACAGGGAAAGTGAACCAAASAGTCCRAACTGAGCCAAAAGGGAGCAGGGAATTTCATGATTCTCTTGGAAATTTCACCACATCAAAGCAGTGTGGCAGGAATTCTTTCAATGCACATTGAGTGAATTGTGTAGTGCTTTGCACTATGAGGAGTTTGAATTTATTCATTGATTCATTAAACCAGTTTTTGTGCTTTCTCAGCTATCTAATCAATCTTCTACCKTAACCCAGGGTGTGCTGCCCTGTCCTGGGGGTCAGCAGAGTGCTTTTGAGAGGAAGATTATTAATAAATTATTCCATTAAATTAATCCATGAACCCTGCACAAACTACAGGTACAAAATCAGATTCAAATCTGGTTACAGCCAACACATTCCACTGCTGTGGAGGGCAGACTCTGGACCTCAGAGAAACCCTTGCCATGCTCCACCAAAATAAAATAAATAAAAGTGCTTGGGAAATGTTGCTCCCTTGGACACACAYAATCCCCAGCATGAGATCTGAGGCRMGGTCATAGAGGAGCCCAAGTTGTGTCACTGTTTTTGGTATTTAGTTCAAGRAGCTTTTAAAAGCTTTACAAACAAGTTTAAAATAATTACAGGGTATTCATTAGTGCACTTCATAGAGGCACAGATTCAGCCCAAGTGCAGGAAAAAAACCAAGCGAAAATAGTTTTTCCAAGCCTGATTTACCAGGCTGGTACAAGACAATCCTAACAGTTCTAGTCTCACACATWTTATTGTCTCCCTGAGGGAAAACTGCAAAGGAATTCTCTCATGGAGCACATAACTGTCCTTACAATAGTTTACACAGGATTCTCAGCCATCCACAGCAATGAAATGATGGCCCTGATCTCGGAGCTCAGCAGGTCCCCCACTCCCCTCACCCTCAATCACACCACAATGAGCACAGAAAAAAACCACTTGTAAACATTCAGATGAGCCCTAGAACGTGTTTTCATACTCTCCACTTAGTGTCAGGCTGTCATTTTATAAATATATTTAGTTTTTAAAGAACAAACCCCAATGCCACACTTGTAGGGAAAATAAGGCCTCTTAAAAACAGACTGCAACAAGTTTCTGTGGGGGGTGAGCTTGCTCTAAAAGGAGCCAAAAAYCTGATCAGAACATTCTGGCCTGCAGACAAGAGCCAACTCTGCTTGATAGATGTTAATTTAAAAAAAAAATCACAGCTCAAAAGCAACAGAATAACCTCTTCCCCCAGCTGCTGGGAGGTCCCATCCCATTCCAAGGTGGTTTAGAGGGAAGCACCTACTTGCTGTCTGTCCTTTTGTTGTAAATGAGGAAGTCAGACACGTCGTGCCACACCTCACTGTCCTCGTACAGGTAGGTCATGGAGGACTGCAGGGAGGGCTGCAGAGTGTCCCTGTGGTATTCAAAGAGCCACAGGACTGTCCCCCACACCAGGGCAGCCAGCAGAGGGAAGGGATCCTGCCTGGGCTGTGGGATGTAGCCCTTGTCCACAGCCAGCCGGGCCAGCCCGAACAGGATGCGRGACAGCAGGTACATGATGATCTGCAGAGGAGAAAGGGGGGAATCCACAAAATCAGAGGGGTTGGGAAAGCTGCAAAAGGCAGGACTCAGAGACAGCAGAACTGTGATTAGAGCTAAGCAGCAGCCATGAGATTGGTCAGCAGAAAAATTATTTAAACTGTAGAAAAGCAAGGACAAATAGAACAATGATCTGTGTATTAATGCTTGTCTAGAATAACTGCCTAAGCTACAGAAAAGTTTATCTAGTGAGATATTAGGAAGTTCTAGGCTTAATAATGGAGCTCTGTGCATTGTGCTTTAAGGCTTACAAGCAGGTATTGTATTTGAAATAAGCAAGCATTGTTTTAACCAAAGGTACCTGTGCTTATAGTGGTTGAATAGAACTACTGTCAATGTGCTTTTGCTTTGTGTGATTGGTCAAAAAACGTTTAAAGTAAGTTGTAACATTAAGTTCTGGGTCTGCTGCCTGGGATGTGAGCTGTTGGCATCTTCCCATTGTCATAACCATGTAATGAGAGTGATGCTGGAAAATAAAACAGCTCAAGGCACGTTCCACAGCAGCCCTGTCCTGTTTGTGATTTGTACAGAGACCCCAGCCAGCAACAGAGAAACCCAGGGAGCAGGGTGAGAACTGAGCACAGCCACCTGCAGGGGCTCAGAAGTSACAACCCAGCCAGGAGGGACAGGAGGAGCTCCCCCAGTTCAAAGCAAACAGGCTGTCATTGCCCCTAGCAGCACTCTGCCAAAACTCTGTTTGTGTCTCCTGCAAGGCCTGCTGCTCTGATTTGGCAATCACAGGCTGCATTTCCTGCAGCACTGCTGGGCAGTTGCACAACTTCTGTCTCTGCCCAGCTCATGCCACCTCAGATGGTGCTGARAGAACAGTCCTGCCAAGCAGGTGTGAGCTCAGGAGTCTGGACACAGCCTAACACCAGGCCTGGCTTAAATCGAGCACTTGGGATTAATCTGCAGCTCTGTGTTTTACTCCTTGCTTTGTGACTGTGTGTTAACAACCAGCTTTAAATCAAACACCCCCTGAGCAGCTTTCATCATTTTAACCAGTTTAGTTGCCAGTTTAACCAGTTTAGTGGTCAGTTTGGCCAGCTTAGTTGTCAAGTTTACCCAGTTTAGTTGCCAGTTTGGCCAGTTCAGTGGCCAGTTTATCTGTCAGATTAACCAGTTTAGTGGTCAGTTTAGTTGCCAGTTTAACCAGTTTAGTTGTCAGTTTAACCAGTTTAGTTGTCAGTTTAGCTGTCAGATTAACCAGTTTAGTTGCCAGTTTAGTTACCAGTTTAGCTGTCAGATTAACCAGTTTAGTTGTCAGTTTAGCTGTCAGTTTAGCTCAGTGCAGCTCTAACTGATCAAGTTCTACACTCACAACACTTCAGGGGAAGAGTTTAACCCTGTGATGGCCAGACCAGGGACACACAGTAGTGACCACAGCTCAGGTGACAGGTGGGATAACCCCACAGCTTTGGGTTACCTGACTGCCTTCCTACAAACTCAGTGCAGCCCTGGAGGCAAACCTGGGCTTCCAGCACTGCAGCTGCCCACACTGCTCATGGAGACACACAACCACACCTGGGACTRGAGTGCAGAGCAGTCAAAACTGCAATTTGTGCAGAGAACATGATAAAAGAGCAATGCTCTGTGGTCAGAACCACAAGAAACAGGTGCCCCCAACTCAGTTCCTGGCACACCTCTTGTTTTTCCTGGCCACAGAAACTTTCAGCAAGTGCCTTTACCTGGCTGTTGATGGYATTGTTGTCACCAAACACCAGCCAGCCCCCAATGCAGGCTGCAAYGAAGGAATGGAATGGGATTTTTTTCCCCTGCAGCCGGGACTGGGCTGCCAGGAGCCCTTTGTAGGTGAACACAAAATAAGCCAGGTTCCGGGAGTGGGCGTARGTGGCCTGGGCAATGGACTTCAGCTTCTCCCTGAAACTGAGGGAAAGAAACAATTACAGGAGAGAAAAGGCAAGATCCTGCACTCACTCTCAGCCTGGGCACTGCACTCCTCACCTACACTGATGGTTTGGGCACCCCAGCAATGTCTTGGGAAGGAGGAGAAATTCCCTCATCAGAGCACAGCCCTGCCCAGACTGTGGATTGTGTTTCATMTTCTCTCTACTCAAACAGCCCTTTAAAAACTTTTTTATTGCTAAATGCAAACTTCTGYCACTCAGGGAAAGGCACAATGTGTACTACTACAGCCCGGGTTCCCATATTTGAACACAGCACAGAACATTGCTGTTGGCATCTGTTAATTCTCCTTCTGRCCTCATCAACTATTCCATGAGTGATTAAATCCCTCAATATTTTCCCTCAATATTTGTGTGCATTTCACTATCAGGACAAGGCTCAACCGTGGCTCACACACTTCTCTGCTTTTTGAACCCCCTAGAAACATGGAAAATMAACAGCTGTGATGAAAACATTCAAAGCAGCAACACAAAAATACAGATTTAGCGTTTGTACCTTCCATGCTTGAACAGGAAAGTCATCACCAGGGCGTGTGGGGCACGGATTTTGGCTCCATAACTGTAAAGGTGGAGAAATATTTCACAGACTTCGTTTTATACCATGAAATCATTGTATTTCTAGTCTACTAACAGACAAAAAAGGTTGTTTAGTCAAATATATATTACTTTTAAACTAGCCCAGCAGCAGCAGCACAGCAAACCGGGGGAGCCGAGCAGGAGACAGAAGAGCACACGAACCTCAGCGAGCCAGGCCCCAAGGGGACCCTTAACCCTCGGGCCCCAAGGGGACCCTCAACCCTCGGGCCCCAAGGGGACCCTCAACCCAGCCCAGACCACCCCAACTGCGGCTGAGGGAGCGGAACCGCCTCCCCCTCACAGCACCCCCGCCACAGCACCCCAGGAGGGATGGAGACCCCGCGGCSCGGGCCCGGCACTCACACGGCGCCGTTTCGGAAGCCCTTGATGACGGCGAGCGCGGCGTGGTAGCGGCGCTGCTGCAGGAGCGCGTTGGCGGCGCGGAGCAGAGCGCGAAGCGAARCCCCYCCYTCCGCCATGGCCCCGCCGGCCATGGCACCCTGCCGCACGCCGCGTCTGGGGGCGCCGCCCCGCCCGCCGCTCCCATAGGCCCGCACTCCTGTCAATCACGGCTCTCGGCCAATAACCGGCARTACCTCACTCTCTCATTGGTGCGGAGAGTCTGTCGTGCAGCCAATGGGTGCCGAGCGAGGTGTCCCGCCCACCCGCTCCGTGAGGGCGGCGGGCGCCGCTGCGAGCCCGGCCCGGCACAGCCCGGTCATGGGCCGGGGGTCGTGGCTGCCGCGGCCGCGCCGGGAGCCCGAACGGGGCAGGGGCGGCCACCGGGCGGTCCCTGCSCGGTCTGCGCGGGCTGTCGCAGTGCCGCTCCGCCGCGCCCCGAGTTGAACAGGACCCCCCGCCCCCGGGGCGTCCCCCACCTCTCCCGCGCTGCGCGCCCGTAGCGGCCGGCGGGCGCCCCCTGGCGGCGCCGCTGCCGCCGCCGCTCCAAGATGGCGCAGGCGATCTTCGAGGCGCTGGAAGGTAACGGGGCCAGACCGGGGCCGCGCCGGGACCTCCCGGGCCGCGGCCACAGCCGGGGTGCGCGACCCCCGCTCCTCCGAGCTCCCCCTGTCCAGCGCCGCCGCCGCGCGGGTCGCGGAGCCGCGGCGGGGCCGCCCCGTGAGGCCCGGCCCGGCGCGGCGTGTGGCGCTCCCGGGAGCCCCGCGCTGTCTCCCGCGCTGTCTCCCGCGTTGCTGCTCCGCTGTCCGCACCGCAGGCACGGCTGCAGCCCCCGCCGCAGCCCGCGGCTCGCCACGCCGACCGCGGCTCCCTGCGGCGCCACTGTCACCTCCGGTCCCCGGCCCTGTGCCACCTCCTGCCTGTGCGCCGCGGCATCCCCGAGCAGTGCCCTGAGCACCGGGCAGCCCTCGTTAACCACGGGCCCTGGGCTCGGTGCACCGCATCCCTACCCTGTGCCAGTGCCCGACGGCCCGAGGCATTCCATGCCTTCCCTGCCCTGTGCCTGCTGCTCTGGGGCACCTCATCCCTACCGTGTCCCTGTCCCTGCTGCTCCTGGACACTCCATCCCTATCCTGTACCTGCTGCTCCTGGATATTCCATCCCCNTCCCTGCTGCTCCTGGACACTCCATCCCTATCCTGTACCTGCTGCTCCTGGATATTCCATCCCCACGGTGCTCCTGGACACTCCATGCCCATCCTGTCCCTGGTGCTCCTGGATATTCCATCCCCGTCCTATCCCTGGTGCTCCTGGACACTCCATCCTTATGCTGTCCCTGCTGTTCTTGGATATTCCATCCCCATCCTGCCCCTGCTGCTCCAGCCCCTCTCACCCCATCCCTGCTCCTGTGCCCACCAGGCCATTCCCCTCACCCGTCTCTGTGCCCAGGAAGCAGCACCAGCAGTGCCCAGGGCACTCTCACCACCCCTGCACCTCTGGTGTCCCTGCATGCTGGGGTCCCCCATCCTCCCCATGCCCCAGGGCTCACACTGCCAGCCCTGCTGCTGTGCCAGGCTCCGTGCCAGCCTCTGGGAGAGTGCCTGGGTGGGTGCTGGCCCCTGCATYTGTATTTTGAGGGGTGTGCTCTTGSCACAGCTGGGCAGTGCCTGTTGTGTTGGGTGAACAGGTTGTGTGCTCAGTTACATCTCACTTTAGTGTTGGGACACTGTTACAGCCAGGTGCCATTGAAGGATGAGGTGCCAAGCTGTGCCAGTCTGAAATTGGGCTAGGGGCTACCTTCTTTGGAGAGAAACTATTTCATAGGGATTGATTTCCTAAATTGGATTACAGTTGTATTTTCCTTTACATGACACCACTGCCTGGAAGGTGTGACGTTGGGATTGTTACCTGTGCTTTTGAGTATCACCTGTGACCACAGCAGCAGACACAGGAGCAGAGAATAAATATTTTTTTCTCTATTTTGTCAGGTTACTTGGTGCATTTGCCAGCACCCCCGTGTAGAAGCAGGTCCCTATTTCCTCTCTGCAATCAGCTCCTCATTGTGTTACTTTCCCTGCAGCATTCAGGACAGCAAAGCTTTTTAGCAAATTGAAAAAGAGTGGGGGTTTTTTAAGCCTGCAGCAATTGGCAGCTTTTAGTGCCTGAGCTTGTTTGTTTTGTCTTGTTGATTGGATTACAAGTCGATGGTGACTTGGCATTCTTCGAGCAGCCTGGTCTCAGGGTGCTGCAGGGCACAGGTGCATTTTCACCTGTCACTAAAGCACCTGGTGCTCCTGTCAGAAAAAAAGGCTTTATCACAGGGATAAATTAGCACCTGYGTGACATGGACAGTCCTGCTTCATCTCCAGCTGAGAGAAATTTGAAAGGGAAGGAAAAAAGTAGAGATCAGTAGTCCTGTGCTTTTATCTTGGCTTGCCCAAATCACTTTGGTTTTGTCAGGCTCTGGGCACCTCAGCTCCTGCTGCTGCCAGGAGAGACGAGCTGGGATTTTTCCCTTCCAATGGCTGAAGAGCATCCTGCAGGCTGSTGCTGGCTGTAGGCAGGGCAGGATCCATCCAGAGCTTTCTCCTGGAGGCTGTGCATGGCTGACTGGCATCCATGTAACCAAGTAACTGCCAGCCTGCTTCGTGGGTTGTTAGCCGTGTCCTCAGGGGTTTCCCTCTGGGAAGTGTGGTGCTGTGCAGTTCCTCAGTGGAGTGCAGGGGCTCTGAATTGCCAAATAAATATTTCTGTTGTCCTGGGCCATTTCCCTCCATCCAGAGGCTGAGTGCAACACTGACAATGTTGCTGCATCATTGTGTTCAGGTCTTGGCCTCTCCTGAGGCTTTTTCCTCCTTGTGGCATCAAGGCAATTGTTTGGCTTTTTTCCTTGGAAGAGCTGACTCTGTGCCAGAAGGAAACCCAGTTGCCCAGTGCCCTGCATACCAAGAGTGGCACTGTTTGTGCAGTAGCAATTATCCCCATGCTATACTTCACCTGAATTTTTGATCCTTCTTTTRCTCCTAGCTTATTTTTGCTGGAGAAGTGCTGCTCCATGCCARTGTGTGCTTTGGCTGTGCCATCAGAAGGCTGCAGTGCTTCCTTTGCAGTTGCCCAGAGGTTCTTTGTGCAGAGGGAGGTGAATTTTAGAGCAGGGCTTGGGCTGGAGTGAGGAATCCTCCCAGCACAGGGCTGCCTCCAGCTCTCCCTGCAAGCCAGGGCTTGCTGAACTGGACCTGCAGCTTTGCTGTGCCTCTGATCTGTGGGAAAGGCTTCCCATAGGCACGGTGGGAATTTGATGGGTGTGATGTACTGGGATCTGCTGCCTTCCAGCAGCTGCTTGRGCCCTTGGAGGGTGGTGCTCTGCTCTCTCCCAGGGACACGAGCAGGGCTTGCAGCATCTCCTCAGTGAAAGGATGAAAAAGGTGTTCACAGAGTCTTAATGTGGCATACAGGAGAAATGAGTATTTAGGGTATCTTTAGAAGCCTGTAGTTTATATGGMTATTCCCCACCATGAAGGTAACATTCCATTTGTTCAGGAGAAATTTTAGGAGAGGAACTTGGGGTGGTGGCTGCTCCTGCTCTGCTGGTCCCTTATGCTGTGATCTGCTGTGCTGTTTCACTGTCTTTCCTGCTGCTGTCTGCTGAGCAACCTCCCCTCATCTCAGCACAGTCCTCACCTCACTGCTTTAGGAGTGATCAGACCCATTGATTTTCCTTTRCTGTGGCACATAATTCTGAGTTCAGAGCTTTGCTCTTTTGTTTTGCAAAGACCTGGAAGTGACAAATTACCTAAGAACCCCCCAGCTTTCTTCTCTCCTTTAATCCACAAGATCTAACATACAACCTTGCTGTGCCATTTGCTTTCTTTGTGAGTTCTGTGTCATAAAAGAGTGATAGGAAGGAGTGGTAAAAATCASCCCTTTTTGCTCTTTTTCTCCCAAAATCGGGTTGTCCTTTGTGTCTTTACATTCAATTTCTAAATAGAGTGTGRCATGCTTAATCCACAATCCCATGCTGCTGGCCAGGTTGTCTCCCTAGATGAGCAGTCCCAATCTTCTMTATTTATCTGGAATATTTTAAAATGTTTTAGCTGTAGTGAAAAATGTTTGTGCCAAAGCAAGTAAGCTGATTCTAACAACAAATCTGACTGGGTGTGTGTGCCCTGTGTCTGATCAGATGTGGGAATGCTGGCCTTGGCAGCAGGGAGGCATTTGTGCCACTGCTGCTGGGAGAGCTGCTGCACACAAGGATTTTGTCTGCCCTGAGCTCGGTGTCTGTGCTGCATCCCCAGGCAGTTTCACCCAGGCCTCTGCCCTGTGACATCCCCACACTCCTGTGACATTCTCAGCTCTTTTCATACCCAGGGTGACAAGCATCCTTCCTCTCTGCAGCAGGTGCCTYAAACCAAACCCCCTTTTGGCTTTCCCTGCCCTTCTTCCCTTCTCTTTTTGCACCAAAGGACTTCTGAAGACAGGTGGGGGTGTTGCTGTTGTGTGGTAGTTGGTGCTGTGGGGTAGAGGGTGAGAAGGTGACAGTGGCTCAGGGAGGAGGGAGCAGCAGCTGGAGGGTGTCCCAGTGCCCAGACACCCCTGAGTGGCTGTGTTCAGTTCACCATCCATGCTTGTGTCTCCTTTCAGGGATGGATAACCAGACAGTGCTGGCTGTGCAGTCCTTGCTGGATGGGCAAGGAGGTGTCACGGACCCGTCTGCTCCCAATGTCAACTCCTCCACCACCATCCAGCCCATGGGTGAGTCCTGCTGGCACTGGGACAGGGGACAGGGCAGGAGGGCTGCACAGCTGCCCTGCACAGCTGGCACAACAGCTGGGTGTGTAGGGTACTGCTGTGAGTGTTGTGAGCCCTCAGCAGGACCAGACTGAGCAGGAGGACGGGACAAGTGCCCAAGCGAGCAGTGATGTCTTTGGAGACAGTCATGGCAACAGACTTGACCATGAGCTTCCAATAAAGACACAAAGGGAGGGAGAAGACACTGTCCCCACATCTAGTTCATGTTTTTTATTTAATATCCATTCCTTCTCCTCTAGAGATGCTCAAGTGCTCCAGTCCTGGAACASCTCTGTGTGAATGAATATGGGAACTGGTCATTTATGTGCATGTGGACCCTCACAGTGCTGGAATAGATTGTGTTGGGTGGATGGGGAGTTATCCCCCAAGGAGTTACAGTCTGTGTCCCCAAAAATGATCAACTTCAGGCTGTGACTCAGACAGGGGAACAGCCTTGTGAGTCTGCTGGATGGAGTYCAAATGGTGTGTGGTTTGCTAACGCTGCAGATTTCAGCTGGGACATGTAACTGGGTTGTCTTCTTTCTGCTTCCAATGTCAGGCATAGGTGCCAAAACCCAGCAGTGTTGTGGAGGGGTGTTAGGACACAAGCTGACAGTGACTCTGTGCCCTTATCCAAGGTACTTCTTGTGCTTTGTGCAGTCTGAGTAATAAAATCTGCCTCAGCCAGCATAATGCTGATGCTTTGGAAGGAACTGCTTTGACTAAAAGCAGAGGGTGCTACAGGAGCAAGGTTGGTTGTTCTGTATTTGGGATGAGAAGACAGACAGTGGGATTAGTGTGTCCCAGGGAGACAGTGGGGTTTGTGTGTGGGAGCAGGGCTAAGATGGGCTCAGTCACATCACTTGGTTTTAGGGAGGGGAGGATGGACAGCTTGGCCCTTGCAGCTGCTCTCTCCTGACAAGGATGTCCTCGAGGTGTGAGACCAAGGGCTGTCTCTTATACACATCGATGGACAGCTTGGCCCTTGCAGCTGCTCTCTCCTGACAAGGATGTCCTCGAGGTGTGAGACCAAGGGTGGGTGCTGGGTGGAGCACTGGGGAATGCAGGAGAAGGCCTGAAGCTCTGCTCTTCCTCATTGCAGATGARGAAGACGTGTTCCTGTGTGGGAAGTGTAAGAAGCAGTTCAACTCCCTGCCTGCCTTCATGACCCACAAGAGAGAGCAGTGCCAGGGCAGTGCCCCATCCCTCTCCTCAGTATCCCTGGCCACCAACAGCGTGTACACCCCGTCCATCACCTCGGTGCAGCAGGCTCCCAGTGCTGCCCGCCAGGTACCGTGCTGCAGGCACAGCTTCTGTGCTCTGCTGCTGGGATTTGGGGCTGGGGGACATTGGGGTGATGGTTTTAGATCCACTGGTGTCTCATGACTGAGCTCTTTTCCAGGAGGCTCAGCTGTTGTCCCTTTGTTGGCTTTTCACCTRGTGGTTCAAGTGGGGCCCTCTGCAATGAGGTGACACAGCAGGAGTGTCTGACAGCCTTTTTTCAGGACAGGACAGAAGGAGTTTCATGTTCTGTCCATGCTGCAGCCAGACCTTGGCTCTACTGAGCAGCCTCAGTGTCAGAGCCTGGCCACAAGCCTGGGTGCACTCTCACAGTGCTCTTGCTGTCCCCTGGGCRGTGGTCTGGCTCATGGGCAGAAGTGGAGCAGCTTTGTTCCTGCATCCCTTCTCTCTCACTCTTGCAAATAAGCCCATGTAATGTGGTGTGATGACTGCTGGGGGAATATCCCCTCTGGAGTAATTCTCYTTCCCTAGAGAATCCTCCAGTGGGAGTCCCTGGTGCATGACATGTAATGTGCCTGCAGTTGTGGCTTCCAAAGTGCTTTCAAACCAGCTGCTTTTTGCAAGTTAATGTAGTCCCAGTGGATGGTGCTTCTTCACAGGGCTGTAAACACAAGTTATTTACTACCAAGAAATACAACAGCCTCCCTCCCCTGCTATAACCTGAGTCCAGTCAGAAGGGATGAGCCTGACATTRACCATCTGAGCCAGAGCAGCCTCCCTGAGTTTTCCACCTTCCCTTGCTGGGGCAAGCACCCAGGAGAGGCCTGAACTTGTCCATGACCAGTCTGTCCTGCAGATCTTGTTTAYTAACCCCTGATTTGACTTGCAGCCAATGGCCACTTTCTGAGCCACTGTGATATTTTTTTCCTCCTTTCTGAAGAACATTTGTGGAGCTAAAAACTCCCACGGACTCAGCAGGAAGCTGCAGATAATTACTGTGGCTCACTGCTGACCAGAGGCAGTGAAAGCAGAGACCCTGAGGCTCAGGAAAAAGCAGTGTCATTGTTTTTTGGGTATTGTTTTGTCCTGTTGCTGGTTAACAGTTTATCTTTCRTTTCTT
The DNA here is from genome assembly GCA_002167245.1 of Sporophila hypoxantha. NCBI lineage: Eukaryota > Metazoa > Chordata > Aves > Passeriformes > Thraupidae > Sporophila > Sporophila hypoxantha. The sequence continues at coordinate 139,968 of NDFG01000323.1, read as the reverse complement.
TCAGCAAATCTCCACYTACATCACAGTTCCCCCATCACCTTTGATTCAGACCCTGGTGCAGGGGAACATCTTGGTCAGTGATGAGGTGCTGATGTCAGCCATGTCTGCTTTCACCTCCTTGGACCAGCCCATGCCAGCAGTGCAGCCCCCGGTGCAGGTAAGGGGCACGTGTGGATCCAGGGAGTCACGGGCAAAGCTCACCCAACTCCAGCCCCTTGGCCATGGGAGTGACACCTTCACTAGACCAGGTTGCTCCAAGCCCTGTCCAGCCTGGCCTTGACCACTTCCAGGGYTACTGCCCACACTGCTGAGGATGCCTCCCAGGGCTGCCAGTGCCCTCAGCTGGGTCATGTTGGGCTTCTCATGCACCAACACTCCCAAGTCCTTCCCCTCAGYGCTGCCCTCAATCCATTCAGTGCCCYTCTGTGCTTGGGATCGCCCTGAGCTGACCCAGGTGCAGCACTTTGCATTTGGTCTGGTTGAACTCCCTGAGGTTCACACAGACACGCCTCTCAGTCCTGGCCAGATCCCTCTGGATGCCCATTCCTTCCCTCCAGTGTTTGGACTGCCCCACACGGCTTGGTGTTGCTCACAAACCTTTTTGTTGCTGGATGCTCAGATCTTTCTAATGTGGTCTCTCCAGCTTTTTTTGAGCCCCCATATCATGATTYGCTTCCAGGGCCCTTGTCAGCTTACTCCATGGATTCCTCTCCTCCTGGGAGCTTTCTTTGGGCTCTCCCCAGATAGGCTGGGCTYTACACTCTCTCCATGCTCTGAAAATATTCCTTGTAACCAGAAGGATTAAAATCTTTAAAAACAAATCAATAAAAGCAGTGGGACTTGAGGGCTGGGTTTTGGAGGAGGCAGTGTGTATCTGCAGGTCATTCCAGGCCTCCAGCACAGCGTGGTCCAACGTGCCAGCTGGATGTGCTGTGATGTGCCAAGACATCCCCGCTGTTCCTGCAGGCAGATTGGGATGGGGAAGGTGTGTGAGGGAGCAGCCCCTCAGCTCGCGGCTGCTGCATTCCCAACGTGCCGTGTCTCTCTGGTTGCAGAGCAGCATGAGTATGCACGCCGGGGCTGGCTACCTGTCCCAGCCCCCTCCGCCGCCGCCGCCCCCGCCGCCGCCCCCTCCGCAGCCGCCGCCTCCCCCGCCGAGCCTGGCGGCGCCCGGGCAGCCCGGCGGCGGCGTGGTGGAGGTGTACAGTGCCCCTGCTCCCATGGCAGCATCCAGCACCGTGGAGATCCAGACCCTGGGCATGCAGCCGTACCCGCCCATGGAGGTAAGGCCAGGGCTGCTCCTAAGGATCCGTCCTCAGAGAATCACAGAATGGGTTGGGTTGGAAGGGACCTTAAAGCTCATCCCCTGCCTTGGGGATGGACACCTCCCACTGGATCAGATTGCTCCAAGCCCCATCCAATCTGGCCTTGAGGAATGTGGAATTACAGTGTGGGAAGATGGGCTAGGTTWTTTGARYACAATTATTTTRTCTGGGAGAAGGCAGCAAACAAGAGATAGTAAGATGATGAGGATTCTGAGAACAGGAGAAACAGCTAACAGAGACAGAGGACTGGCACAGGCTTAGGAGACCTGAACATTTGTTTCTGGCCAAGGGATACCTGCATATGCTGGGAGTGAGAGGGAGTAGAGGTGAGAGCCTCACCTTCTGTAGAAGCACAGAGCATCACACTGCACAGTTCAGCCTATGTGGAGAGAAAAATCCAGTCTAAATCTCAATGAGCTTGTCAAGGTGGCTTTTGCTAAAGAATGGCACAGGCAAGGTGTGGATTTACTGGTGGATCAGCTGTTTGCAGTCTCTACATTTGCACTGCCCTTCACAACAGGAGCTGCTGGGTGTGGCTGAGGTGTGGCATCCTTACCTGTGTAACTGGAATCTGATCTGGAAGTGCCAGTGGACAGGAATGGATGGGGATGTTGGATAAATAATGGTCTGTGTTAATTTATCAGAGTGGGCAGCAGAAATGCCTTTAAATTATCACCCCAGACTGATCACTCTGTCTCTTAAGTGTTCTTTCCTAATCCTGCTGCTGTCATAAACAGCTGTGCTTTGGCACCTGGAGTTTCCTTGTGCCTTCCTTTCCTTCTGCAGTCCTGCCAGGACAGGCAGCAGGACCTGGAGATCCCTGCTTCAGGACTGGTGTGAACCCACAGGGTCAGCAGTGACCCTTCTGGTAACCTGCTCCAGAGGGATAAGAAACTCTTCCAGGCATGAGYCATAGATGGGGCACAAGACAGCTCCTCAGAGTGTTTCTTTGCTGCCCTGTTCCTGCTGTAATAACTTCTGGATGCTTTTGATGTTCAGCAGGAGAGTTTCATGTTGTGCAGGGTGTCAGTTTTGATTAGAGAGACATTGTTGGCCTGGTGGTCAGAAATTTGATCCAGTTTAGCAGAAGAAAAGTCAACCCAACTGCAGCCTGGTGTGGGTGGAGATGGAAGTTAGGGCATGGTATAATTCTCTGTAGCAAACATGTTCCATTGATGAACTGCTCTCTCACAGGTACCAAGCCAGTGTGTGGAAAGCCCAGTGTACCCCTCTCCCCCTGTGTACAGCCCTGGGAAGCAGGGCTTCAAGGCCAAGAGRACCAGTGCTCCCACCCCCCTGAGCAGTGCAGGAGGAGGCTCTGTGGTTGGCTTTGATTCCCCTGCTGCTGCCAAAACTCGCCGCTGCAAAGAACGAGAACCGGGCTGCAGGAAGGTGAGTGCCTCTCCAACCCTGCCCTGAGGGTCACTGGGCTTGTCCTGAGTGGCTGCAGGAAGGTGAGTGCCTCCAGCACCTGCCCTGAGGGTCACTGGGCTTCCTGAGTGGGCTGCAGGAAGGTGAGTCCCCTCCCCCATCACCTGCCCTGAGGGTCACTGGGCTTGTCCTGAGTGGGCTGCAGAAGGTGAGTCCCCTCCACACCTGCCCTGAGGTCACTGGGCTTGTCCTGAGTGGGCTGCAGGAAGGTGAGTGCCTTCCAGCACCTGCCCTGAGGTCACTGGGTGTGTCTGAGGGGCTGCAGAGGGTGAGTCCCCTCCAGCACCTTCCTGAGGGTCACTGGGCTTGTCCTGAGTGGGCTGCAGGAAGGTGAGTGCCTTCCAACCTCTGCCCTGAGGGTCACTGGGCATGTCCTGAGTGGGCTGCAGGAAGGTGAGTCCCTTCCAACCCCTGCCGAGGGTCACTGGGCTTGTCCCAGCTGGGCTGCTGAGCCATGGGCTCCCTGAGGGGTGGCATTGGCTGTGCAGCTCTGGAAGGGAAACACAAGGCCTTGCATGAAATTGGTGGATGACCTGGGGGTTTCACAGCAGAGACAGAGCTGAGGCCTTTCCTCTCACTCGTGCTGTGTCTTTTCCCAATGCCCAAGGCACCTTTAAGGCTGATGCTTTGTAGGTCCCTGGAAGGCAGTGGTTTTTGCCTGAGGGGATGCCCTCCCCAGCAGACTGCACTGCTCAGGATTTGTAGAGTTGTCTCGGGCTGTGTTAATGAATGTTTGTGCCCAGTCTGGCCAGGCAGATCTTATCTTCCTATAAGCTCTTTATTGGTCCTGAGCAGTCATGTCCTGAGGTGAGGGCCCTGTGACACTGTGGGGACAGGGCTGTGCCATGTGATCTCATTCCTTTGTGTGCTCTTCTTTCAGGCAAACCCAAGTCCCCCAAGCTGAAATGCACATACTGTGACAAGGCCTTTACCAAGAACTTTGACCTGCAGCAGCACATCAGGAGGTAACAGTGCCCTGCCCTGCACACAGCAGAGTGACTGGGCTGGAGCAGGGCACAGCTCTGCTGAGGGAGTCTCTGCAGCCCAGTTTGTTATGTCCCAGAGTCTGTGCTGCAATGGGAGGGATTCTTCATGCTTCTCATCCCAGGATACCTTTTCCTCAGTGACTGGAGTGAAGGCTGTATCATGGATGTAATCTTCATGCTGATTATGTSCTGGGACTGGAGGCTCATTTTCCTTGCTGATGAGACCTTCACAACCAAACCTCTTGTCACCTGATCACTGGAGTGGCAGCATTCTCASTGCTTGCCTCTGCCCTTCCCTTTCCTCTCCCTCCCTAGCAAGCTGCAGCCTTCCTGTTTGCTGCTGTTAGCAAAGTGTAAGCCAAGCTCAGTGTCTGTACAGGGAGCTCTAATCAGAGAGCTTTTCCCTGGCAGGAGGAAGCTGAAATCTGCAGASTTCTTTCCCTCAGTGGAGTCARCTGGACTCAGAACAGATGGGAAGGAACAAGTGGTGGMTTTTGCACCTCTTCCCAGCCTGGACTCTTACTTTCTRTTGAAGCAGAAGGGCAGAGTAGAAAGACCTTTTTGCTGTGGACAAAGGAGAGCACATTCGGGCAGATCTGGGGGCTGCAAGCTAGAAAAGATGTATGCAGGAGAGAGAAYGGTGACAGGGAAGGAAAAGCTTGTAACCTTGAGAAAATGATGAGGTCCCCAAGGTCTGTGCAGGGACCCTGATGTTGCTGCAGAGCTGTTTTCCTCTCCTGCTTCTTCCTTTGATCCCCTGTCATTCCCAGACCACCAGAGTTTTGTCTGTGCACCAGCCTCATTTCCCCAGGTCTCTCACAATGCACCTGCTCTGGTGAATGAGGTCTCAAAGCCTTGTTTGGTGGGTCCAGGTGTGATCTGCCAAACCAAGTGCTGGCAGATCTGGGGACACTGTCCTTGTCCCCCCACAGGCCGTGCCTGGGGGCTGTCTCCTGTCCCCACCACTGCTGACCTGGTGCCTTGTCCTTCAGTCACACAGGTGAGAAGCCCTTCCAGTGCATCGTGTGTGGCCGTGCCTTTGCCCAGAAGTCCAACGTGAAGAAGCACATGCAGACCCATAAGGTGTGGCCTCCAGGGCTGGGCTGCACCATCTCCCGCAACTCCATCACTGTGCAGGTCATGGCCCTGAACCCCAGCCAGCCTGAGGATGAGGAGAGCACAGGTGTGGTYCCTGGGCATGGTGTGTGTGGGGCAGAGCACTGGTGTGAGGAGGCTGCAGGTCTCTGCACCTCCACACAGGGAGGGAGAGGAGTTGTGTGTACTGTCTGCATTCCTTGGTAGTGTTTAGCATCTCACACTAGGAGAGGCATTTGCTCAGCTCCAGCTGGAAGCTGCATCATTTCATACRCCCATGGTGGGTTCAGGTGCTGCTGGAGACAGGGGCTCCAAACTCTGTCCCAGTATGTGCACAAACAGGGCCAGGTGTCTTCTCCTTCTCACTCCCTGGCAGTACAGCTTTGGCAGTGCACAAGCCACACCTGGCAGCTCTGGCCTAGGGGACAGACAGCTGCTGGTTTAGGATAGCCCAGTGCTCTGGCTTTGCACTGAGCAGGTCTGGATCTGCCCACAGTGGCCACCTGTAAATACTTGAGGCAGAGAAGAYCTCCTTGCTGGTGTCTGGATGCCCTTTCTGCTGGTGGCCCCAGACCTGGTAGGGGAGGGAATGCAGTGGCAATGTCATGTCTAGGACAGCTGGAGCTCTGTTTGTATGCATCATGGACTGTGAACRACTGGCTGGATCTTACCTCCTGTCTCCTGGCTCTGGTTCACTGGTGGAGGCTGTGGTGGTGTTCGCAGGGGTTTAGGATGAGGAAGAGATGAGAATGTTGACTCTATGTTTTAGAAGGTTTGATTTATTATATTATGATATATATTGCATTAAAACTATACTAAAAGAATAGAAGAAAGGATTTCATCAGAAGGCTAGCTAAGAATAGAAAAGGAATGATACAAAGGTTTGTGATTGACTGAGACAGTCTGAGACAGCTGGACTCTGATTGGCTATTAATTAGAAACAACTACATGAGACTAATTACAGATCTACCTGTTGCATTCCACAGCAGCAGATAACCATTGTTTACATTTTGTTTTTGAGGCCTCTTGGCTTCTCAGGAAGAAAAAATCCTAAGGAAAGGATTTTTCATAAAACATGTCTGTGACAGGGGGCCTGTTCTGACTGCTCCACAGAGCACAGTTATATCCCTGGAAAAAGAGAATGGGCTAGGGAGGGGAAGATGGAGTGGTCAGAGCCCTTAATAATCTGTCAACAAATTTTAAACAACCCTMTTAGTGAGATTCATSTGATCTAAAGAGCCTGTCTTTGAAAGGGAGGAGGGCCTGGCCTGGTGTGTGCTGGCAGCACYGTGCTTGCAGAGCAGCTTGCAGAGCTGGCTCACGGCAGGCTGGCACTCTCTCTCCCCAGGATTGGCCCCCAGGAACGCGGTGCCCCCGGCCCAGGAGCTGAGCCCCTTGGAYGAGAATGAGGCAGCCAAGCTGGAGGCCAAGCAGGTTGTCCTCATTGACAGCTCCTACCAGTGCCAGTTCTGCCCCAGCAAGTTCAACACRTACTTCCAGCTCAAGTCACACATGACACAGCACAAGAATGAGCAGGTAGGGACAGAGGGTGCCTGGCTGGGTGGCAGTATTGGGATTGGCTCCATATAATGCACCTGTTTTCAGGGTTTGACCTGAGCCTTTTGGTCTGCAGAGCTGCCAGTTCTTCACATGCAGCTCAGGTCTCAGGGTTGTAACTGTGTGGCTGYGTGGCTTTGGAAACTCCTTTGAAAACTGAGTGAGAAATTCAGCCAAGAAGGTTTGGGTGGCTAGAGAGGAAGCAAAGAAGTGAAGTGTGTCCAGTTCTGTGCCCTTAACTTCCAGAAAGACATGGAGGTGCTGGAGCCTGCCACAAAAGAGCAGCAYAGCTGGGGAAGGGTTCTGGAGAGTAAGGCAGAGGAGAGGGGCTGAGGGAGCTGGGGAGGCTCAGCCTGGAGAAAAGGAGGCTCAGAGGGGACCTCCTCATTCTCCACAGCTCCTGACAGGAGGGTGCAGCCAGAGGGGAGTCAGGCTCTGTTCCCACAAGGGACAGGACAAGAGGAAACAGCCTCAAGCTGTGCCKGGGGAGGTTCAGGTTGGACATCAGGAGGAATTGCTTTACTGAGAGGATTATCAGCCATTGGACTGGGCTGTCCAGGGAACTGGTGCACTCATCCTCCCTGGAAGTGTTCAGTAACTGACTGCACTTGGTGCTGTGGTTTAGTTAACAAGGTGGTGTTCTCTCAAAGYTTMGACTCMCTGACCYTGGAGGRCTTTTCCAYCCTTTATGATTCTGTGAAGTCCAAAATTTTCAGTGTAAGTGGCAGCTCTTGGGTCCTGGGACAATCACTTTGGGGTGTTGTYGTCCCACCCACTCAAGTGGTTTCAGGACCTCACATCAACACCCTTTTGTCCCACCTTGCTTTCTCAGGGGTYTGCCCTGACAGTCTGTGCTTCTTTCCAGAAAGGAAGGCAGTTCTGCCTGCCTGTTTCCATGGTGAGCCTCTCCAGTTGCTCTCCCTTCCCCCAGGTGTACAAATGTGTGGTGAAGACCTGTGCCCAGACCTTCCAGAAGCTGGAGTCCTTCCTTGAGCACATCAAGAGCCACCAGGAGGAGCTGAGTTACCGCTGCCACCTCTGCAGCAAGGACTTCCCCTCGCTGTACGAGCTGGGCGTGCACCAGTACTCGCACAGCCTGCTGCCCCAGCACAGCCCCAAGAAGGACATGGCCGTGTACAAGTACAGTACAATCGCTGCTCACAAGGCTTGTAGGAGTGAGTGGGTGCAGAGCATGCTTGGTGGGACCTCAGAGGGGACAGGGGGCCCTGTGTCCAGTGGCTGTGGTGCTTTTGGACACCCAGGTGGCACATGGTGGGGGCTCCTTCCACCAGACTGCAAAGGCCAAGCACTTTGAATGCAGGGAGTCATTTGGAATGCAGGGAGTTGTGGTGGTGTTCACAGGGGTCCCAGGACCAGGGAAGAGARGAGGATCTGACTCCATGTTTCAGAAGGCTGATTTATTATTTTATGATATATATTATATTAAAACTATACTAAAAGAATAGAAGAAAGGATTTCWTCAGAAAGCTAGCAAGGAGAGAAGTGGAATGGAATGATAATAAAATCTTGTGACTGATCAGAGAGTCCKAGKCAGCTGGACTGTGARTGGCCATTAATTAYYAACAACCACATAKGACCWATCAAAGATGCACCTGTTGCATTCCACAGCAGCAGATAATTATTGTTTTTCTTTTCCTCTGAGGCTTCTCAGCTTCTCAGYAGAAAAATCCTGGCAAAGGGATTTTTCAGAAAATATCATGGCTTCAGGGAGTCTCTTTGAATGACAGTGAAAAGCTGGGATTGCTTATGTGGGAAGATCCCATCACTGCAATTCTTCTTATCACCAGTCAAGAGTGAGATGGTGTCCTGGGGTGYCTTTATGATGCTGAATTGTATCCCCATTRATCTGTTTAGCCCAGAAATAAGTTTTGCACCTTTAAGACTGGTTCTGACYGTGAAGGGAGGCAGTGAAGTTCCTAGGGAACCAGGACCCTAAACCAAGGCAAATGCACATGGCTGAACCTGCCCTAGGCTGGGTCAGAGACCTAGGGAAGCCCTTCCCAGCCTGTTTTCTATGATTCTTCACCTGCAGCAAAGGGATTGTGGGTTGTTGTCTTGGTTTGGAAAGCCAGGTGTCTGCTAAGGAAGGCAGGAGCCTCCCCTGAAATGTAAAATGCAAACCCTCCCCACCCCTCTGAGTTGCTATAAATTTTAAATTAAGGGGCTCTCAGGCAAAAAATATGGGAGCAGGAAATAACAGTTCTTTATTAGGGAAGAAAATAAAAAGATAAAATTAACAATGCAGTGAACTAAACCAACACTGCCAGAGTCAGACCCCAACCTGACAGCCTGTGGGTCAGGGTGCTGGCAGCAGTCCCATTGGAATTGTGGCTCAGCCCTCCTGCAGTGTCAGGGGTGGCTCTGCTGGAGCAGGGATCCTGGAGAAAGGTGCAGTCTCTTCCTCTGGAGATCCAGMGGCAGAGGCAGCTGCTGTTCCTCTGGGGAATCCAGTGCAGAAGCTGTGCTGGTGTTCCAGAATCTCCAGATTATATCCAGGCAGGAATGCTTGGCTCCTCCCTCTGGGCTCACATCTCCCAYTGGGATGCTGTAGTTCTTATCAGCCATGCAGGGACATTCAATAGCTGTTATCAGCAGGTGTCTGCCCTGAGGGAGGATTGGGTGTAGCAGAGATAAAGAAAACTGCCCACTTGACAGAAGATAACTGCCATGCAGATGGTAATAGAATACATCTTGCCTTGCAGTCTGGAACAGTTGTAGAAGCTGTGCCCAGAAAAAAGTTTCCTGTCCCTTTGCTGCAAAAGGGTCTGTTCCTTGGAAAGGTTTTCTACTCCTGTGGAGGGAAGGTGTGAGGAGTTCCACAAAGAGCTCCACATAGCTTTTGGAATGCCCATAAAAATGTTCAGGGGTAGTAGGAAGCCCYGGAGATACTGGAGTCACTTAGGAACTTCATGGAATAAATATCTGCTAATTCTTGCCTAGACCATGGTTTCTAGTTATCCTTGCACTACAGAGCTTTGTTTTACAGCTTGGTAGTGGGGATCCCTGAGATCAGAACCCTGCTTGAGCTTGASGAGGTTTTAGTCTGACCTAGGGAGAAGGGGTTTCACAGCAGGAGCAGGGTGTGAGTGCCTCTGTCCTCASTGCTGATGGTGCCTGTCCCAGTGCCTGCTGTCAGTCAGCTTTGGCAGAAACACTGGCAGGATGTGTGACCCCTGCCATGCTGTGTCCCCWCTCTCAGCTCCTTCTCTGGGGGCTGATGTCTTCAAGCAGTGAAGATGGAAGGAGGTGTRTGAAGGAAAGTGAAGTCCTTACCTAAGGCTTGTCTCCATYTGGAAGCAGTGTGGAATATGTGCTCAAGTCTGGCTGCTCCCATGGCAGCCTGTGGCAAGTGCACTGGTATTTAAAGGCTTCTCCACCCAGTTTTCCAGCATCTCCCTCTCTGACGGATGCTAAGTGTGAGTGTGAACTGGCATGTGGGTTGCTGAGGTTTTAGAGCATCTGAGTGGTTATTTTGTGTATCAGTCCTGTCAAAGATCCCCCTGGSAGGTGGCTGGGCTGGGCAGGTGTGCCTGTGGTGTGGGGTGTGCTGCAGTAGCCTTGCTCACAGGCTCTGTCCTTTCCACATGCAGGTGTGTGAAGTGTGTCAATAAATACTCCACCCCAGAAGCCCTGGAGCACCATCTGCAGACAGCAACGCACAACTTCCCCTGCCCTCACTGCCAGAAGGTGAGTGCTGACCATGGATGGTCAGCATGGCCTGCTGAGCCAGGCCTGGACACCTGGCAAGGGCTCTGAGGGGGACAGGAACCCTCAGCTCCATGAGTAGGAGCCTTGGATAACAGATTATGAGGAAGCAGAAAGTGAAGTTAACTCTATGAGGAAGGTAGGAATTGCTGGGGATCCTTGCCCAGCCCATCCTYCTGCTGGCTTTGGTGGGAGGCTGGGCATCCCTCTGAGATGCTGCTCCTCAGCACAGTGTTACATAATGGACAGCAAGGTTTCAGCTTGTGTGTTTCTTAAGAAAGTTTTGGCGCTTTTTCTGTTTTGAATTTTTGTTGGCTTGTTTTTAAAGCCCTATGTATACTTTCATTATACAATCCTGAAGGTTTTCACAGTGCATCCTTCCTGGGAAAGCAGTGACTGAGCTTCTTGCTCAGGTTGCCCAGAGAAGCTGTGGCTGCCCCAGGATCTCTGGCAGTGTCCAAGGCTAGGTTGGACAGGGCTGGGAGCAGCCTGGGATAGTGGAAGGTGTCCCTGCTTACAGCAGCAGYACTGGTTGATCTTTAAGATCCCTTCCAACCCAAACCATTCCATGATTCTTATGTGTTTTATCCTGGCTACACCCCCTGTGTCAGCTCTGTGATGTGCTGTGTGTGTTGCCAGCTCTGAGCTGTGTGTTTGGGTGTTGCTGGTGTGTGTGTGTTGCAGGTGTTCCCCCTGAGCTCTGTGTTTGTGTGCTGCAGGTGTGTGTTTGTGTTGTTGCAGATGTTTCCTCTGAACTCTGTGTTTGTATATTGCAGGTGTCCCCCTGAGTTGCTGTGTGTTGTGTTGCAGATGTTCCCTCTGAGCTGTGTGTTTGTGGTATAGTGTTCCCCTCTGAGCCATGTGTTTATGTGTGCAGGTATGTGTTGTGTGCTGCAGGTGTTCCCCTGAGCTCTGTGTTTGTGTGTTGCAGTGTCCCCTCTGAGCTGTGTGTGTGTGTTGCAGTGTGTTGTTTGTGTTTGCAGGTGTGTGTTTATGTGTTGCAGGTGTTCCCCTGATCTCTGTGTTTGTGTGTTCCAGGTGTGTGTTTGTGGTTGCAGGTGTATGTTTGTGTGTTGCACCTGTGTGTTCCAGGTGTCCCCCCGATCTCTTGTTTGTTTGTTCCAGGTGTCCCCCTGATCTCTGTGTTTGTGTGTCAGGTGTGTATGTTTGTTGTGTTCCAGGTGTCCCCTGATCTCTGTGTTTGTTGTTCCAGGTGTGTATGTTTGTGTGTTTCAGGTGGGTGTTCCAGGTGTCCCCCTGATCTCTCTGTTTGTGTTGCAGGTGTCCCCCTGATCTCTGTGTTTGTGTGTTCCAGCTGTGTGTGTGTGTGTTCCAGGTGTCCCCCTGATCTCTGTGTCTGTGTGTTCAGTGTGTGTTGCAGGTGTCCCCTGATCTCTGTGACAGTGGTGTGTGTTCCAGGTGTGTGTTGCAGGTGTCCCCCTGATCTCTGTGTCTGTGTGTTCCAGGTGGTGGGGTCCCCCTGATCTCTGTATCTGTGTGTTCCAGGTGTGTGTTCCAGGTGTGTGTTGCAGGTGTCCCCTGATCTCTGTGTCTGTGGTGTTCCAAGTGTGTGTAGGTGTCCCCTGATCTCTGTGTCTGTGTGTTGCAGGTGTCCCCCTGATCTCTGTGTCTGTGTGTTCCAGGTGTGTGTTGCAGGTGTCCCCCTGATCTCTGTGTGTGTGTGTTCCAGGTGTGTGTTGTAGGTGTCCCCTGATCTCTGTGTCTGTGTGTTCCAGGTGTTCCCCTGCGAGCGGTACCTGCGCCGCCACATCCCCACGCACGGCGGGGGCAGCAAGTTCAAGTGCCAGATCTGTAAGAAGTTCTTCCGGCGGGAGCACTACCTCAAGCTGCACGCCCACATCCACTCGGGTACAGCTGCCCTGCTGCCAGGGCTCCCCACCTCTGTGCCACAGCCCCGGCTGCCCCGTGCCCTGGCAGCAGGAGTGACAGAGTTATTTGTAGTAACGTGGTTTCAGATCAGTGGGTTTGGTTCAGCACTGCACTCYTTAGAAATGGGGGACACAGGGCTCCCCCACTTGCTGTGCTGGCAGAGCTAAGGAGTCTGGCCCTGGAGAGCAGGAGCAGTGTGCAGCACAGATTGTGCTCATCCATTTATTATTTTATTGAGAAGTGGCTGAGGGATTTAGGGTTGTTTGGCCTGGAGAAAAGGAGGCTCAGGGGAGACCGTATCACTGTCTACACCTCCCTGACAAGAGGCTGTAGCCAGGTAGGGGCCAATCTCTTCCCCCAGGCAGCCAGCAGCAGGACAGGAGGACACAGCATAAAGCTGTGCCAGTTTGACCAGGGGAAGTTTAGGCTGGACATCAGGAAGAATTTCACAGAAAGGGTGATTGGGCACTGGAATGAGCTCCTCAGGGAAGTGGTGGAGTCACCATCCCTGGAGGTGTTTGACAAAAGCCTGGATGTGGCACTCAGTGCCATGGTCTCGTTGACAAGTTGGAGTTCGATTATAAGTTGGACTCTATGATTCCAAAGGTCTTTTCCAACCAAATTCTGTGTGATTTATCCATAGGGCAGGGCAGTTRATGGTGTGGCACAGCTGGCCTGTCCATGGCCAGAGCAGCCTGTGTGGCTGCAGTGTCCCTGAGGCCTGCTCTGTTCCTCCCCAGGTGAGAAGCCCTTCAAGTGCTCGGTGTGTGACGCAGCGTTCAATCGCAAGGACAAGCTCAAGCGCCACATGCTCATCCACGAGCCCTTCAAGAAATACAAATGTCCCTTCTCGTATGTAGTGTGTCTGCACATGGCAGCATATCTGAATGGGGTTGGGAGGGGGGAAGTGTGTCCTGCAGGTGTCCTAGGGGACGCTGTGCCACCTCCCAGGCTGCCTGGGGAGGTTGGAATGCTGTGTGCTGTTGAACTGGGYACCCAAGAGTCTCGATTCTTTGTTACTGACTTCCTGTAGGGCCACATTTCATCAGCCCTGTAAATAACTCCTGCCTTCATGGGAGGCTTGGGGGAACACTAGAAAGAGAAGGAGCATTATTTGAGCACAGAGGTTCCCTGGATGATGAGCTCTCACTCACTGTCACAAAATCATGTGGCATGATTTTGTCACATCCAAAAGCATGTGACAACATAGGACCTAATGTACAAGCCAGAGGAATCYAGTTTTGGAAGGTGCAGTCCCAAATCCGTGCACAGCCATGGACTTTCTGAGATAGCTAAGGCTGACTGGCTTCTGCCTGCTCCAACCAACCTCATACCTCCTTCCAAAATGCTTCTGTCTCCAGCTGGGATCTTGAACCTGCTGCATTTTAGAGCATTCATAGTGAGARACAGACCATGTGTAGTTTAGGAAAAGCCACATGTCCCTGTGGCAGCCTGTTTAGTCCTTGCCCCTCCCCAGAAAGGCTGAAATGGTGGAACTCCTGCTGAGGCTGCACCAAGAGAAACATCCAGGTGCTGCTAAGGAGAAGAGTCATGGATGTCCTTATGATCTGGGATCTGTCTGTGCATTGCTCRTCAGCTCGTTCCCTCATCTCACCAGCATTTGTTGTTGTTGCAGAAGCCACACAGGCTGCAATAAAGAGTTCAACAGGCCTGACAAGCTGAAGGCTCACATTCTGTCCCATTCAGGTGAGTGGTTGGGAATGCAGTCACTGGGATTCCCTGTGGTGCTGTAGGAGTGTGGGACAGAAGGACTAAGCCTGGGAAATAAGAATCATTTACTAGCTTTAGATTTTTTCTCTCTGTTTTTTTGCAGACCTGTTTAATTGAGTGTCTCTTCAGGGTTATGTCTAAACTTTGGGCTGGTTTCTAAGACAATATAATCTGTAGGCAAGGCKTGCTGATGAGACTCAGGAGCTGAGCTGGATTATTTGGTCTGTTTGCTATCAAGTGAATATTCAGAGTGCTCTGTCCACTCCTCCCCAGTCCCATCTCACATGCAAAAGAAAATCTCATGGGATTTGATTCCCTTCTTGTGTTCTAAAAATGATGCTCCCAATTACAATAAAGACAAATAATTTATTCCCATGCCCCAGGGGGAACAGACTTTTATCTCTTGGGGTAAAACTGGACATCTTTCCTTGTGCCCAAAGCCCTGCAGAGTGGGATCAGATGGGATGGGCTGATAGTACAGTCATGGGTTCTTTCAGACRGTACATTCCCATATTTTGGAGAGGAAAAAAAGTGAAAATTTATTTACTAAATACACTTGGAAAAACAGTACTTCAAGATTGTTTTGCATTTTCATCACAATTAACTTGACATGTTTTTCTGGTGCTATTTTAACGCTCTTACTTGAGGCAAGAATATTTATTTGCAGTCTGCAGCTTTCTCCTGAGGGACAGTGAAGGGACAGGCACTGATCTCTGCTCTCTGTGACAGTGACAGGACCCAGGGCATGGCTGGAGCTGTGTCAGAGGGGTTTAGGCTGGATACCAGGGAAAGGTTCTTCCCCAGAGGGTGCTGGCACTGCCCAGGCTCCCCAGGGAATGGGCACGGCCCCGAGGCTGCCAGAGCTCCAGGAGCTGCCAGGGATGCCCAGGGTGGGGCTGTTGGGGTGTCTGTGCAGGGCTGGGGCTGCCCTGGCTGATCCTGTGGGTCCATTCCAGCTCAGGACATTTTATGACTTTACAAAGTCACAAGTGGCTATGGTTAAACACAGACATTGAAGCTGTAGCCACCCACCCTTTACTGTGTGTGGCACAATATCTCCTCCCTTCGATCAGGGAGCACCRCCTTGGAGGAGGCAAAGCTGTCCCCCTGGGGGGATGGCTGGGTGTAACTCGACTCCCTCTGTGTGCAGGGATGAAGATCCACAAGTGCCAGTACTGTAACAAGTCCTTCAGCCGCCGCGCCCACATGGTGGAGCACCAGCGCTCGCACACCGGCAACTACAAATACCGCTGCCCCACGTGCAGCAAGGGCTTCACCCGCCACAAGTACATGCGGGAGCACAAGTGCCGCCTGGGCTCGCCCAAGGACAAGGAGCTGCAGCTCAGGAAGGCGCAGAAGAAGCGGGCGGCGCGGGGCCGCAAGGCGGGGCTGCCGCTGGGGCTGCCCGAGCTCAAGGACGGCGCTGCCGGGGACAGCTCCCCCGAGGGGGGCCCCGACAAGGAGCCCTTCCACGAGTCGGACGCTGTCCTGTCCATCGTGGTCGGTGGGTCAGGAGCTGCAGACCCTGAGCTGGTCCCAGGGCAGCCCAACAGCGTGGGCTCCAACCTGGCCCTGGCAGAGCTGCAGACGGCCTCAGATGGGCCCTGCACCATGCTGGCTGTGCCTGTGTACATCCAGACCTCCGAGTGACAATGCCCAGAGCCACCGTGTGGCTGGGGGCTGCTGCTGGCACTGTCCCACTTGGTGCTCAAGTTTATCCCTGTGGAAAAGACCAAAGCTCTTCTGGGGAGGTGGATGGATATGGGAGGGAATGGCTTCCATCTCCACTGGTTCTTCCCATCTTGGGCAGAGGACTGCTTGGAGGCCACCGATGCCTACAAGGCACTGAAGAGGGTGGCTCCGTTATTTCTTGTCCCTCTGTACCACGGGTCAGCTTAGGGCAAGAAAGACAAAAATCCCTGAATCAGGGAAGAAGAAGGACCATGCAAACTTGCAACAAACAGAGCTGCTGAAATCAGGTGGCTTTGCAAATCACAGCCTGTCCCATCTGTGGTTTTTCTGGCCTAAAAACTGTATTGCCCAGTATTTGGGTGGCCCTTCTGAGAGCAAACATCCTTCCTAGTGGAAGCAAGTTCATCCTGAGATCCTTTGGGAACACTGTTCAGAAATACCCTGATAGACTTCTGTCTGGTATCTTCTCTCTGTCTGTCTCAGTAGAAAGATCACTGTGTCTGTACTACAAGTTATAAACACCCTGGACCTCACCTGTGGAGTCACTGTGTGGGAYCCTGTGTGTATGTGGGGGTGGAGGGCTCTTCTGTCTGGGTGCTGGTCTCTCCACAGTGTTTGCTCATGGTTTTTCCCCAGATCCAGGGATTTCTGAGTGCCTTTGACATCAGTGAGTCAATCCCTGGGAACAGTTCAATGTGACCCCTCTGTTCACTAAGGGCTGGGTGACGTGACCTGGCCAGGTCACACAGGAAACCTGTGATGCCTCCAGGAGCCAGTGTTCCATTGTCAGCTCTGGGCCAGGTGCTGCAGAGAAGCTCTGGCAGCTGCTTCCCAGCCTCTGCATTCCCTCAGCTCAGTGCTTGTCAGCAGTTTCAGTGGGGAGTTGGTGTGGTTCAGGCAGCAGTGGAAGCTCTGGTGTCACTGGGACATTTGTTGTCCTCTTGGCTTCTCTCATTTCCTAAGCAGGAGTCCCAAAGGCAGAAACTGAAAATTCCCAATTGTGCAGGGGTGGGTCTGGAGCCCAGGCAGGTCAGGAGCAGGCAGGGGTGCTGCTGCCTGCTCCAGTGCCCTGCCAGGCTCCTTGTCCCTGCACTGCCCTCAGCCTCTGCTTTCCCACTGCCACAGGATGCACTGGCTTTAGGGCAAGGATCTGCACCCAGACCTGCTCATCCCTGCTGCCTGCTGGGATGTGTGTCCCCATGCTCTGCTCTCCCACACCTCTCCCCTGCTCCAAGGTAGGGCAAGCCAAGCTGAGCTTTCCCAGGTGAGTTTGTGGGATGAGCGCTGAGGTGTCTGGGGCTGCAAACTGCTGCATTCCCAGCCTGGTTATCCAGAGTTCAGTCAGTCCTGAGGTATGGAAATCCTGGCAGGGTTCAGTCAGTCCTGAGTATGGAATCCTGGCAGGGTTCAGTCAGTCCTGCTATGGAAATCTGGCAGGGTTCAGTCAGTCCTGAGTATGGAAATCCTGGCAGGGTAGTCAGTCCTGGCTATGGGAATCCTGCAGGGTTCAGTTCAGTCCTGGCTATGGAGATCCTGGCAGGGTTCAGTCAGTCCTGGCTATGGAAATCCCTGGCAGGGTTCAGTCAGTCCTGGTCAGTGGAAATCCGGCAGGTTCAGTCAGTCCTGGCTATGGAAATCCTGGCTGGGTTCAGTCAGTCCTCGCTATGGAAATCCTGGCAGGGTTCAGTCAGTCCTGGCTATGGAAATCCTGGCAGGGTTCAGTCAGTCCTGAGCTATGGAAATCCTGGCGGGTTCAGTCAGTCCTGAGTATGGAAATCCTGGCTGGGTTCAGTCAGTCCTGAGTATGGAAATCCTGCGCAGGGTTCAGTCAGTCCTGGCCTATGGAAATCCTGGCAGGGTTCAGTCAGTCCTGAGTATGGAAATCCTGGCAGGTTCCAGTTCAGGCCTGGCCTATGGAAATCCTGGCAGGGTTCGAGTCAGTCCTGAGTATGGAAAGTCCCTGGCTGTTTGTCTGGGACTCTGTGCCTGGTCTGGCCACTGCAGCAGTCAGCCCAGCATTACTGGTCTGACTGGTCTGATSCAGCCCATTGTCTGACCTCAAAGTGTTCTTCTTTTCTCCTTCCTTAATTCTTAAAATCTTAAAACCAGCAGCTTGCAGAGGGCTGTACACTGTGCTCCCTGAGTGCTCTGTGTAATGATGGCTGACACTGTCACTCCTGGCACACTGTCACACAGTGACAGTCTGCGTGGGTCTGCCACCAGTTCACTTTGCTCACTCWCTTCCTGACTTACTTTCTGCTCATTTCATTTTTTGATGATGTTTGTGCACCTCCAGCTGTTGGAGGCAGGAGGAAATGGAGCTCAGGGCTTCCAGGGGAGGCTGGGAGAAGGGGTTCTTGAGGATTTYCATGAGGTTAAGGAGAAGTCTTGCCCCTGCCTCATAGAAGGGGGTGGAGAAGGTGGAGCCAGGCTCCAGGGGTGCACAGGGATGGGAAGAGAGGTGACAGGGATGTGTTGAAATGTGGCAACTTCCAGTACTTAAAGGGGATTATGAGAAGGCTGGAGAGGGACTTTTCACAAGGGCCTGGAGTGACAGGACAAGGGGGAATGGCCTCAAGCTGATGGAAGATTGAAATGTGGTATTAAGAAGAAATTATTCCCTGTGAGGGTGGAGAGGCCCTGGCACAGGATGCCAGAGCTGCTGTGGCTGCCCCTGGATCCTGGCAGTGCCCAAGGCCAGGTTGGACAGGGCTGGGAGCAGCCTGGGACAGTGGAAGGTGTCCCTGCCATGGCAGGGGTGGGATGGGATGAGATGATTTTTGAGGTCCCTTCCAACCCAAACCACTCCTTGATTCCATCATCTGACTCAGTATAAGGAAGGAGGCTGCAGAGAGGTCCTGAGACCTCATCACCAGTTTGCACAGATTGTCCTGCCCTGGGTGGATGTGCTTGGCATGAGCTGACTGGGCCGGGGACATCCAGGTGGTCCTTCCTCCTTAGGTGTGCCCGTGCTTCTGTGAAAGCTCCTGTCTGCTTTGAAGGGCAGTTTATTTACCCACAGTGTTTATTTTACCCTGCTCTCCCAGGAGGGGAACAGGATCAGGAAGTAGTTGGCTAAATACACTTTTCCTATTTCCCTCCCCTCTGTCCCACTGTGTCATTATGTGTCCTATGCACCCAGGTCTATTTTGGGGCGCTGATGTGTGGGTGCAGCTCCTCCAGCTCACAAGCCCTGTCTGGGCTGGTGTCACTGGGACATTTGTTGTCCTCTTGGCTTCTCTGATTTCCTAAGTAGGAGTCCCAAAGCCAGCATGGGAGCAGCAAACCAGAAACTGAAAATTCCCATTGTGCAGGGCATTCCAGTGCCCTGCCAGGCTCCTTGTCCCTGCACTGCCCTCAGCCTCTGCTTTTGCACTGCCACAGGATGCACTGGCTTTAGGGGAGGGATCTGTCTGGAGACCTGGCCTGCCTTTCCCAAATGCTGCTTTCCCCCAGCCCCGTGGGATGCTGGCACCCTGCTGGCTACACTGGGGATGGGAGCAGAGCCGCCCAGCTGAGCGTGACTGCTGAGGGTACAAGGCTGGGGACTTCCCCTGACACCTGTGGGACACCTGTGGCACACCAGGGCTCAGAGATGCCAGCCTGGGTGTTTGCTAGGTGTTTGCATATGGGCTGGTGTTGAACCAGAACAAGTTTTATCCTGGACAAAATGATTGTCCTCTTGGAGTAAACCTGGGAGTGATTGTCCTCCCTGCCTTGCTCTTGCCCAGCTGCCTCAGCTCCTGCAAACTCAGATGTCTACAAGCTCTTCCATTTGCTGCAGGGAAGATTTCTGCCCAAATTCCCTCTGTTTCCCTGGCACAGCCCTGCCCACGGGCTGGGGTGGATCAGAGGTGCTCAGGGCACTGGTTTTCTCCCTGTGTCCTGGGTGTGGGGTTCCAGTTGTGGGTTTCTCTGGCTCTGGATTGAAGGCACTTGAGACAGTAATTCGTGTTCAGACTCAGGTGTTTATTATTTCTTATCAGTAAAACAGTCTCACCACTGTGAGTTCTGCYGCTTTTCATTAGAAGGCACAAAATGGCCAACAATCTCTTGMTACAAGGMCTTTTAAAGCTAAACTYTCCAATTAAGAGRTGACACCTGGATTATTTCCCTTTWAACCCAATAACTGATCCCAAAGAGCTGCAATGSYGKCTTTTCTGRCCAATTACAAAATGSCACCCAAACCRYTGYAGAAGGAGGAAGAAGAAGCATGAAGAASAAACCCAGGARYACACCCTGTGCCCTCCATCTTGCTCCCATCCACAACACACTAAAAATCCCAAAAKCTCAATTTCTCACCAAGMGARACACCTYCACTGCTCTCTATAATCTATTGCACACTTTTGTGGATTCCAGTCTYTCTTGAAGTCTGGGAAKCTTTCTCCATGYATGAGGGRCAGAGTCAGTGCTGCCCTGGGGGTCAGGGCACCSCAGAGCAGACASAGYAATARTCRCAGTGCCCTTCCACASCTGGGCACTGCTGTTTTCTTTACAAACCCAGCTCCAGAAGCATCTTTTGGAAGCATTTTCTGGAAGTTCCCAGGAGAAACCCAGCACCAGAGCCATGCCCAGGGAGAAGTGGATCAGAACAAAGGTCTGTGGTGCTCAGTGACAGCAGACACTTGTGTGGGAGGAAGCAAAGGGCACATAAAATCCCTCTCTCCCCTGTTCTCCTCAGCCTCCAGTGCTGTCAGCTGGAGCTTTCCTGCCCTGGCAGTGTTTCTGTCAGCCTCAGTGATTTTTTCTGTGTATTTGCCTTTCCTGCCCACCTGCAGTGTCAGGGAGGTGGAACAGGGCAGGAGCCATTACAGGGCTCTGTTTCTCAACTCCCACCTGCTACGTGGGACATTCTTTGTGTTTCCCAGAGCTTTTCCCTCTTATTCCGGGCACAAAAAAGCTCTCTAACCCAACCAGCATTTGTTTGGGTCATTTTTTCACTTTTCCATGTGGTGTGTGATATCCCAGCCCTGCTGGGATCACAAAGCAGTGATCAATTGATCACATTTGATCAGTGATCAAATTGATCACAAAGCAGTGATCAATTTTCTTGGGTGATTTCCAGTGACAAACATTATTATTGTCTAAAGTCTGTTATTAATTATCTGTTGTCACAACCCTGCTGTGACTGGAGATGGAGAGGGGGTTATCACTTTTACAGGTGGTTGAGGCCAAGCACAAAGAAAGAGAAATCAAAAGTATCCAGTTGTCAGCAGGCTGAGGTACTCAAGACTTGATTTCCTTATAGAATTTTGTCCGTAGGTACTGTGAAATTATGGACTACGTCATGGACTGATGTCCATGCTGCCCCCACAGCTCAGAGCATGTGCCTCCAGTGTCCAGGAAATGAGCTCACAGTGAGTCACCACCCATTAAACATCCCTGCTGGTAATTGTGGATTTAAACACTTGCCTCTGTACAGTAGGTAAGTCAGAAAAGGAAGTTCGAAAGAATAAATATCTCAGCACTGGAGCAGGCTTGAGGGGTACYCAGAGGGGAGTCACCCCGGCCGTGGGGATGGGTGCTGGAGGAGGAGGGGACTGGCACTGACACGGGGCTCTGCTCCTGGGCAGGCTCCCCGGGCATTTATTGGGCACCTCAGGCGTCTCCAGGGAAGGGAATGGAGCACCGGGAACAGCTGGGAAGGGGCTCAGCCTGGAGAAAAGGAGGCTCAGGGGGGACTGTGTGGCTCTGCACAGCTCCTGACAGGAGGGGACAGCCGGGGGGACTGCAGGGACAGGAGGGGAGGGAACAGCCTCAGGCTGGGCCAGGATGGACARTACGAAGAATTTATTGATGGAAAAAGTTGTTGGGTGTTAAAAGTATGTTAGAAACTGTCGTAAAATAGTTGATAGCCCGTTGTTAGCATCAGGCATTGGCAGGGGCTGGCCAGGGAGGTMCGGAGTCCCCGTCCCTGGAGGTGTCCAAGGAAGGCCTGGACGCGGCGCTCTGGGCTGGGGACACGGCGTGGCTCGGCCCAGGTTAACCCCTCAGTGACCTTGCCGGGCTTTTCCAACGCCAGTGACTCTGTGACGGTTCACCCGCGGCTCCCTGGGCCGTGCCCCGTGTGTCCCCTGCCCGGTCCTGCCCGCCGCAGCCGCCCCCGCTCCGTCCCGGCCGCGCCCGGCCCGGCACCGCGCCTGACGTCACGCTCTCCGTGACGTCACCACACACGTAACGGCACGCGCCCCAGCGCCACCGCCGGGTTTCGTCGGAGGCACCGCCTTCCGGCGTGCCCGCGCCTCGCTGCGGCCGCGCCTCTATCTCCCAGCAGCCCCGCGCGCGGAGCCCGCCGGCGCGCGCGCTCTTCGGCGCAAGGCACGCTGGAGTTGTAGGCGGTGCGGGGCGGCGGGGCGAGGCGAGCGGGCGGAGTCGGGCGGCGGCAGCGGCGGCCTCGGGCCTCGGTCGGTGTGTGCGGGGAGCGGAGCGAGGGGAGCGGCACCGCAGCTGCACGGCCTCGGCCCGGCCCCGCGCAGCCATGTCGGGGCTCCTGGGGAAGCTGTTCGGGACGGGCGCGGGGAAGGGCGGCGGGAAGGGCCCGTCCCCGCAGGAGGCGATCCAGCGGCTCCGCGACACGGAGGAGATGCTGAGCAAGAAGCAGGGTTCCTGGAAAAGAAGATCGAGCAGGAGCTGGCGGCCGCCCGCAAGCACGGCACCAAAAACAAGCGCGGTGAGCGGGGGGGCCGCGCCGCGCCGAACCCGGGCAACAGGTCGGAGGGCCTTGCCAGCGCAGACGCGGTGCGCTGCTTGTGTTTTACACCGGAGCCTTTATTTTTATAGCGTAGTGCCTTTATTTTGTACTTCATGGCCATTATCCATCTCTCGCGGGCCGTACCGCCCCTCGGCGCGCGTTTTCGCCCCAGCCGGGTTTCCTCACTGTGAGGGGAGACACCTCCTTCCCTTCCCTTCCCTTCCCTTTCCCTTCCCTTCCTTTCCCTTTCCTTCCCTTCCCTTCCTTCCTTCCCTTCCTTCGGCTGCCCCGTGTGGGAGTCCCGTCACTCCCCCGTGACTCCATGTCGCGATAGTGCCCGGCTCCTCCGTGGTGTTGCTGTCCCTCACTGTGGGGAGAGCTCAGGGAAATATCCCTGACAAGGAAAAGGAAAAGCAGGGCAGCACCCTGCCGTCAGCCCTTGATTTGCCCTGCTGGTGGTTTTKATTCCAACCCACAAAAGTCTTTACTATCTGTGTTTATTTTCATCACGTCTTACCAAAAGTTCTGAGTGTGCTGGGGAGGGCAGGAGTTACAGCCTGAATGTGTGTGTTGGTTGTTTTTTGTTGTTGGGATGAAGAATTTCWAGGAGAAAACTGGCCAGCATTAAAAGGGTTTCTATAAAATAGGTAAGTTAATATCCCAGAGACAACAAACAGCACACACATTCAGGCTGTAGCTCCTGCTCTCCTCAACACGCTCAGAACTTTTGGTAAGAGCTGATGAAAATAAACATAGATTGAATAGTTAATATTTCCTCTTCTGGGAATAACTTGGSTTATGCTTGTGCTTCGTTTTGTGTTCTCATGGAAATATTCTTTCAGAAGCAGTGTTTGTTTTGGGGTTTATTCCCACTGCTCAGCCCCCTCCAAGAGGCTGTTCCACACACACTCTTAAGTTAATTAATGGAATTGCTGTTTCCCGGGTGGAACTTGACTTCCCCAGACAGGTCTGGCTGTGTTTTCCAGGCAGTGTTTGATATGTCTAGAGATAAGGCAGTTGTCACATTACATATTCCAGTGCTCTGAAAACCAACTTCCTCCTTGTTTTAGCTTGGTCCGTAAAAGTTTCCAGGAAAGCACATCCTGATTTCTGCGTGGATGTTGTTGCCCTCTCTGTGCAGGAGCAGGAGTGGCTCTGCCTGTGGCACWGGGAGCTGCAAACACGGTCTGGCAAGGGTTCATTGGCAGTAATTACCCTCAGGAGTTTCATGTCGCTCCTTCAGTCAGCACTTTTAGCTCCTCGCAGACTCCAGAACTTCCTTGTGTGTGGGTGACGTGGATGGAGCTGGCTCATGAGGGCTCAGGGATTATCAGAGGACCTCAGCAGAGCCTGACTTCAGGCTTAACCAAGTCAGCTCTAAATCAAATACACTGCAGCAGTTCTAAGAAGTGAGCCTGGGCTGAGGTTTTTGTGGCAATGAGCTCAGAATGAGAAACAAAATGTGTCTCTGCAGTTTCTTCATCTCCTGGGTCACACTGGGCCTTTGAGCTGCTAAACTTTCTGTTCAGCTTTGTCTCTCTGCTGTAAAGGCATCTCTCTGTCTGCTGCCCTTCAGAGCCTGGCCAGGGGAGGGATTAAATTTCCTTGGAGGTGGAGGAAGGAGGAAAACCTGCCCATTCACGGCGGGGCCCTGGCTCACACTAATTGAGGGCTTGCAGCAGCACAGGAGCCGGAGGAGTAATTACGGAGCTGTGAATAGGAGAAGGGCAGGGATGGGTTTCTGCTGGAAAAGGAAACCACTCTTTTTCCATTTCTGGAACTGAGAGGCCAACTGTTCTTCTGGGCTGGGAGTTAAGGCAGCTGATTGTCTGGCTTGCTGGGAAGTGAATTCCCCTCAGGACACACTCAGTTTTTCTGAGTTCATCAACTGAGCTCCTACAAATTGCATTTTGTCATACCCAGATGCTGGATTTTCTCTGACCTTAGGTTGGTTTATAATCCATTKTCTATGCGATTTTGATGCAAAGTCACTTGAAACCATATTTTAACTGAATATAAAAATATATTGGTTTTATATGTGAAAGTAGTCTGTCATTTGAATGGAAATACTTTGATATGGTTCAAATGCTTTCAAGTAAAATTGAACYWAAGATAATTAGCTAGAMATTATTTTAAGTGTTYGATCAACTTTTAAAAAATTAAATTTGGAGAATCCTTAGGCTTAGTTCTCCAAGATTTAATCACTTCACTCTGGAATCCCTGCTGCTCCTGGAGGATCTCCTGTGGATGCTGCACATCTGTGATCTGAGCTGGGCAGTCCTGCTGACGGCCCTGGAAGCTGCTGTGGGACAGCCAAAAGAAGGTGATAGAGTGGGGCAGGGAGCTTACCTGGAAGCTGCAAATCACCTTGGGAAAACCTGGAGTGGCGTTTTTGTTGTCCCAGAGGAAAGGCGGGTGTCTGGAACACTTGAGGAAACAGAAGGAAACATTCTCAGCTCCCCAGCACACTGGGTGATTGTTCAGGTGCCAAGTGAGCCGCTTTCCAAAGGCTCATTCACTCATTCCTGCAGCACTTCTGGAGTCTAAGGAAAGCTTAATCTAAGAAATTTAGAGACTTCTGGTTCCTGTGCCTGCCCCAAGCACATGCAGGGTTTTGTTAATTTATGAACTTATTTTTCGTGTATACTTTTTGTAATCCGTATTTAGGGTATCCAGGCTGTGTAACCAAACAACTCAGGACGTTCTGAGGTTATAATAAGGAACTTTGCAGTATAAATTTACTCAATCTGTGTTGTTTCTTGGCATGGGAGGTTTTCATGTTGTATGAAAAGTTCTGAGTGTGCTGGGGAGAGCAGCAGTGATGGCTTTAATGTGCTTGCCGTGTTTTGTCCATGGGATGAAAAACTCTCAAGATTGATCATCATTGGAAGGGTTGTTTGAAAACAGGCAAGTTACTCTTCCCTCTTCTGGGAGGAACTTGGGTTGTGCTTGTGCTTTGTGTTCTCATGGAAACGTTCAGTCTTTTGYAAACAGCGTTCTGGGCTTTGTCCCCACCCCTCTGAGAACCCCTCCCACACTTCAGCTCTACCTCGTGAGTAGTGATTTACTCCTCAATGAATTTCTCACTGCAGCATCAGTGCTGACTAATTTGAAAACTGCTCAGCCAGTATCTCACTCATTTTACATCTGCCCTGAAAATCAACTTTGCTCTAACAAAAGCAGAGTGCAGCTGTGAGCCTGATGCTCTGGGAGCCCCGTGCTGCTGCTGCTGCCTCCTTTTATTCCGCTCCAGTTTGTCCGTGCCYTTGTTTCATCTGGGATGTTTTCTCAGCGCTCAAACCTCGTGATACAAACTAAGCTGCTCCATCTACTCCAASGGTTCTGGGTTCAGTTTCAGGGAAGTTGAAGCTGATCCTAATCTCTGCTGCTCTGGTGTTTCTGTTCCTGTGGCTGACAACGCAAAGCTGAGCTGCCTCACTGTCCTGGTTTAGGGCAAATTTGGGAGAAAACCTCCGGAAAGCAAACCCACACAGCCCCTGTCCCCAACCGGTTCGGGAAGGATTCCTCAGAGAGAAGTGGAAAGAACCTGTTTATTTAACAGGCACAGCACACAGAATGAACCAGACTGGGTGACACCACTCTGTCACCGCTCTGGAAAAGATGACAAATTCAGAAAGTCTCTCTGGGGGTGGTCGCTCTGCTCTCAGTCCCTGCGGTGCTGGGGCAGCTGCTGCAGCCACAGGGTGCAAACTCTCGGTGTTCCCAGGTCCCAGTCTGGAGCAGGCTCGAGGGGTTCCAAAAAAGGGGAAAGGAAAAAACAGTTCAGGAAAAAATTCGGACTGCTTAGCTAAACTAACTAATGAGCAGGAGCAAAAGCAAGAGCAAAGCAAAAAGCAAAAGCA
This sequence comes from Sporophila hypoxantha, assembly GCA_002167245.1. Classification (NCBI taxonomy): domain Eukaryota; kingdom Metazoa; phylum Chordata; class Aves; order Passeriformes; family Thraupidae; genus Sporophila; species Sporophila hypoxantha. The sequence continues at coordinate 113,981 of NDFG01000323.1, read as the reverse complement.
GCACCATGTACTGCCCCATCTCTGTGTCCCACCAGCCATGGGGGAGCGGCTGGTAAGAAACCAAAGCAAAACTCTCACTCTTCAGAGCCAGTCTTGAAGGCACAGAACATGATATCCAGCATAAACAGAGCACACAAATAGGGATACAAGCATCATAATGTCACCCTAGGACACAGAGGAATAGCACAGGCACACAGACAACAAGGGGTTAATTCCTTGAGCTCTGACTACCTCGGGTATAACAGTTCCACAGTCTGTTTCTCCTGGAACCTGAAGCTCAAGTTATGTCTCCATGTGAAGATTACAGGWGGGAGAGAAGCTCAGTGCTGCTTTAGAGTGCCAGTGTTAAAAGCAGCTTGCTCAGGTTCAGATCTGGGGTGAGTGGATGCACTTTTGTGCCTGCCTGTCACTGATCTTACCTGTCTGTTAGTTAACACTAGGGCTACWAASAGTGSAATGGGTGAAAAGCCAATTTTGTACCAAAATATATTCAGGCTTTAGCAGGAGAGTGACATTTCATGGATTRTCCCTCAGTGAGAAAATCCTTCATGGATTTTCTTTCCTGATGTCAAAGTTTTTRTTTTCACTGTACATAAATATAATGTTGGGCTTTTCCCCAGCACTAAGTACACAAAATAGATTCAAACCCACTGCCAGATTCCTTCTGTATAACTCAGGCTTTTCCTGGAGAGAGAACACTCCTGTTCTCCATTCAGCACCAAAACCAAACAAACCAGGACMTGGGCTTGGCTGAAGTCCTGACTTTGGGCCCACCTGGGGCTCTCRCTCAGGTGGTTTGTGATGGAAATTAACTGCTTACATCCCTTTACCTTTTTTAAGCTGTCCCATCAGTCTGTTGATGTGATTTCCGTGCAGCTGGAGGGTTCTGGTGTCAGAGCTGCCCCTGTCTGGGACCCTGCCTGGAATGTCCAGCTGGGGCTGGCTGAGTGAGGCTGCTCCACGAGTGGCCCTGCCTGTTCTCTGTGCTGCTCTTGCTGTTTGTGTGGGCAGGCCATGACTTGGATTAACTTGCTGAGCCAGACAAAACCCAACTCTTACCAAAAAAAAAAAAAAAAAAGAGAGAGAGAGAAAAGTTGTTTTCCACACTTAACCACACAAAAGCTGGAGCTGGCTGGGAGAGGGAGGCAGGAATTTGATGGGAAGGAGGAGGGAGGMCAGTTCTGCCTCTCCTGGCAGCAGTCCCTGCTCAGAGGGCAGCTCTGTTATCACAATACCTGTGATAACATCTGAGGGACACAGGGCTCATTACTGAGCTCATGGCAGCTGTGGGGAGGGCCAGGGTGGTTCTGTGTGCAAGGCTGGGTGCTTCAAAGCTGGCAGTGAGGCAGGGGAGGCTGCAGCCTCAGCTCTGGGCACAGGCAGGGATTCGGAGGGTGAAACCCTGTGAGTGTGTGTGAGGCCTCAGACAGGTTTGGGAACATGGCTCAAAGCTCCTGTTTGCCAGCAGAACTGATTCTCCTCCCAGAATCAAACGGGACCCTGGTTTTGTTTCCATGAATCATCAGGTGCTGTGCAGGSAGTCCTGCAGCACTTCCAGCCCATCTTCAGGCCCTCAGCCTGTCCTCTCTGTGTTTTAAGTCACAGTCTAAAGCAAAATTGATGTTTGAGTTCCAGGTGCTTCTCCATAACCCAGGGTTTCACTGCAGGAGTATTGATGGCAGTGCAGGCCTGAGTCCATCTTCCCCCGAGGTTAATGAGATYGGCATTCATCACCTGCCTTGGGAAAAGTGATAATTGCTCTTTTTAATTAGATCTTAAAAAACAAGAGGCATCTTCTCCTTTGGATTCTYCCCTACCTACATTTAGCAGAGATTTTTGGAGACAAGACCCTCAGGTATAAAACAGTTTGGGAGCAGTGGTGGGATTCACAAACACATTTTTAAAAACTGCTTTAAAAAGTGGCATAAAAAACCCCCCCCAAACCCTGTGATTCTGAAATATATGATTTGGTAACTGTGTTTGATGCAATACATCCTTCCTCTGTTCCTGTACCCTGTCAGGAGGGAAACTTGGCATAATTGCAGCTACTAACTTTGTGTTATTAATTTTTCTCTCCAAATGTATTAAATGTTTTATTCTAGTATCTTATTAAACTGCAGGCCTAATTACTGAATCATGCTCCTAGGCTAATTCAAAAACTGTAATTTGCAGATGATGCAAATCATCAATTTGGTTTAACTCTCCTTTACTTTGACTTGTGCTGAGTTGTGGAGAGTTTATCTGGACTGGGATGTGTTGGGCTTTGCATTTGTATCGTTCAGGTCTCTCTGTTGATCCCTTATTGCTTCCCAAAAACCCAAAATTACATTGCCATTGCTGGTTTTTGGGTATGTGATGTTTGTCCCAGAGACTTTGGGTAGCAGGTTGTGGCCTGAATTTTGCAGCCAGCAAAGTGTGGACYTGAATGGGGTTTAAAATAAAATCTTGTCATTTACTCCCACTGCTTAAAAATGGATGATTTTTGCAAAARTAAAAGCTGGAGCAATCTCATCCTTGACTTTCCATCATGTTTGCAGCCAGGTGTTCAAGAAACTGGAACTCCTGGCACAAAGTGTGTGAAACAAACAGGATGCAGTTGGAGAATGCAGAGCAGGCCAGGCATCAATGTTGTCAGGCTTMTGCCTCTCCCTGAGACAGCCCCAGGCTGCAGCAGAGCTGGTGATCAGGAGGTTGGATCTGCTCTGAATCATCCCCCAGAGTCTGGAGCAGGGATCCAGTTCCTGAAGGAAGGGCTGGAGAGGTGAGGGCTCTGAGGAGAGCCCAGAGCCCCTTCCAGGGCCTAAAGGGGCTCCAGGAGAGCTGCAGAGGGACTGGGGACAAGGGACGGAGGGACACGATAACCAGGAATGGTTTCACACTGCCAGAGTGGCACACTGGGGAGGAATTCCTCACTCTGAGGGTGGGCAGGCCTGGCACAGGGTGCCCAGAGCAGCTGTGGCTGCCCCTGGATCCCTGGCAGTGCCCAAGGCCAGGCTGGGCAGGGCTGGGAGCAGCCTGGGATGATGGAAGGTGTCCCTGCCATGGCAGGGGTGGCACTGGGTGATCTTTAAGGTCCCTCTCAACCCAAACCACTGTGATCCCATGGGACCTTCCTTGTGGCCAGTGCCAAGGGCACTGGGGTAGCCACAGTGGCCCAGCAGTGATGGGACCCAGAAGAGCTCAGTGCCAGGCTGTGGCAAAGGCAGTAGCAGTTCTGTCCCTGTCTCTTATACACATCTAGAATGGGACCCAGAAGAGCTCAGTGCCAGGCTGTGGCAAAGGCAGTAGCAGTTCTGTCCATGATGTCCTTCCAGGTGGAAGCCCAGTTGGAAAAGCTCTGCTGTGAGTTCACTGCTGAGATGAAGCTTTGCCAATTACCAATTTCTAGGAGCTAACACAGTTATAGGATAATTAGTGGACAGCTGTTGTCTTGCAGCTCTTGACTGGTGCCAGTGAATTTGGTGATAGTACAATYTTTTAGACATTAYTAATAATTTATTTTCACATGTGTTATTTATTCTAGCCTATTCTAAGRTTCTTATTTCGCTGTATAAATTGTCTAATTTTAATGTTGGAAAACAAAAGAAGGAAATTAACCCCTCAAAACACTTATAAAAGGCACTGTATATTTTTAATTTATTGAACTGCTCCTTGATAAATTCTAATTTTCTAACTATTAAACATGTTAATAGTAATTTGCATCTACAGCTGAAACAGAATGCTCTCTGAAGTTTGGAGGTGTCCAAATAACCAGTGTCACATCTCTGGGATGTGATCAGTATCKTTTCCTGGGATGTGATGGGATGTGCAGTGGTGGGGTGAAAGTGTCACCAGACACCCACACTGTGTGTGCTCCTCATGGCCTGGCAGGATTTCATCCASATTCAGGGATTCTGTGCACAGAGGTTGCTCAGATGTTGTGGACTGAAAAGAGAAATGGCAGAGTGACAGGAATACCAGTGGTTTTCAAACATTTGGAGGTGATTTGGGTTGGTTATGAAATAAAACAAGTTAATAGAAAGCAAACTTCATCATGGGCTCCCTGGGAACTGCATCTCCAGTGAGGGRGATGATTTTCCCTCCTGAAAGTGCCCTGGGGCTCTCCATGGTGGGCTCTGCACGTGCCCTGTCCTGGGGGGACAGTGAGAGGCAGAAAGGCTTCTTTGGGACTGCTTCCCTGGCAGCCCCATCAGCAGGAGCAGAGTTCATTGCTGAGCTGGCTCTGGAGCTGATCCCAACCTCAGAACATGGGATTGCCATTCCAAACTGCAGTTCAGCCTCAAAAATTGCAGGGTTGCCACAGGAGTGTTCAGAGGTTGAGTCAAGAAGTACAAACTTTTTAAAAATAAATATGGGTTGTCTTATTTGCTTTGTAACTTTTGGCTTTCTAAAYGTTTGTGTTCTCAGCTTTTCCCCCSTAGAATTTCAGCATTCACCAAATGAATGTGTTGGAATCAGCATTCACAAAAAAGTGCTTTTTTACATCCCAAAATGTCTCATCTGGGGAAGTCAGGCTGCTAAGAGAAATGCTAAATATTATGACAGCATCAATGAAATTTTTAGACTTGGCAAGGCTCTAATAATAATGGTCCAAGGCTGSAAAATGCCTGATGGATTCCCAGGCAGCCACTCTTTGAATTCCCCAGCAAGAAAAGGTCTTAAATGTGCCACTTCAGGGTAGGAGCTTCTCAGTTTGTGAATTAATTACAAAAACACTGTTCAGCTTAGGGAACTGGGTTGTTTGTTTGTTTTCCTGTGAGAAAACAGCATTTTGAGATACTTCAGAGCTATTCCTGCAAAGCCTGATGCATTTCTGGCAGGGATTCAAAGGAAGATTCTGAGTTTTCACTGGAATTCTRTTTAACAAGGTACCTTCAGCAACTACAAAATAAAAGAGAAAACCCATGAAGAGTGTTTGCAGGCTGTGAGAATCTCAGGGACACCTTAGGGAACACACATTTCTCATCCTAAAAGTTTKAACTTTGGTTGAATACTGAATAATTACCTCATTTCACACCAGAATTTTATGTGTGTACCAAAGAAGGTGCAGATTTTTAACTGGCAAAGTTAGTGGCAGTTGGAAAGAGTAAGAGAGGATAATTTKCTCAGGCAGCCTTAGAAAATATATAATTTAACTTGGAAATCCCTTTATTTTGTAATCCCCTGCCATCACCCAAAGACCTGCAGGACCCTGAGGAGTGAATTGGGAATTGGGGAATGCAGAGCAGGCTTTGCTTCCAGAGCCCGGYTCAGATRTCAGGGAATGGTTTGAAGCTTCAGSCCGGGATGGTTTTGGCTGAGCCAGCATTTCTGAGACTCCTMCCAGCTCCTGGGTAGCACAAAGCTGTCTCTGTAACTGGGCTTTCTCATTCCTGGTTTTCTCCTTTGAAATTCAAGGTTCACTGTAGATAACATTTTTTTTCCTTTTTTTTTTTTTTTGGACAAAACTGACTTTTTTTTGATGATCATTTTTTTTATTACTTTTTTTGCCTTTTTTCTTTTACAAAACTGACTTTTTTTGATGACCTGTTTTTGATGACTTTTTTTTGATGACTTTTTTTTTAATGACTTTTTTGTGATGACTTTTTTTCTGATGACCATTTTGTTTATTACTTTTTTTTGATTACCCTTTTTTTGATTGCATTTTTTTCCCTTTTTCTTTTTCGACAAAACAGACTTTTTTGATGGCCCTTTTTTTAATTACTTTTTTTATTACTTTTTTTTGATGACCATTTTTTATTTCTTTTTTATGACCCTTTTTTTGATTACATTTTTTTCCCTTTTTCAAAATTTTTTTCGACAAAACTGACCCTTTTTTTGATGACCTTTTTTTTGATGACTTTTTTTGATGACTTTTTTAAATGGCTTTTTTTTTTTTATGGCCATTTTTTATTACTTTCTTTCTTTTATGACCCTTTTTTTGATTACATTTTTTTCCCTTTTAAAAATTTTTTTGGACAAAACTGACCCTTTTTTTTGATGACTTTTTTGATGACCTTTTTTTTGATGACATTTTTTTCCCTTTTTAAAAATTTTTTGGACAAAACTGACCCTTTTTTTGATTACCTTTTTTTATTACTTTTTTTTGATTACCTTTTTTTGATGACATTTTTTTCCCTTTTTTAAAATTTTTTGGACAAAACTGACCTTTTTTTTGATGACTTTTTTTTGATGACCTTTTTMATGACTTTTTTTTGATGACCTTTTTTTRCTTTTTTTTTTGGACAAAACTGTCCCAGTATTGCCTGGAGATTATTTTACAGAGGATTATTGACCAGAGGAGTGTTGCCTTGACATTCAAGGCAGAGAAGAATCACCCTGCAAGGCTGCAGGAAGCCCTGTGAGCTGTGGAACATCAGCAGTGCAGGGGCTGAGCTGATGCTGTGACAGCCAGGGTGCTGTGAAGGTGCTGCTTCCTCTTGTGTTTGGGTGTTGCTGTATCACAGCCCTGATTGCTGCTCTACAGATGCTTTTTTCTTTATCTCTTTGGGGTTTTTTTCTTTTGTACATTTATAGATTTTTAGAGCAGGAGTGTTTATTGTTTTGTTTCATCTCTTGCACACTAGACTAAATGTTCTGGTGCTGCTTTGCTCAAGAGGAAGTTGTAATCTTGTATTTTAAAAGGCAAAAACTTTGTATTCTCTGCTTGGGTTTGGGTGCTTTATTGAAGTGGTTTTAGTCAGTCCCAATCTCTGAGCTGGGAATAGTTGCCTTCCTTTGAGGGCAGGGTTTGGAAACTTTATTAGAAATTTAATAAACAGGCAGAGGAAGACAAGGGAAGCACCAAGCCTTAACTCTGCTCATGTTTCTCTGCTAATAGTGCACATTTCCCAAAAGAAAAGCACAGGAGACTGCTGAGACAGACCCTGGCATCAGGGACAAACATGGATCATGGCTTTTAGAGCTGAACACATCCCTGAGACAGCAGAGCTCTCAGGAGGTGATCTCACAGSAAAGGAGCTGCTGCTGCACACAGGATCAGAAATATATTTATTTATAACCATCCTTTGGTACCTCTGTGTCCCAGCCACTTGGACACCACGGGGCTTAAAATCACACCAGGTTTTTTGGACTTTAAAATCACACCTGACTGTTAAGGCCTTAAAATCACACCAGGTTTTTTGGACTTTAAAATCACACCTGACTGTTAAGGCCTTAAAATCACACCAGGTTTTTTGGAGCTTAAAATCACACCAGGTTTTTTGGAGCTTAAAGTCACACCTGGCTGTTTGGACTTCTGACATTTTGTGTTCTGAGCCTCAGCTGGGATGAGCCATCCTTGCTATGGCCTGGATGCCTCTGTATTGAACCAARGAGGGCAGTCCTGGTGTAACAACTCCTGGAGCCATCAAACCTCTGCAGAAATGTTCTTAATCAAGGCAAAAATCAGAGTTTGATCAGTCTGTAGTCACCAGTCTTTTTATCTGCTCACAGACACATTTATCTGTTATTGGGGCATAACTTGTCAATGGCTGTATATTTTCTTTTTAGTTTTTTTTTTGAGATCTGTAGGCAGTTTGCTGGATCTCAGCAGTGATAGATGAGCAGTTGCTGCCCAGGATAAAGCTCCTGACTGCAGGCAAGGCAGGCAATTCCTTGTTTATCCCATTCCAAGGACAGCCAGGATGTTGTTCCTGATGAAATTTGCTGCTCAGGAAAGTGCCAGGAAGATGGAATGGGATTTTCAGAAGCAGCAAAAATAAAGCTGRTTCTTTCTGCAGAGCAAATTACAGATGGATGCACAGGGTAATGTCCAAAATGCTCTTCCACTGTTAAGTTGATTTTCTCAGTCCTATTTAGTGCCTGGGCTTGCAGCTTGAGGAGCCAAGGCACCCCAATTTGGGCAGCTCCTCTGCAGCTCCTGCACTCTMCATTATTTTGGTGTGGCTGACATTTGGTGCACATTGTTTCCTGAGGCTGCTGTGGAATTCTCTCATGCCATATTCAAATTGCTGCTGTCCCTGTGCCCTGGCATCTCTGCTGCTGCCATTTCTGCCAGAGAGAATGCAAGAATTAGCTGTGAGATGAAGTTATTTTTCCCCTCAGTTGGAATAATCAGAGCTATTAACTGCAGTGTTTTCCCCTGGAGGAGAAGCCTCTCTATTTTAGACAAAAATTTTGACCCCTATTTTACATGTCAGTGTGAATTTTGGGAGGGTTTTGCAGAGGAAGGAGACACCTGCACTGTGTGGGGACAAATCCTATGGCATCATCAYCACTTCCACCTTGGTCAGGAGTATTTTTGAATTCAGTGAACCTTGGTCAGGTGTATTCTTGAACTCAGTGAAATTTGGTCCAGGTGTATTTTTGAATCCAGTGAAACTTGATCAGGTGTATTCTTAAATTCAGTGAAACTTGGTCAGGAGTATTTTTGAATTTAGTGAAACTTGGTCAGGTGTATTCTTGAATTCAGTGAAACTTGGCCTGGTGTATTCTTGAATTCAGTGAAACTTGGTCAGGTGTATTCTTGAATTCTGTAAAACTTGGTCAGGTGTATTCTTGAATTCATTGAAACTTGGCCAGGTGTATTCCTAAATTCAGTGAAACTTGGTCAGGTGTAATCTTGAATTCATTGAAACTTGGCCTGGTGTATTCTTGAATTCAGTGAAACTTGGCCAGGTGTATTCTTGAATTCTCTGAAACTTGGTCAGGTGTATTCTTGAATTCTCTGAAACTTGGCCAGGTGTATTCTTGAATTCTGTGAAACTTGGCCAGGTGTATTCCTAAATTCAGTGAAACTTGGCCAGGTGTATTCTTGAATTAATTGAAACTTGGCCAGGTGTATTCTTGAATTCTGTGAAACTTGGCCAGGTGTATTCTTGAATTCTGTGAAACTTGGTCCAGGTGTATTTTTGAATTAATTGAAACTTGATCAGGTGTATTCTTAAATTCAGTAAAACTTGGTCAGGAGTATTTTTGAATTCAGTGAACCTTGGTCAGGTGTAATCCTGAATTCAGTGAAACTTGGCCAGGTGTAATCTTGAATTCTGTGAAACTTGGCCAGGTGTATTCTTGAATTCAGTGAAATTCCTGAGTTCTATTCCCAGTGCTCTTTGTTCCTCTTGAGCTGCAATGTGGTTTTGCCAGCAAAATTTGAAGTTCCATTTATGTAGAGAAAGCCTTGTTCTTCCAGATTTTTATCTGCTGATCTACTCTTTTCTGCTAATGATATTTAAAAGCATTAATTCCCCAGCTTTGCTGTGTACATAAATATCCCAGGAACACTGRCTGTCCTGCCAGTGTGTAAGGAATATTTATTTGCAGGAGGGCTGTTGATTTTTAACAAAACCACTGACATTCATAGTCAATTTTCCCTCTCTGAATGCATTCCCATGTAGTAAAATTATATTTTTATTATCCTGCAAGCTGCTTACCACAGTGAATATTTGTCTCATTTGACTAACAAACTGCTGTAAATAGGGCAGAGAAAATCATCAGACTTACAACAGTTCATTTAATAATAATAATTTGCCTATACATGGATTAAAATAATTCAAAATACYTCACATTCTTACAGATAGCATTTCTGGAGGACAAAGTGAAATTATCTGGGTGAGCAGTCATGTTTTTCTGACTGATCTGCTGACAGAGGAGAGTCTGGCTGAGTGACTCTGCTCTTTTCATTTCTGGCTGTTCATCAGTCAGGAGGAGTGACTGGAAACAGTGACACGAGTTCTGCTTGTCGCTGCTGTCACCTGCCATGGTGACATCCCAGTGAAACCCTGGCTTCTTGGGGATCTCCATGGTCAAACAGGAGCTGCAGAACTTCTGCTGGAATCTCTAGCAGGGGGGGATACCACAGAAATTCAAATAAATAGACAATTAAAACAGTATTTATCACAGAAATTCAAATAAATAGACAATTAAAACAGTATTTTATAGTTCAATCAAAAACTGGAAATAAAATCCCAACTAGCCCCAACAATCAATGACAAACCATCCCCCAAAAAACCCCAAAGCAAACAAAAAAGACAGAGGAAGGAATAGGTTTTTAAGTGTTAAAAAGCTTGAAAAATGTTCTTTGAATGTAGTTTTAGGCAGGTTTTACATTGAAGAAATTGAAGCAGCCAGCCCAGATCTGACTGTGGACTCAGCTGCAGTTTTATTCCTCTCTTGGATGTGGTGTTTTCTTTGTCAGAATTTCTCTGTGAAAAGGAACTGCAGAGATCACAGTCTGATGTTCATTAACACAGAAATTTTACATTCCTTTGCCAATGAAAAAAAGATAATAAACTATTGATACCCATTTTAACTGGGCAGGGCTCTGTGGGGCAATCATTTTAATCTTTATGAATAAAATTGGCTCCAACATCCCTGTCACAGCTGYTAATAAAGACAATTAATATATCAAAATATCACATGGAAAAGGGAATTTTGAGCCTACTCACTGTCTCCTGATGGATGGCAGAAGTCACCCAGGTAYTATTAAATATATTACCTTTAATTCAATTATAATAATAATTATATACAAATATATCTAACTGCTTTMCCCTCAGTCATATGTATTCTCTGAAAGCTTTATTACAGTTCAGATAAAGTACAGCTGAGGTTTGTTATCTGCTGATTGTTTTTTTTAGAGGATCTTTTAAGTGCTTGCAGTTCATGCTGCACATTGGACTTACAAGTTCAACCACCAGTGTGCCTGGTAAGGAGGGAGGTGTGGAAAACATTCTTTATTGGCAAGTTCTTGCTATTACCTTGTGYAAACTGCCCATGGAATGATCAGATATTTTTGCTGGCATTGAGCATTGTTAAATCCCCTCTTAGAGCAGCTGGTTTGTATTTCAGGGGGATGGATATTCCAGAGTGAGTTCAGCCATTAAACTGTGGCAGAAGAAGAGCTTTTTGGGGAATCCAGGGTGTAAAATTATCATTGCAGGCTGCTTTATACTGATGAACAAACCTTTTACTCCTGTATTTTGTAAAAGCAGCATTGTTGGCTGTTAGCAGAGTAAGGTTTTGTATCCTCCATGGTCCTCCTGGATTTTATGTTATGGGGATATTCCAGAGTGAGTTCAGCCACTGAGCTGTGGCAGAAGAGCTGTTGGGGGTCTTTTTGGGGAACCCAAGGTATAAAATTATCATTGCAGTCTGCTTTATACTGATGAACAAACCTTTTACTCCTGTATTTTGTAAAAGCAGCATTGTTGGCTGTTAGCAGAGTAAGGTTTTGTGAGCTCCATGGTCCCTATGGTCCTGGATTTTATGTCACAGGGATATTCCAGAGTTCAGCCATTCAGCTGTGGCAGAAGAGCTGTTGGGAGTCTTTTAAAGGAGCCCAAGGTATAAAATTATCATTGCAGGCTGCTTTATACTGATGAACAAACCTTTTACTTCCATGATTGTAAAAAGCAAGTGTTGCTGGGTATTAGCAGAGTAAGGTTTTGTGAGCTCCATGGTCCTCATAGTCCTGGTTTTTATGTCGGGGATATTCCAGAGTACGAGTTCAGCCATTGAGCTGTGGCAGAAGAAGAGCTTTTTGGGGAATCCAGGGTGTAAAATTATCATTGCAGGCTGCTTTATACTGATGAAGAAACCTTTTACTTCCATGTTTTGTAAAAGCAGCATTGTTGGGGGTTAGCAGAGTAAGGTTTTGTATCCTCCATGGTCCTCCTGGCCCTGGATTTTATGTTAGGGGGATATTCCAGAGTGAGTTCAGCCACTGAGCTGTGGCAGAAGAAGAGCTTTTGGGGAACCTAAGGTATAAAATTATCATTGCAGTCTGCTTTATGCTGATGAACAAACCTTTTATTTCTTTTTTGTAAAAGCAGCATTGTTGGCTGTTAGCAGAGTAAGGTTTTGTATGCTCCATGGTGTCCTGGATTTTATGTCCCAGGGATATTGCAGAGGGATTCAGCCCAGCTGGACTCTGGATATCAGGCCCTGTGCAGGAGCTGCTGGGAGAGGCTGGCCCTGGAAATCCTGCATGGCTTTTGGGTGCAGGATAAGGAGTTTGTCCCACTGCTGGGAAGCTGAGATCAGCTGATTCTAGAAAACCCTGCAGGGTGATCTCTACAGCACGTTCTGGGGTGTGAGGGAACTCTGGCTGGCCAGAGATAAATGCTTTTAACCTAGTGTATGGTCCCAGCTGCTGCTGAAGCAGCTGCACAGCAATTAAAGCTGCCRGTAAACTGCATTTCTGCCTCTAATTACTGCCTTGGAAGCAGTAAAGGCATCATTTGGGGTGTGGGTGCTGAGGAGAGCCTCTGCRGTGGCTGTTGGATGTGATAGCAGCCTTTGAGGAGGGCACAGAGAGGCCCTGGCCCACTCTGATTTCAGACACACCCAGTTCTTGCGTGTGCACAGTGCCACACGGGCATCTGTACCCCACTGGCTCTGGGGCTTGTTTAGTGCTTTTTTTTGTTTGGTTTTGTTTGGTTTTGTTTTGTTAATGTTTGGGATTTAAATGTATTTTTTGTTTGGACTTGGATTTTATTAGTTTCTTATTTATATTATAGTCTTAAAGTTGTGAGTTTTGTAGTGCTTAATTCTAATAAGTTAAAAATGCTACAGACATTTGTACCCCACTATCTCTGGTGCTTATTTAATGGATTTTTGCTTGTTTGTTTGTTTGTTTTTTAATTATTAAATGATGATGAGGAGGTATTTGTTGTTTGGACTTAGGTGTTTATTAGTTCTGATTTATATTATAGTCTTATGAGTTGTAAGTTTTGTAGTCCTTAATTCTAATATTTTAAAATGCTACAGACATTTGTACCCCACTGTCTCTGGTTCTTATTTAATGGTATTTTTGGGATTTTTTTTTTTTTTTGTTAAAGGTGGGGATTAAATTGTATTTTTTGTTTGGACTTAGATATTTATTAGTTCTTATTTATATTATAGTCTTATAAGTTGTAAGTTTTGTAGTGCTTAATTCTAATAATTTAATAAAATGCTACAGGACATTTGTACCCCACTGTCTCTGGTGCTTTTTTTAATGGATTTTTTGTTTGTTTGTTTGTTACTTTTTGGGGGTTTTTTTTGTTGTTTTTTTTGGGATTAAATGTATAGGAAGTTTTTTGTTTGGACTTAGGTGTTTATTAGTTTGATTTATATTATTAGTCTTATAAGTTGTAAGTTTTGTAAGTCCTTAATTCTAATAACTTAAAACTGCTACAACATTTGTACCCACTGCCACTGCCTCTGCTTCTTATTTTAATGGATTTTTTTGGGGTTTTTTTGGTTAAGGTTGTGATTAAATGTATGAGAGGTATTTTTTTGTTTGGACTTGGATGTTATTAATTCTTATGCAACATTTAGTCTTACAAGTTGTGAGTTTTGTAGTGCTTAATTCTAATAAGTTAAAAATGCTACAGGACATTTGTACCCCAACTGTCTCGTTGGTGCTTATTTAATGGATTTTTTGTGTTTGTTTTTTGTGTGGTTTCTTTTTTTTTTTTTTTTTTTTTTTTTTTTTTTTTTTATTTTTTATTTTTTTTTTTTTTTTTGTTAATGGTTGGATTAAATTTAGTATTTTTCTTTTGAGCTTGGATATTTATTAGTTCTTATTTATATTATCAGTCTTATAAGTTGTGAGTTTTAGTGTGCTTAAGTTCTAGTAAGTTAAAAAATGGATGATGTATGTCTCCGTCCTATAAGGTCTTTAAAGGATAAACTTTATTTAAGAAATGACACTTCAAATAATTTTACTTTTAACTTAATAACTAATATTTCTGGCTTGCAGTGTGGATATTTTTTTATGAATTTACTATAATACTACTCAAATTTATGAAGAAGAAGGTAAAGAAGAAGGACAGTCCTCTGCCCTGAAACTTCTATCTTATTTTTTATATATTACATATTTTAAAAACTTTAAGTTTTCTACTATGTAATATACACACTTCTATTTGAATTACACACTCATAATCTTAGTTCTATTATTTAATTTTGAAATTTTCTCTACAGTTTCAGGTTAACATGCAGTGTTCTCTTGAGGGTCAGTGCTGGCAGCACAGACAGTCTGAAATTCTTCAGAGACCAGGGTTCAACACTTATTTATTTCTGATTTTGGAAAAAAGATTTTTCTTTTTGAGAGACAAAGAAGAAGCAATAGTAAAGTTCCCTCTCAGATATATGTCACGTTTTAATAATAGCTTTGYCTTTAATAAAAACTTGTCAAAAACATGTTACCTCTGGCAGTTCATAAGARTTCAGTAGGTTCCTGATCTTTGGCCTTAGTGAGGAGAAAAGTATTTTCCTTGGTCTGAAGGGGTGGGAAACAGAAAATYCCACAAATCCATGAGCAGTTTAGGGCAGTTCTGGTGCACAAGAGGTGTGGGTGGGAATGGGAGGCACAGGGTTACCCAACAATCCTCATAAGAACTTGTGATCCTGATGAGATCCTGTGATCACTCACAGTGATCCCTGCAGTGTTTGTGTCTGAGCAGCTTGTTTGAAACACGGCATGAAATGCAGACAAACTGTAATTGTTCTCAGAGAAAGCTGGAATGGGGAGCTGTACAGAAATTGCAGCACTTTACTTGGCTTTGTATAATGTTATATAATGCTTTAAAAATTTCTGGTTTTGCTAGTAATTCTCCATGAGGKACAAAATTCTCACATCCCCTTGTTGTTGGGCATTTCCCCAGCATCTGTCAGTATATAAACACAGCTATTAACAGTTTTTATTTTTCTGAGTAAGAAAACTTCCTATATCCTTAATTAAACCATTAGTGCAGAATGAACCAGCCTAAATATCCCAGCAATGTGTTGCTCATCACTTTAGGATCTGGCATAAAGCTGGAATGTTTGGGATGTCTGTGTTGTGCCTCATTCTGCAGATCAAACATTGTCCTTTGCACACCCCCTGTTCTCAGTCCTGTCACACACATGGATCTTGGACTGGCCAAAAACTGGGCAGATTTACTGACCCTGGAGAGAAAGTCAGTGCAGAGGCACTGTTTGTTTTGCACTCACTGTTTGTGAGTGTTTGTTTGGGGTCCTTGGCTTCTGTTGCAGCAGTTAAAGTGTTTTTAGTGGCTTCTCCTAAATAATCCTGAGCTGCTTTGTGTGCTTGGCATCCTTAGCTGGGCCTTCCCATAAAAAAGTGCTTTTTTTTTTTTTTTTTCTTGAACACATCTGTTAATTTGAAATGAACCAAATGCAGCATATTCATAACCAATTGCAGAGCTGGAGCTCTGTTTAGGACTTTACCTTGCAGGACTGTCAGCATCTCAGGATGGCATCTGCCAGAACACCTGGGCTGCCTGTGGGCTCCATCAGCAGCCACTTTATGAACATATTCATCACATCCCTGAGTTAGCAGCCCTCTGCAAGGGGAGATAAAGGAAGCTGTTACATGTCAGGATTTCCTACTCCTTAGTTTCCTGCTCTGGAAAGCAGGAAAGCATCTCTCTCAGAGATGGAAAGATGTAAATTAGCTTTTATTTGCCACCATCCCTGGACACTGCCAGGGCTGTGSCATTGYGCACATCTTGTACAGCTCTGTGTAAGGTTGGTGTTCCCTGGGTTATACATACATATTATAATARTGGCTTTTCACAAATATTACAATGCATTTTATATGTGTACTGTTAAAGTAACTCTGTTATAAATATATAGTTTTTATTTCTGTTGTTAATTAAGCTTAGACATAGTAGTGAAATAGCTGATAAAAGTATGCTTATGTTAAAATACCTACTTAGATAAGATAACACCCAATAAACATATGAAGAAGACACTTACTGCAGATATACCAACTATCAGCACTCACCATCTAAAGACAATATGGACCAAAGCCCAAAACTAGAAGTTATAATAAGAATAGACTAAAACCATKGCCAAAGAGCTATGGTATTTAACCTGAAACCGTAGAGAAAATTTCCAAAATTAAATAATAGAACTAAGATTATGAGTGTGTAATTCGAATAGAAGTGTGTATATCACATAGTAGAAAACTTAAAATTTTAAAATATAGTAATATATAAAAAATGTATTACACATGCTCTAAAAAAACAAATCTGAAAAAGAACCATACTAAACACTTCTTAGAATATGTAAACTAATTTYAAGGAAGTTTACTATGCATAATTYTTTATAAATATGTAACAAACTAATGCAGTAAAAATAGGATATAGAGTGTTTCCAAAATAGCAAATGTGCTCTTAATTCAGTGCCAGACACAACTGACTCTAATAATCTTTGCTTTATAATCTTTATCTCCTTTTAAACTTCTTTAAACTTTTTTAAAGTCCTTCTTAAATTTTTACAAGAGRGTGAACGTGTTTCTCACACCTGTCTGTCTCAGCAATGGCCATGGCCATGATTTCTGCCCAGGTGTCTTGGGATGAGCTGGCTGTGGGCTGTTGTCACCTGCTGGCTGCTGCCTGGGTGGGTGGGGTGGGTAGGGCAGGTTGGACCAGTCCTCCCACACTGGTGCCAGGGGTGGGAGCTGTCCTGGGGGGCTCCTCCTGCACAGCCCACGGTTTGCCAGTGCTCACAAGCAGCACATTGCTCAAACCACCTTCAATGAGGCTTCTCCCAGCTCAGGCTGTTGTGTAAACACCTTCTAGGAGGAGTAACACAGAACAGACATAAATACCAACATTTTGAGAATGTGTATTTCARATTGAAGTGCAAAGCTGAGGGAACATTTCTCCTTGGATTTGAACAGGGGTTCAGCAGGAGGGGGGATCTGCAGCAGCACAAAGATCTCATCTGGCAGGAGCTGCACCAGCAGTGCTGCCTTCCTGTGATGGGGGGAAGGTGAACAAGGCTGGTTTTGGTGGATGAGCCTGGATATTGAAGGTTTCTGTTTGTGGTAGCATGGTCTCTGTCTGTGGTGTGTCAGGAGTGAGTCTGGGCTGGCATCCTACTGTGACAGGTGACAGCCACAGGGCAGCAGCCACCTCTGTGCCACCTTTGAAGGATGGCAAATCAAGGGTTGGGCAGCACAGGTGATCTGTGCAGACAGCAAACACCAGAACATGCTAAATATCCCTCTGTGCTGAGCAGCACTTGGTGCAAAGTGTGAGTGGCTGTTTTGGGCACAGAGCTCACCAGTGCCCCCCTGTCCTTTGCTGTGCAGCTGCCCTGCAGGCCCTGAAGCGCAAGAAGAGGTATGAGAAGCAGCTGGCACAGATAGATGGCACGTTATCAACAATTGAATTCCAGAGGGAAGCCCTGGAGAATGCCAACACCAARACTGAAGTGCTCAAGAACATGGGGTTTGCTGCTAAGGCTATGAAAGCTGCTCATGACAACATGTAAGTCACTCCCTCCTGCAGCTTCCCACGGYWTCTGTAGTTTGGCATTTGTCAGATCTGCTGTTCCAAACCAAAGGTGGAGCTGGAGCAGCAAAACCTTCTTGTGAAAGGCTCTCACTTAAAACTAAWATTGAACAAAACACACAAATATGARGCTCCTTCAGTTTACTACTGTTTTATTTTCTGTATTTATCCAAAAGCTGGGTAGCACCAGTGTGGTCRAAAGAAAATGYGAGCCTGCAGCAGTTACAGATCCATCTTGTAARAGCAAGAATTTTAAGCCTCAAGGGGGGGTCTTAAAACCTGTTTTTCTGCAGTGGAGTTGGTGTATGTAGCAATAATTAAAGGTAAAAGTGCATTATGGGAATGTTGTGCTTGCTCCACAAGCAAATATTGTGGATGTAATAATGCTGAATCAGGGAAGAGAGCAAATTATTATTAATATCAGTGATGCAGAACAAATGCTCTCCCTGGTGTCTGTATAACTGCTGGGAGCTAAGCTTGCAGGGAAGAGTTAAAAATACATCTCTAATTGTGTTGAGACCAGGGGGATAAAACCCAGACTTGCATGGAAAGTGTATTTTGGGGAWGGGCCTTGGAAATGTCACTGTGGTAGGGCATTTCTACAGAAGCCAGGAAATGCAGTGTTGATTGGGAAGGAGCCTGCTGGTACTGAATTCTTTCCTTTCTTTTCCAGGGACATTGATAAAGTAGATGAATTAATGCAGGACATTGCAGAYCAGCAAGAGCTGGCAGATGAGATCTCTACAGCCATCTCCAAGCCAGTAGGATTTGGGGAGGAATTTGATGAGGTATGGCTTTTCATTTGCTTCTGTTTGRACCAGTGAGTGATGGAATCCTCTGGGTTGGGAAGATCAGGGAGTCCAACCACTGGGCCAGCACTGCCAGCCCCATCACTAACCCTGAGCACCACATCTTCTTGTGAAGGCTTTGAAATCCCTCCAGGAACTGTGTCCCCCAGCATCTCTCTCTGGYGATCTGCACATTGTGTGTGCCTGGCTGCAGGACTGGGCTCTGAAATCTCTCCTGCAGTTGTTGCTGGCTGTGACCTGGACTTCATGCTCAGAATGGTCTGAATGGCCTGACCTGAGAATATTTGGGCTTGGATTTCTCCTTCCCTCCTCTGCTTTCCCTCCAAGAGATGGAGTGCACAGGAATCACATCAGAATCAGACTCCTCATCTSCTCACTTTGCTCTGACCCTGTGCATTGGTGCTATTTTCTTTAATAATATGATCAGCTATATCTGATTYGTAATAAATATAACTTAAAGTTCCTTTTTTTTTCTTTTTTCTCCTTGAAATCCTAGGATGAACTCATGGCAGAGCTAGAGGAACTAGAACAAGAAGAACTAGACAAAAACTT
Organism: Sporophila hypoxantha; assembly: GCA_002167245.1. Lineage (NCBI taxonomy): Eukaryota > Metazoa > Chordata > Aves > Passeriformes > Thraupidae > Sporophila > Sporophila hypoxantha. The sequence continues at coordinate 95,392 of NDFG01000323.1, read as the reverse complement.
GCTGGAAATCAGTGGTCCGGAGACAGTACCACTACCAAARGTGCCCTCAATATCAATACCCTCCAAGCCAGGTATGATCAACCCTTATGAAACATCCTGCATCATTAAAAGTGTTCTCATTCATCTGCCAGCTCCTTGCATTTGGGAGATCTGGCTGCAGGCAGCACAGACATTTTGCTTGGAATTGTTTCCTGAATCCCAAATCACACCCAGTGCCATTTCTCTGAGAGGGGCACCTGCCTTTCAGAAGCAGCACAAAAATCACTCCCTGTCACAGGAGCAGCTGTTTCTGCTCCAGCTCATCCAGGTACTCTGCATGATGCTCAGGCTGCAGTGGAGGTATGGGAGAAAAGAGCCTTTTTCCAGGTGCTGCTGGGCCAACAAGGAGGAAATCTTGACAAGACACTCTGAGGTGGTAAAAGGAAGGGGCAGCAAAATGAACTCATAAAATCATTGCAGTTGGAAAAGACCTCCAGGGTCATCCAGTCCCAGGCAGGTTCACATTCCCCCATGGATCCATGTTTCCTTTGGGTTTGAATTTGATCRCTGCTTTTCTGGCCTTGGGAGGATCTTCCCTTGGGGTTCCCTCTTTGGGAAGGCTGGGGGCTCCTCTGCAGTACCCAACCAGGCATTCCCAAAGTCAGGATCATCCCAGRCCTAGAGCACACATACCCAGGGAATTGTAACTGGTGTGAGGATTTTACCTGGAGGATGGACAAGAAATGTTTGAATTTACACAGAGGGTTCAAAGCTGCTCTRAAATCCCTCTTGCATGAACATTCCCCATGGAATTCAGCTGAGCTGGGACACCTCTGGCAGCACTAATGGGATATGAACCTTACAAGCCCATTTTGCTGAATCTGCCTGACTATGATTAATAACTTACAGAATTTGCAGCTCTATTCCATGTCCTTACTTGGAACAGGAAAAAAAAACTCCAAAAAAGCAGTGGATGCAAATAATCCCAGTTGGTCAGTGTATCTGTAATTATCCTGCTGCCTTTCCAGGCTTGGATGGGTGTGGGAAACAGCAGCASTGCCTGAGCAGGTTCTGCTTTGTGCCACTGCCCTGGTCTTCCCTCTGGTTTCTATTCTGAACAGTCCCACTGATTTTGGTGTGTTCCTGGTTGTGTTTTACCAGGCAGAACTGCTGACCAGAGTTGGTGAGAGGGGAGGGAGTTCTATCAGAATATCTGAAATCTGAGACTTGATCAGATTCAGGAGAAATAGATTAAATGAACCAGTGCATTGCCTTTTTATTGCCTGGCTGGTTTAATGAGGTTTGTTCTCTAAATAGTCTTYAAACACAATGTCTGGACCCAAATCTACTCTTTGCATTTTGTGGCTGCACACAAGTAAGGGGTGTTGTAATTGTGGATATATTTAAGGAGCTACACAGCCTAAAACTTGGGGAAACTCCCTAAAATAATATAAATTGTGTACAAGTTTGGTAGTAAAAGCTGCAAGCATAAAGCTCAGTGTTTCACAGGATTTATGCTAAGCTGCTTTTGGATGGAAATGAGAATTCCATGCATTCCATTAATGTATTTAAGCACTTTTTGCTTCAATAAAGCTGCCCCCAAGGCTGGCACTTGGGAAAAAATGGGATTCTGGGGTYGTGTTGGGTGGGGATTTTGTGAGGGTTTATTTTTTGAACCTAAATTGTTTTTCACTTAAAACTGACTTAACACTGGGATTAAAAGTTTGCTTGTGATTACCATGGTCAGACCTCCAAAGGGAATACTGTCCCTCATGGTTCAGGTTCATGTGTAATTGTCTTTTTGGGGATAATATTGTGTCCTTTGAGGTAGAGCTGAGTCTGTTACCTCCTTTTTATCCATTGAAGGGGAGATTACCACGAGCTTTCCTGCTTTTCCACTTCTCAGGAGCAGTCTGGACTTTGGCTTTAATCAGRCTGAATGAGGAATTTTGTTGTTGGTGGTGTCAGGAGAAATTCAAGCAGAAGCTGTTTTTGTTTAATGGAGGCTGGAGGAGCTTAATATAGAAAACCAAATTCCAGCCTTGTACAAGTGAGGGGTCTGGAGCTTGGAGCTGACTCAGTTTTCCTGATGTAAACATTTCCTTTGGAATGACACACACAACTTGGACCAGGAATTGTTTCACTCTTTGGTTTTTTTACATTTTCCAGAATTATTGCAGCTATTTGTGGGTTCAAGCCTTTTTTGCTGTGTTAATGGAAACTGAATTTGTCAGGTTATTACAAAGAGCAGAATTTTCTGCCCTYGAACAACCAGGGAGGAGGAGAGGGCAGTGTCCAGGCTGCTCCCTCCCATCCCCATCCCCATCCACACCCACCAGCTGCCAGGAAGCACAAGAGAGAGGAGTGGGATGTGGGATGTTCCCAGGGCTCTCCAGCCCCTCCACATTCAGCACCTGACCCAAACACCTCATTTCTTGAATTCACAGTACTCAGTGATGCAATAAGGAATTTCARTTGGATGGGGAAGAGATTCACACTGGAGACATCAGATGAATTTCTGTAAGAAGCTGCATTTCTCTGAAAGAGGCTTGGAAATTATGGGAAAATATCTCACTTGAATTTTTATGCCCACTGCCTTCTTCCTGTGGGAGCTGTTGTTTTTTTCCACTCAGGAAGTTTAGCCCATGCTGGCTCTTTCAGCAAATCACCTTTTACTTCAGTTCAAAATGGTTTTATGTATTTTTTTGTCCACAGCTGGCCTTAGGTGCTTCATTTACTGGTTTGTCAGTGGCACAGAGGGTTCTGTCAGGATTCCCACTCACCTGTTCTCTTTTGTGATTTTGCAGCCAAGAAGAAAGAGGAAGAAGAGGATGATGACATGAAAGAGCTGGAAGCTTGGGCAGGAACCATGTAACCACAGCAGCCCTTGGCTGGAAAAAAGACTTTGGTTACCTATTCTGGGTGCAAATGTGTTTTGTTGAGGAGAAAGCATAAGCAAAATGTCTTTATCTTTAATTTTAACCCAGAGCAGTGGGAACTGCATTGCTGTTTTCTGCATAGCATGGAAAAAAGTCTGCCCAGAGGAGAGAAGGGGAGCAGGGGAATTGCCTGCTGTCGATACGGTTGAATTTCTGTAGAAAAGGTATTTGCAAAATCAAACACTCAGCTTTGGGACTGTGCTCCTGCCACTGCTGGATCTTCATCTTCAATTTGGGCCATACATTGAATTGAAATAAGCTGCAAAACACTCTGTAATTTTAAGTCAGTTTAAGTGTGTCTAGGAGTCTTGTAAGGCATTTAAAAACCAGGAAAAGTCGTAAGCCCCCATTGGCTTCTTTATTGTGTTTTAGGTGCAAGAATGCTTTAGGTTTTTAGTTCTTTGCCAGGTCTATTTATATCCCTTGACTGCTGTGTGCCAGCCCTGTGTCTGTCACTGCAACGACGTAGTCACTGTGCCCATTTTAATTGCTGAGAATGATCTGCAGTTGATCCACACTCTCTTGGAAGTAGGGAACGTTTCAAGTTCTGTTGTACATTTTTCTACACAGCACTACAATGTTTATTGCTTTTTTGTGATAATTGATAACCCATTCAGATACATGCACACAATTATTTTAATTAAGAAACTACTATGGATTGCACTGTATTAAATATCTCGATTAATTTTCACCTGTGGCTGCTGTGGTCAATTCTGTGTCCTGTTTAAGTGATCTGGCTGTGCTTTAGGTGGAGTTTGGCCTCTTGCTACATGAGGGACKTCCACTCTAAAGCCTGTTGAGCTATGGGGAACAGGGAAGGACAAGAGGAGAGAACCTCAAGCTGTGCCAAGGGAGGTTCAGGTTGGACATCAGGAGGAATTTCTTCATGGAAGGGGTTYTCAGGCTTTGGAAGGGGCTGCCCAGGAAAGTGGTGGAGTCCCCATCCCTGGAGATACTCAAGGAACAGCTGGATGTGGTGCTCAGTGCTTCTGGGCTGGTGACAAGGTGGGGATCAGTCACAGGTTGGACTCAGTGACTTTGGAGATCTTTTCCAACCTCAGTGATCCTGGGATTCTGTTCTGTGTGAAAATCCCCACTCCAAGGAGCAATCAGCTGAATTAAGTTCAAAGCAAGAGGTTTAGGGACAGAGCTGGGGCCCTTGGCTTTGTTTTTCATCATGGAAATCACCTCTACTGTGCACTGTGCTAAGAGATGTTGTTAAAGCAGCTCTGTTTTATTCTGGGAATRCCAGGGAGCAGCTCAAATGCAGTGAAATGTCCCAGCAGGAGCATTCAGGTGGAGCTGGGAGGGGAAACCCCAGCCCCAGCAGCACCATTCATGCTGTGCAGTGTCCTGATGTGGGAGCTGAGAGCTGGGGCTGGCAGGGGCAGCCCCTGGCAGCCCAGTGACAGGGGGCCAGTGATGCCCCTGGCATTGGTGATGGGATTTATCTCACTGGCAGCTTTATCCTAATAATTGTTACCATTGGGTATTGGCCARTCCTTGGTTAGCACTGGTGCACTGACTAAGCAGGTCCTAAAGAGTTGGTCTGGCTTTGAATTGGTTAAACATAAGTGTCTGAGTTTGTTACTTGGTTAAAGTAACTTAAACATTCATCTTGGGTTGATTTATAGGTATAGCTGTATTGTAAAAGTAAGTAAGTAAAGTTAACAAGTGCTAATATATTATTTGATTAAACTCTGTGGTTTTGTTTAGTTACTTTTTGTAAAAGCTTTCTTATATATTTTAATTATTAAGTAAATTTTTTAGTACTTGTTCAGGGACTGGTCATCTATAAGGCACTAAGCTGTCCCTCTAATATTTCATTTTGAAGCTTAGCTGTTCACTCAGCTGTGCCCAAGCACAGGGGAGGTGCAGCAGGGAGTGTGTGCTGGGCTTCCTGCTTACTCTGAGGGATGACAGCCTCAGCCCCTACAGCCTCTTCTTTCTTCATCCTTTTAATCAGTCATGGGGTGGTTCTTATTCCTTCAGTTTCACAGTATGTCTGAGGACTGAGCACCTTTCTGCTTTGGGTTTCCCTGAATTCCTTATCCCTGCCTTAGTGAACAGCTGGATATTRACAGGGAACACTTTCTGCCTTGCTCAGAGGTTTTGAGGGCAGAACTTCCCTGTGCAGAGCACCTTGGGGCAGTGCAGGAGGGAGCAGCTGTGCCTGCCAGCACTTTCTGTGGGTGCCACTCAGTGTCACTCAGTCCCTTTTCCTGGCAAAGCCACTCCAGTTCCTGCTGGGAAACTCAGCTCAATTCACTTGCCCCCAACAACTCCAGTTCAGCTGTGCCAGTGTTTTCTTGTGGAGCTGTTAAAGGAGGCAAGCAGAAATCTGGATCCAGGTATTTTCAGTTTAGGGGAAATCCTTGATTTTTTCCTCTGGGGAAGGTGGAAAGCATTGTCACTGCTGTATGTGTGTGTGAGAATGATTCATTTAAAGCAGAGTGAAAAGCTGTGGCTGCCCCTGGATCRCCTGGAAGACCAGGCTGGATGGGGCTTGGAGCAGCTGGGYCAGTGGAAGGTGTCCCTGSCATGGCATGGGTGGCACTGGATGGGCTTTAGYGTCCCCTCCAACCCAAACCATTCTGGGATTCTGTGAAAATACAGACTGGGCTGAAGGGTCTCATCATCCCTGCTTTTCCCTTGGAATGCTTTCAGCACAGAGAGAGTGGCTGTTGTGCAGCTGGAGAAGGCAGGACATGGAATTTGTACTGGGATCCAAGGGAAGCACAACCCTGGGAGGGACAGGGAAGGGTTTTGTGTTTGTGCTGCACATTTGGGTCAGGGGAGTAGGAAGGAGATCCCTCCTTGGTGGCTGCTCAAGGCTCAGAGTCCACTGACACTGAGGATCTGTGTTTGTACCTCTGGAACAGGGTGAACACTCAGAGAACACTTGGAAAAGCTGGGCCAGAGAGGCCGAGGTGGGGTGGATAAACCTGGATAAATAAACCTGAGGGTAAATAAACCTGAGCAGACATCATCCCTGGGGCTGCAGCAACTGGGGCACTGTTCTCTCCAGGAATAATGGGAATCCATGGCTCTGCCCAGTACTGCCCTGTCAGACTGGATCCAGCTGGATCTTTCCCTTCCCAGGTGGATAAATGGCTCTCCTGTGGGCCTCTCCTGCTCTTCTGGGACTGTGCTAAGGCACAGACATTGAACTTCAGTGCAATGTTAAAGAGGCAGGGAYTGGGGGGCTCCATCAGCCACTGGGGAGGCAAATTGCTGTTCAGTGGCTTCACTGGTGAGTTGTTAATGTGTGTATGGGTTAGTAGGGGATTCTGAGGGGCTGAGAGCTCTCTGGAGAGCCTCTGGTCTCACATGGAAGCAGGTGGGTACAGAAACATGCCAGGGAGCCTCTCAGRATGCACCGAGGGGAATGTCCTCACTAAAATCTGTCATCTCCAATTTGGTACTCGAATGCCATCAGGTCCCTGTGTGCCCTGCCTGCAGGGAAGTGTCCCCTGGAGCAACACACAGCACATGGCATTTCCTGTGAGTGAGAGCTCGTGGCTGCCAGTGCCATAAATCAGGTGCCTTCCCCTGTGTCACATTCCCCCTTCCTGTGACATCTCACCCTCAGGTCCTGCTCCTGCTCTGGTGCCAGCTGACCTTGTTCCACTGCTGCAGCTCTCACAGCAGCACATCCCAGCTCCCTGGCTCTGCCCCACCCTGTCTCACCCAAGTTACTGCCTGGTTCCATCTGCTCCCAGTTTTCCCAGCCCCAACTGGACCCTCAGGCTCTGGAGTCCTGCAGGTGTCCCAGTGCTGGGCTGATGGTGCCATGTGGGATGTGCTGTGCCCCAGCTGCAGCTGGCAGCCCCTGCTGTGCCCGCGCTAGAAGGAGGCTGAGGGATGGAGCTGCTGGCCTGGAGCTCACAGCCTGAGCTAAGCTGCTTGTGCTTCTCACCTGCTGCTCTCCCTCGGACCTGCCCCCTCTGCTAAAGCCCACCCCACCACCCCACAGGGCACTCCGGTGATGCTGCAGCTCCTGCACCCCCAGGCACAGCCCCAGGGCCACATCCCGGGCTGCTGGGGACACCTCTGTCACTCTGGGCTGCTGCTGCCAGGGCACCCAAACAGCACAGAGGGCTGGGTACCCCCTTGGCTGCCCTGGCTGTGGGTTCTCCAGGGMCTTCCATCCCTCCACAGCTCCCCTGGGATGCACTCCCCACTCTGGGGTGCCCCCATTGCATCCCAGCCTTTTGGGTTATTATGGCAACGTGGCTCCAGCCCCACAGATGCCAAGAGCAGTGGCCACTCTCTCTAATCCCTTTGCAGAGAGYTGTGTGTTTAAATCTCATTTGTGTTTAAATCTCATTCCTTTCATTAAAAGCACTGAAGTCCCTGAGTGCAGTGTGTTTAAGGAATTAGTCTGTAAGGATGAGTTTATTCCCACTGGAGAGGTGGAACACCACTAATTGATAGAACAGGTTAATCCCTTTATTAGGGTGCTGCTGAGAGGACCCTCAGGTTAACATTTGTATGAGCCCAGCACTCCCTCCCTCCCCTGCTCATTATTTTTATCATTATTTTGGTTCTTATGACAAAATTGCACGGCTCATCTGGAAAGCTCTTGCCCTTCTAAATCCTGCTGGCTGCTCAGCCCRGTGGCAAAGAAAAGAGCTCTCAACTTCATTTTCAAACATCAAGGCCCATTAAATCAAAGTGATGCTTTCCAAATCTTGTGGCTCTCAGCAGGCCAGCCCCATCCCTCCCTCCCTCCTTCCCTCCCTCCCCTGGCTCCAGGCCTTCAGCTCAGCTGGACATCTCCCAATCTGCTCAGCTGACAGGATTTTGAGGCCACGTTTTAGGGCATTARCAGAGGTTTCCCTTGCCTTGTCTGTGCTGTGGGAACCTGGTGACCTCCTCTGGGTCACCTCAGAGCTGTGGCCAGAGCTGGCTGTCCCTTGGGAATGAAGGAGGGGTGGATCCAGCTGGGGCTGGGGCTGCCTCATGTCACCCTCCTGCCGTCCTTGGGGTTCTCCTGCCATCCTTGGGGTTCTCCTGTCCTCCTTGGGGTTCTCCTGTCCTCCTTGGGGTTCTCCTGCCCTCCTTGGGGTTCTCCTGCGTCCTTGGGGTTCTCACTCCCTTCTGGGGTTCTCCTGCCATCCTTGGGGTTCTCCTGTCACCTGGGTTCTCAACTGCCCTCCTGATGGTTTCTCACTGCTGTCCTTGGGGTCTCCGTGCTGTCTGGGTTTCTTCCTGCCGTCCTAGGGTTCTCCTGCCATCCTTTGGGGTCTCCCTGCCTCCTTGGGGTCTCCTGTCATCCTTCGGGGTCTCCTGCCGTCCTTGGGGTTCTCCTGCCGGTCCTGGGGTTCTCCCTGCCCGTCTCTTCGGGCGTTCTCAGGCCTCCTGGGGTTCTCCTGCCTCTGGGATTCCTCTGGTTCCGTCCGTCTTGCGTGGTTCTCTCTGCGTCTGGGGGTTCTCCCTGCGTCCTTGGTGGTTCTCTAGGCCTCCTCTGGGGTTCTCCTGTCCCCTTGGGGTTTCTCCTGCTCGTCCTTGGGTTCTGCCTGTTCTTGGGGTTCCTGCCTCCTGTACCTGCTATCCTTGGGTTCTCCTGCTGTCCTTGGGTTCTCTGTCCTTTCCGGTCTACGCTGCGGGGTTCTTCCCTGCTGTCCTTGGGGTTTCTCCTGCCTCCTTGGGTTCTCCTCCATCCTTTTGGGTTCTCCCTTGTCACTCTCCTCTGGGTCTCCCTGCTTCCCTGGGGTTTTCTTCTGCTGTCCTTTGGGTTCCTCCTGTCCTCTCTCTGCGGGTTCTCCGCTTGTCCTTGGCATTCTCCTTGCTTGTTCCTTCTGGGTTCTCCTGTATCCTTGGAAGTACTGCGCCTGTCCTTTCTGGTGGTCTCCTGTCTCCTCTGGGGTTCTCTCTGCTCCTGCCCCTTGGGGGTTTCTCCTGTCCTCTGGGTTCTCGCTGTCTCTCTCCGTGGGTTCTCTGTCCTCTTGGGTTCTCCTGCACTGATTCCTGCCGTTCCTTCGGGGTTCCTGCTGTCCTGAGGTTCTCCTGCCCTCTCCTGGGTTCTCCTGCCATACCTTTGGGTTCTCCTGCCCTCCTTGGGTTCTTCTCTGTCATTCTTTGGGGTTCACCGTCATCCTTGGGTTCTCCCTGTCATCCCTGGGGTTCTCTCTGTCCTCCTTGGGCCTTTCTCGCCCTCCTTGGTGGTTCCTCCCCTTCTGCTGAACCTGGTCCCTGCTCACTGGCACATCTTCCTCTGTGTTTCGTGATGGCAGGAGGTTTAGAGCGTTTTGCTCAGCAAGGAACATGGTGTGCAGTCGCGCTTGGCAGATTTCCCCCATCCAGTGAGTTGTTTCCAAATACCTCTGCAGCTCATGGCGACTCTCTCCTGCTGGGCATTTTACGGGAGAGATGTTTTGGGATGAGGTAGAACTGAGGCTTCTGGGGCTTTCTAGGGTGCTGGCTTGGCAGCACCCTGGCTTCAGATCCCAAATGTCCCAGGCCCCAGTGGGGTTTAGGCTGGGCTGTCCAGCAGAGACACAGCCTAAAAGCTTGTCTGCTGCCCTGCCTTGGCCCATCCTCTCTGCTGTGCTGCAGGAATCCCTCGGATTTGTTTGGGAGGGAACTTAAGCTCATCCGTGCACACCCTGCATGGCAGGGACACCTCCCACTGTCCCAGGCTGCTTCAAGCCCTGTCCAGCCTGGCCTTGGCACTGCCAGGATCCAGGGGCAGCCAGCTGCTCATGGCCACGCTGTGCCAGGGCCTGCCCACCCTCACAGGGAGGATTCCTGCCCAGCACCCCCTCCCCAGCCGCTGCAGTGACACACAAACCCCTCTCCAAGCCAGAGCGCGGGCCCGTCCCTGCAATTTCSCACTCGAACACTTGGAGGCAAAGCTGCCTTTCCGGACAGACAGACAGACGTGGGACGGCCAGATGCCTCCCTGCTGTGGGCTGCTGGCACAGCACAGGCTCCTGCCCACCCTTGCTGGCTCTTCCCCGACATTCGGGGATCACTAACCCCACAGGCCACTTGGCCTGAATGCAGGGCCTGTCCCGGGGTGCTCTGCCAGCCCCCGACCTTCAGCCGGGGGGACAAAGGTGATGGGGCACAGGTGACCCTGCTGAGGCCACCCTGACAAGGTCACCCACACCCTAAATAACAGTGTCAATCACCCAGCACCCCACTTCTCTGGAAAATCATCTCCCAACAAACTACTCTGTGTCTCTCTCCTGAGCACCATGAAACTTTCAATTAAATATTTCCCTGCTGTGATGGGGTCACCGGCTGCCACCTTTAATAAAAACATTTTCCCTCACTTTAATTTCAGGCTCCCTTTTCCCCAAGGGAAGGCCCAGCRCTGAAGGGCTCCAGTCCCTGTTTCTGGTCACTCAGCTGCTTTCCTGACCCTGCTCCAAGCCCCAGGGAAGGCCCTCCTTGCCCAATCCGTCCAGCTGAGGTCACTGGTGCCACCAGCCGGGATTTGGGGACGCTGGGGGTGCCCAGATGTGCATCCAGAGGCAGCGCAGCTTCTCCCCAGGATATTTTGGGAGAGCACAGCGGAGGAAAAACTCATCCGAGAGGGATTTGCCAGCAGAGGGCAATGCCGGCATGGGTTTCCCTCCCTGCGCAGCTCAGGGTGCTGACCCAGCTCTAGCGCGGGAGGAGAAGGTGACAGATGCCGGGGTCCCCAAGTGCCTCAGCCCCGGCAGGAGGGGACAGCCCAGCACACKCCTGTCCCTGGAGGTGACACCGGGAGCTGCCACCCTCTGTCACGGGCGGCGGGGTTGGGGTGTCCCAAACCAGGCTGGGGCTGARGCTGAGTGTGGGCACAGCTCACACAGATCCAGGCTGGGCCTTTCTGCTTAGGGCTGCGTTTGGCAAGGCCGGGTTCATGGCTGGACTCGATGATCTTGGGGGTCTGTTCCAACCTAAGGGATTCTGTGATTCCCTGTGCCAGAGTCCCTGGGGTCAGGCACGGCCTCTCCTGTGTGGGAACTCTGCACATCACTCCGCGAATGTGAGGAGTATCCCGAGACCACTTGGGAGCCGAGACCCCCTCGGGGGCTCGGAGATCTTGGCATGATGCCCGGAACACTTGGTGGTTGGACTTTGATCCTGCAAGTGAATTGCCAAGTTTGGTATGAAGGCTGGAAGATCACACAGGTTTAAAGGTGTTTTTAATGTACACAGAGTGAATGTAGATTTAGGATTTTTAGTATTAGGGTAATGGGATCAAGATGGAGAGAACAGGGCGTGTCTCGTCTTCTTCTTCTTCTTCTTGTTCTCCATCTTTTGCGTTGATGTTGGCACCTGGGGATTGGTTTGCGATAGAGGTGCACTGTTCTAACATGGGTGATGGGCATTGAAAGTAAAGGTAAATATGATATACGTAATTTGTAGTATAAAGACGACGCCGGCCTCGTGGGAGGCTGGAGAGCACTGTGGTGCTCCGTGCTCGGCGAAAGACTCCTGTCTGGCAGGAAGAAATTTTTATGATAAAGATAAAATAAACAACGTGAAGACCAACACCAGAGAGCCAGTCTTATCTTCAGAACCTGGGGCCGTTCCCTGGAACCCCCAGCTCCACCTCGGGGGCAGAGAACAGCAGCTCCCTTGACGATCTGAGCTTGTTCCCTCACTCGCCAGGGATGGTTTGGTATCAGCTCCACCTGACCAGCAATGACACTGAGATAAAATGCAAAACACCCTTATTTATTGCAACAGGGAGCAGCTCTGCCTGGCATGTAAGTTAAAATACAAAATTAAAGTTAAAATTAAGTTAAAATACAAAGAAGAGGGAGAAAAAGAAAAAAAAAAGAAAAAAAAAAGAAAAAAAAAGAGCATTTTTAGTTGAACAGCTGGGGATGCCTCAGTAGGCACCTCCATGGGCTGTCACAGCACTTCCCAGTCCAATACCTGACATTATTCTTCAGCCTCATTCAGTTCAGTTCCACCTCAATCCTGAGCAAACATTGACAAATCTGATATAATCCCACAAGCACAGTCCTGGAGAAGTTCCTTTTGTTTGCAGGGAGCTTGGTGCCCTCCACATCCCCTGGCCAGGAGCCAAGGGACACGAGCAGAGTTYAATTGGAAAATAAAGGACAAGGGCAGAGGGGCTGTGTGTGCATGTGGTTTGCTGGGAGGGCRTTTGGGGAGCAGGGATGCTCTTCCCCCTTGTCTGCCCTTATCAGGATTGTCAGCACCGTGTGGCTGTGGGGGCATCCCCTGTGCCCAGGGACTCACTCCAGTGTCCTGGCATTGCAAAACCCTCAAGGACACGTGTGCTATCAGAGAATGGGACAAATCTTCCCTCACCCACCTCTTCCACCCCTCACCTGATGTTATTCTCCCCTGCCAAACCATCCCTCAGCAAGGGCAGGAGGTCCTAACTCAGCTCCTCAGCAGGGCTCACGTTATTGCTTGGAAAGTTTGGGGTGCTTTTGTTTTACCAATCCACCAAACAGCAATTCCAGCTCAGGGAGAGCCATGGGAATGTTGGGATAAAGACTGAGGGAGRGCTGCAGCTTCTCCTGGACACGTGCTGACAGGGTTGCCACCCCTTCTGTGTGGCCATTGAGGGGCTGGGGCTGTCCCTGCTGGGGCTCTGGGTTTGGGTGACATTGTGGGCACAAACTGCCTCAAATCTGTTGCCTTGAACTGGAGGCAAAGGTTTTGGCTTAGGCAGGGTGAAGGTCCCACCGCTCCCACCCCAATCCAAAATCTGTGGTGGCTTCTCAGCATGGGCACACACACTGACCCTGCAGCTGAGGCTTCATCTCCAGATGTTCATTCTCAATTGAAGGTCTCACTCAAGTCTTCACCTTAAATTCCTTTGAAAGCTTCCTTCAATGCGCCTGTGACCTGCTCCCACCCATTGGGTGTCCTCCTCTGTGACACCCACTGCTCCCACACCCCACAAACCATCCCAACTTCACCCACAGGTGGTGTTCTCTTCTAGCAATGTCCAAAAAACCATGACAGAACTGTACTAAGGGCTTGCTRTGGCATTTATTTATGGAGGCAGCTCTGTATTTAACCCCCCAGCAGCCTGGTGGAGATGGGCTGGGTTATTGCATGGTTATGGAAACATGGYGAGGAGCTGCTGTGGAGATGGAAGGGTGATTTTAGCCTGGGACAGCAGGGAGAGAAAAGCCATAWAGACTCTCAGAAGAAGGTGGCTTCTGAGAAAGGAGCACCAGCAAAGGCGAGGTCAGGGAGCCTGGGAGGCCCCACAGCAMCTGAGGAAAGGCTCAAAGGAAAGATAGGGACAGAGTGTTCAGCAGGGCCTGTGGAGAGAGGAGAAGGGGGAATGGCTGAAAYCTGAGGGGAGGAAGATGATTTTTTTCCAGTGTGGCTGGTGAGACATTGGCACAAACTGTGGATGCCCCATCCCTGGGAGTATTCAACATCAGCCTGAACAGGACCCTGAGCAACCTCGTCTGCAGGGAGGGTGCTCAGCATGGWATGGGATGATCTTTAAGGTCTCATCCAAGCCAAACCATTCAAGGATTCGATCATTCTACAATCCCTGTCTCGCACTGTGGAATGGCCCTAGGACTACTGTGGAGGGGCCAGCTCTGCCCGGGGGCTCTGTGCCCCGCGGTGCCGGTGCCCGCGGGGGCTGCAGGGTCGCTGTGGGAGCGCTGGGTGCTGGCACCGAGCCCCGGCGGGGCCGAATGGGCAGGGCAGCGGCCTGATGGCTCCACACAGCAGCCGAGGCCGCTCCGCAACGAGCCGGGGCCAGCGTGCCCGACTCGGCACCTTCCCGGCCGCTTCTCCCCAGGCGCTCCCCGAGCACCCCCGGGAGGCAGAGCTCCCCGGCAGCCCGCTACCGGAGAGCGGGCGGCAGGCACCGGGGGGTTCGGCCGGCAAGTCTGCAGGCTCCGGGGCAGCCCCGGGGTTCGGCCCGGCAGTTGTGGAGGCTCTGGGGGCAGCCCGTAGGGCTCAGCCGCGCTGGAGTCGGGGGATCCCGAGAGCTCGGCTATGGCCCCGCTGAAGGCTCTGGGGATCCCGGGGCTTGGCTGGCCCCGCTATGGAGGCTCATGGGGCGGTCCCGGGGTCGGCCGGCGTTGGGGGTCTGGGGGGGATCCCCGAGGGCTCGGCGGCCCGCTGGAGGCTCGGGGGATCCCAGAGGCTCGAGCCGGCCCCCGTGGAGGCTCTGGGGGCAGCCCCGAGGGCTCGGCCTTCTGGGGCTCGGGGCAGCAGGGGGCAGCCCTGGCGGCCCTCCGGCCGCAGCCTGCCGTTGCCCTCGCTGGCAGCGCTCTCGCTCGCCCCCTGCAGCCCCGCTCAGCCCTCGCTGCGGCCCCGCTCAGCCCTCGCTGCAGCCCCGCTCTGCCCTCGCTGCGGCCCCGCTCAGCCCTCGCTGCGGCCCCGCTCTGCCCTCGCTGCGGCCCCGCTCAGCCCTCGCTGCAGCCCCGCTCTGCCCTCGCTGCGGCCCCGCTCATCCCTCAGTGCAGGGAGCAGAGCCCGGGCCCCGCACCCGGCGCTCTCCTGCCTTGGCCGCTCCGCTCCACGGCCCCTGGCCCGGCCCGTCCTGCCCGCTCCGCCTGCGGATCCACAGCCGGGCCGGCCCCGTACCAAACCCTGCTGCTGCCGCTGTCCGCTGCCACCCCGCCGGGCACTCGGCCCGCAGCTTCCACAGGGTTTGCAGTTTCCTTAGCAATACTTTACAAATACCCTGTGCCCCGCCGTGAGAGAGCGTAAGCAGGACCCTCATTGACTCTGCTCTGCTCCTCGTGGTCTCCTGTAAGCGACGAAGTCCCCAGGGAATCAGCCCTGCAGAGCAGAGGCTTTGACAGCTGCTGGCATTTCCAGCCAGGAGCTGCTGAGAAGCTTTGGGAGAGTGGGGAGCAGCCCTGGGTGGGTATGAAGGACAGGCAGGAGGCCACCAAAGGAACACTGGAACGCTGTGACAGAGCTCAGAGACAAGTCCCAGGGAAAGGCTGCTCTGTCCGCACCAAGACAGGGCCTCTTAGAGCCCCAGAAAACATTAAGTCTTTTGACTTTACCCTTGAGTAGGCAACAAAGTCAAAAGCCAAGGGATAGGGCTGACCTCCCTCTTTGCCTGGCCTGCTGCTGTGCTCCCAGCACCACGCCCTGCCTCCAGCAGAGCCTGGACACTCCCCACGAGCTGCCCACAGGGCAACACCATGGTCTGGCAGCAGTTTGCTGGGCTTCCCTTTCCCAAAACGAAACCATTTCCTATGCCAGGACAATTCAATCTCTTCCTCTTCCAAAGCTCATTTCCTGCAAATCACTGATGAAAGAAAGMGCACTGCTGTGCCAGTGAAGGTGCAGTGCCATTCCAAGGAGGGYGATACCCCCTGACTGCCTGGGCAGGCTGGAGCAGTGTTGCTGGTGTGGAACAGAGACTCCCTCTGAGGCACCTTCCTGATATWGCCTGGRAGAGACACCCKAGAGGACATGCAAGTGCATGTGGATAGTGAACAGAGTATGGAAGTAGGTGTAGAAGACACTGCAGAGYASATGGAGGTTGATGAGGMAGAGGAGCTGGAGGAGATGATGGAGGTTGATATGGAYGAAGASATGGAGGACATGGAGGTRGATGAGGAAGATGAGGAGSAGCCCATGATCRTGGGATGAAGATGGAGCCCCACAGCAGCACAGGCAGGTGCTGGCCATGCCCTGCCCAGAGCTGGAGGTTGYTARGGAGGAAGAATGGAGGACATGGAGGTRGATGAGGAAGATGAGGARGAGCCCATGATTTTGGGATGAAGATGGAGCCCCACAGCAGCACYGGCAGGTGCTGGCCATGCCCTGCCCACAGGCAGGGTGGGTCCCCTGCTGCCAGGCTGGGGCTGGGCTGGGTGGCTCAGGGACACGGTGCCCAGGGGGCTCTGGATTGTGGTGGCACAAGCACCACCCAGCCTGCCCTGTGCTCGCTTTGGGCCACACCAGCCCCGTCCCAGCGCCTGGGCCCGGCTCCCAGCCCAGCTGGGCTCAGTGCTGGCAGCAGAGTCCCACTGTGCCAGCGTGTGCCAGCCTGGGGGCACAGGGAACAGCCCTCAGGGCCGGGCTGGAATGGCCTGTGCTGRTTCCCTCTCTTCCYGAACTGARAGAGATGCTGGCTGTGGAAATCTTCGTTTTGTACATATGTTTTATAGGCTGTTCTTTGATWGTTTCCTGTAAYCATGTTATGAATATTGTTATTTCATTGAACCTTCTGTAAATATGTTTCACAGGTCGTTATTTCATTGGGTCTTATGTAAATACATTTTGAAGATTGTTTTTTCTTAGACCCTTCTGTAAATATGTTCTATAGATTGTTGTTGTTACAATGATTCTTATAATGTAAATAAGTTTATTGGTTTCACTGCTCTTCTGTAAATACATTGTCCTTGTTTGTCACAGCTCTCTTTGCATTTTCTTTGGGCACAAGCAGCGTTTGCTGAGTTGTGGTTTCCACTTGCTCTGGGTTCCTGGGGCTGGAGGTTCCTGGGGGTGCTGGCAGGGGCACCTGGGGCTGGGGGTCCCTGTGCACAGGGGGTCCCACTGACAAAGGTCCCTCTGCCCCTGCAGTTGCTGGGCAAAATCCCAGTGGGCCCTGGGCCACGGGAGCCCATGAGGGAGCAGGGCTGAGCCTGCGTGTTCCTGCAGAGCCTCGGNCCCCTGCAGTTGCTGGGCAAAATCCCAGTGGGCCCTGGGCCACGGGAGCCCATGAGGGAGCAGGGCTGAGCCTGCGTGTTCCTGCAGAGCCTCGGCCACGGCTCCTCCCTCAGCATTCCCAGTGCCACCGAGGCTGCGCTGGGCTGTGGGCACCCACTGCTCCTGGGCACCCTGAGGAGCTGGAGACAGAAGGGAGTCTCAGTACAGGGGCCTCTGGCTTGGGTTCAGGCTCCAGGAAGCCTTGGGGACAGTCTGGGCTGTGTGGGCACCCCTGGGTGCTGCAGGCCAGGCCTCAGCTTGCAGGGAGCGCAGCATGGACGGCTGCTGTGGTCCCCCGTGGGCAGGGTTTTGCTTTGGAGCCTGGGCTTGTGGAGCACAGGAGCTCCGGGCTGGGCATGGACCATGGCATAGGGAGCTCTAAGTGGCTGGGCATGACCATGCATAGGGAGCTCTGAGCTGGGCATGGACCCATGGCACAGGGAGCTCTGAGCTGCGCTGGCGCTGGACCATGGCATAGGAGCTCTGAAGTGGGCATGGACCATGGCACAGGGAGCTCTGAGCTGGGCTGGGCATTGGACCGATGGCATAGGAGCTCTGAGCTGCATGGACCATGGCAAGGGAGCCTGAGCTGGGCCTGGACCAGGCCAGGAGCCTGATGGCATGGACCATGAGAGCTCTGAGCTGGGATGGCCCAGGCATAGGGACGCTTGAGCTGGGCATGGACCATGGCCATAGGGAGCTCTGACTGGGCATGGACCATGGCATCAGGAGCCTCTGGGCTGGCATGACCTGGCCCATGGACTCGACTGGCTGGGCCTGACCTGAGGCTCTGTAGGCTGGACCCATGGCACAGAGAGCTTCTGAGCTGAAGCTGGGCTATGGACCCACGCCTTCGCGCCCTTGTCCTGCCCCCCTTATAGACAGCGCAATAGCCTCGGTCTCCTGGGGCTTGCCTTGAAGGGGCAGCCCCTTCAGTCTCCCTACTGCTCCCGAGGATCTCGCCTGCCTCCAGCTCGCTTCTAGCCTCACACGAACTGCCCAGCACATTCATTCCTTTCATTTTATCCCTCAGCATCCAAGCGCACTTAGTTCCTCTCTAGGGATAACACAAAATTCCCTGCTGGTGCCCATGAAGCTGCAGCCCCTCCRYGGCTCAGCCCTGCCCCAGCTCTGGGTCGTGAGCACYGGAAGCACCTGGAGCTGTTGGAGGGAGTGCAGAGGAGGCCCCAGAGATGCTGCAGGGGCTGGAGCCCCTCTGCTCGGAGGAAAGGCTGAGAGAGTTGGGGTTGCTCAGCCAGGAGGAGAGAAGGCCCRGGGGAGGCCTCACTGCGGCCTCCCTGGCTGGAGGAGGGCACGGGGGTGTCCCTGGGCACTCGTGAATCTCAGTCCAGCCCTCTCCTTAAGTAGAAAAAAGAAAGAAAAAAAATTAAATGGGCAAAGAAGAGGGGYAAATGTGTTTATTTGTGTATCAAGAACTTGGGGTGAAAAAATGAACCAGGTGTCCTCAGGCCCTTTGTGTTATGCAAAGGGTAGGCACAGTAAATCCAGGTACTCATTAGCTGAGGAACACCCACGTTTCCTTGGAGGCCACYCTGGGGACAGCCAGATGCCAGTGTTGGGGACACCAGCCCCAAGGCCTCCAGGGCTTTCTGAGGTTTGGGAGCATTTTTCCTCCAGCTTGTTTTCCTGCTGGCAGGTTAACACCTTCCAGGCCATTTCCACTCTCCCAGGCAAGGCATCAGAGGGGTTTAATGCAAGTTGTGATAAAATGTCTGTCTTTACATACAGCCATAAACTTATCAAGGAAAGCTGAACTCCTGGTAAAAATCATTGGATCACTTTGGACTTCAGGCTTTAATTTTTATCAAACTTTGATTTTATCAGGATTTCATTTTATTCAGATCATCTGACTTTTAGGAGATACATCAAGCTTTCATTTTTATCAGACAGGACCTGCTGGTGGAAGCTCAATGTGCTGATCATGGGTGGGTTCTGGTGGGGGTGGTGGGCCTGAGTCTTGTGMGTGTCTCACTGCATTCCCTGGCCCAGACAAGCTGCTGTTGGTCCAGGTGTCCTGAACCAGAAGCCTGATGAGGAGAAAGGCTTATTATGGGAAAACAAGTTTCAATAAAACCTTTGAGTGCTCATTATAAAWGTTGGGAAGAGGTACCTTGCTCCCCAGGTAGAGCTAGAAGAGTCTTTTAAACATGGAGCTGAGAACAGCAGATTGGCTGGGGAAAAAGATGATGCTAAGACYTGGACACAGCCCACCAAGGCAGGAGAGGAGCGTGCCCTCCCACCCCATGAGGAAGCTCTGGTGGCTGTGCTGACCCTCTGCCAGGATTCCCTGGGGCTGCTCTGCCTGAGCCCCCCTCTCCTGGCTCTGCTTGTCCTGCCTCCTTCTCCTGTGCTTGCACTCCCAGAGGGATGTTTGTGAGGGGCCCTTGGAAAAGCAGATTAATGAGCGAGACATTGAGAATTAAAGCAATCCACATCCACACACTAAGCAGGGCTGCTGTCAAGTGCTGTTCCCAAGGGAGATAATATCCCTTCCCCCTTAATTTCTTAGTAAATCCATTATGATTAATGCTATTACAGTGGGAACACTATTATTATAAATACATGGGTGATGGCAGAGCTGCAGCATTAATAACGRTGGGTATTACTTTAATTAGCTGCTGGTTTTGATAGGACTCTTTCCCAGCTGCATTAAGCTGAGCCTTGCATTGCAGCCTTCTCTGGGCTGTCTCTGCTGCAAGGACACAAAATGAGAAGCATCTCCTTCCTTCTGGCCAAAAGCCACCTCCCCGTGGCACTGTCACTCAGCTGAGCTCCCAGTGGGTTGGTGGCACCTGTGGAAAGCCTTGGACAGTGCTGATGGAGTCTTGTGGTGTTGGAGACCAGCAACAAGTGGAGGAGGGAATGGAGGCAGGACCTGGCACCTCCAGATGAGGACARGAGAGGCCTCTGCAGCCCATGGGGATCTGGGCCACCTTGGGAATATTCTCATCCCTCCTTGTGGCTTCAGAGCTTCTCTTAAGGACTTTCCAACACCTTTTTTTCTGCTTTTCATAGATCTGCAGAATCATGAAGGTTGGAAAAGCCCTCTGTGATCACTGACTACRAGCTGTTCTCCTGGCACTGCCAGGCCCACCACTAAACCATGTTCCCAAGTGCCACATGCACTGGGGTTTGAAATTCCTCCAGGGATGGAGACTCCACCACTGCCRTGGGCAGCTGTTCCAATGMTTGACAGCCCTTTCCATGATGAAATTTTCCCTAACATCCAACCTAAAGCTGCCCTGGCAACTTGAGGCCTACTCCTTTTGTGCTGAGCCCAACTGGCACCTGGCTCCAGCCTCCCTCAGGAATGGAGTCAGCAGGAGCCCTCCTTAGCTGGGGGGTGGCTCTGCCTTTTGCTGTGTTATAGATGGATWATGAGATGYTTGGCTCTGGCAATTCAGGGATAACTATTGTGTGAATATTAAGAAAAGCTTTAATGATGTATAGTTATYTTARTGTAGTTTAGATGTCCTCTGTTCTCCCCATAGTTCCCTTTCCCTCCCTGTATTGTTACCATCAGACAGACGGGGTTGTCTAGGACAGGTACAAAGGCTGCACATGTGCCCCTTGCATGGGGCAGTTGGGAATGGAAAAGCTTGGTGCTCAGGGGGTGGGCATGGCAACACCTGATCTCCAATCCAGTTACAAGAAAGCAGTCTCCACCGATAAATGGCAAAGAAGAGCTGACTGACAGACCCTGGGAGGGGCCAGGGCTGGCAGATGCAACCCCCAGGGGTATAAAAGACTGAGCATCCATCTTGAAGATGAACCTGCCCAGTGGTATTCATCCCACRGCTGCKACTTTTTCCTTATGTAGTCCTTTGTTGTATTTTTGTCAAGGTTTAATAAATCTTTTTTAAATTTTCAAAGTGAGCAGTTGTTGCTCACAGCTGCTCCTGCCTTTGTGCCCTGTCCCTGCTCCCCAGGGACCCTTTGCTGTCCCCAGGGGATGCAGAGGGCCCCTCCCCTCCTCCATCCCCATCTCCRGCTGCTCCTGATACAAACAGGCCCCYGGGCTCCTTTTCATGCCTTCAAATTAGCACCTACTTAAAATTCCAACACAAATACATTTTTAATTTCCTTAATTAAAATTATTTCCTCGTTAGAGCTGAATAATGGGATTTGAAGCATGGGAAGTAATGGGGTGTGCCAGGCTGTATGGGAGCTGAGGCACTGGTGAGCACAGTGANTTTCCTCGTTAGAGCTGAATAATGGGATTTGAAGCATGGGAAGTAATGGGGTGTGCCAGGCTGTATGGGAGCTGAGGCACTGGTGAGCACAGTGAAGTCCTGGCAGTGATGGCATCATGTCCCACATATTTAGGGGGCCAGAATGAGCCAGAGCTCAGCATCCCTGGTGTGAAAAATGTGTATTATATGATTGGCTTTTTGCAAATATTAAAATTAATATTATATGTGTTATGTTAGAAAGTTATGCTGTATTAATTCTCTTAAGTAGTGTGTTAAATATAGTTTTAAGTTGTTAAGATAGAAACCATGCTATGTAGGATACTTTTTAACTGGCTCAAGAAAGAGATGGGATAATCAAGAAATTCTCCACACACAGATAACAGCATCAAGACACTAAGATCCAAAAGAGAAGAATTCTTGCCCCCTTATTAGAAAAGACAAACTTTCTTTCACCTCCTTCTCATCTTTGAGGCGCCAACAGGATTAAGGGGGAGAAATTGACAATAACCAGAGAACACCCTTTGTTTGAAAAGCATTTTTGAATCATATATGAGATATATGAATATGCAACAAGGCTATTGCTTTTAAGGGTTAATCCTTTGTTAGTGAGCCATGCTTTCAACAGGAAAGCATCTGAACATTCATAATTCTTTGCTTTTCTTGCCCTTTATTGTCCTAACTCTGATTGTCCAAATTCTTARRGCTCTAATTTGTATTACTATTTTTATAACCATTTTATTACTATTAAACCTTTAAAYTTTTAAAACAAGTGATTGGCGTTTTTCACAACTGGCACCTCCAGTGAGTAAAATTCACCCAAGTGGCAGCTTAAAATTATATCCCAGCTGGTTTTCRAAAGGTTGAGGGTGATGGATTGCTCCCACTGCCTCCCCTCCAGGCCAAAATGACACCCAAAGGGGATGCTGAGGYGGCTGAGCCCTTCTTACTGTGGGGGACTGTGGGAGTCAGAGTCTGAGGTGAACATGGAGGAAAATCATAGCATGAGGTGGGGTGACCTCCTCCCTGTGTGCTGCTTTGCCCCAAGATGCCTCTGCCCAGAAGAACTCTGGGGTTTGGCTTTGCAGGGCTTTCTCAGCCTGGAAGTTGTGCTGGTGGGATGCTGGAGAGCTGCGTGCTGGGGCTCTGGTGAACATGGGGCAGGGGAAGAAAAGGGAGAATACATGATGATGATGAGCTAAAATGCATTTAACAAGCTCCTGCTGCCCTTACACACCCCAGTGTATGTGGGTGGGAGGTTCTGTAGCAAAGAGATGGATTAGTCTGACTGGGATCTGACTGAAYGACTACTCAGTGAAAGCACAGATTTCCCACTCCAAATCTCCAAACCCTRTCTGCTCTTTCTGTCTGGATGCCTCCTACCCCTTCCCAAACTCTCCCCTCTGCTGTATTTAGGAGTTATTAATGTATTTATTTAAATTAATAATAATTTACTCATTAAAATGCTGCAGATCAGTGGGTTCTTCCTGAAGGAGGAGCATATTCAGCTCCAGAGGGTTCATTAGCTGCATGTTGGGACTGGGAGGTGCTGTGCACAGAATGATTTATACACATCCCTGCCACTCGAGCCAATCCAGCCTAGAATAATTCAAAACCAATTCCYTAAATCACTTATAAATTATTACTGAAGTGTTTATGCAGCAGAGGTGCCTTCCTGTGAATTGTTGGGTTTTTTTACCAGTTTTTTCTGCATGGACAAAAGAATGTTGATTTTTTGGTGCATCCTGAGTGCAAGAAGATCCAAATGTTTGGAGTCACCCTGCTCTGCCTGGCTGGGGTTTGAGCAGAGCCTCTCACTGCAGCCCCAAGCCTGACCACAGCGTGTGTGCCTGCTCCCTGAGCAAGGAGCAGGTATCCTAATTAATCCTCATTTCCAGCAGCAGCCTGAAGGAGCTGCAGGATGAGCACGGTGCTGTTTGATGCAGATGAAGTGTGCTTTGGTGGGAATTCAATTACACAGCTTTTCCTTGCTGAACATAATGCATTTGGACGATACAGTAGTTTCTGTGTTAATGAGATGCATTTTCACTGCTGTGAAGTCTGTATTTCTCCCTGCACTTAGTGCACAGCATCCACATTAATTACAGTTCCAGTGGAGAAAAACCCACAGAGTTACTACCTGCATTTTCCTCCTGGTAATAGCAGTTTCCTTACATGGCCAGGAACATTATGGATTCACTTCTCAGCCACATTTTATACCAAACAACTTGATTGTGATAGCAGGGAGAAAACAACCCTGCTTCCCTTTGGCTGCTCAGGCTGTGCTGTAAAAGGGTCATTTGGAGGGGGGATGAATCAGATGCATTCAAGTCAGAACATCSTAGGAATAAAAGCATTTCTGGAAGTTGTTTTAAGAGGGTTTTGTGAGACATATGGAGCTCAAGGCCAAATGAACCCAGCAGCTGATGGGCTCACAGAAAATGGAGCATCCCCCTGGGATGGGGGGCTGTGTCTGGCTGGAGCCCACCCCTGCAGGGCACTCCCCAGCCCTGGAGCCAGCACAGGAAACCACAGGTTCTCYGGTTCGGCTGTCTTTTCTCTGTCCCGAGATGTGCTGTGTGGTCCTGGAGRYGCCCCYGGCTCRGAAGGAAGAGACTGGACTCTCTGGAGTTCGGTCTTCAAATTGTTTATTATTTCTTATCTATAAYATTTTCTCCCTGCCGAGCAGAGGTCCGTTCTGCAYGGCAGCCAAGGCACTCTGACCGCCCRCGGGGCGGTGTTGTCATTTTTATACTATAAACTARGTACARGATATTTACCTTTAATTTCCAATACCCATCACCTATGTTAGACWGTGCARRTCTARTCTAAACCAATCCCCAAGTGCCAACATCACAGCAGAAAATGGAGAACAAGAAGAAGGAAGAAGAAGGGCGAGACACACCCTGATCCCTCCATCTTGTCCCCATAGCCCACATACCAAAAATCCTAGAACTTATATTTTCACCCCACGTGCATTCTATAAAAACACCCTTTAAACCTGTGTGACCTTCCAATTCTCACACCAAGGTGGCAAGTCGTTCACGGGATCAAAYMCKAGCCACCAAGTGTRCCGGGCCTCGTGCCAAGYTCTCCGAGCCCCTRGATGGGGTCTCGGGGGTCTCGGGAGGCTCCGCACATCCGAAGTGATGTGCTGAACTCCCACAACAGGTATTTTATTCCAAGGAATRAACACATTTGCGTTTTGGTTTCTTTCTTGTTTTTGAGAGTTTTCAAACTCCCAAGCCTGACAGCATGGAGTTTCCCTGATATTTCTCCAGCAGTTGTGCATTGGGGAAATCCCACTGTTTGCTGCAAACCCCCACATTTTGGCCAAAGATTTTGTTGTCACCTTCCCTGGAAGTGTTCAAAAACCAACTATTTGTGGCACTTGGCAATACAGTTTAGTGGGAATGGTGGTGTTTGGTTCAAAGTTGGATTTGATCTTTTCCAACCTTAATGATCCTGTGATTCCATGGAAAGCTGAGCAGTTGTGAGGTGTGTAAAGCAGGAGTTCCCAGGGAATAGCACTGCAGAGATATTTAATAAAAAAGTGAGCAAAAGTGTTGGAGCATTTTGTATAAATCACTCTGTGACCTTCATTTAACACCACTGCCTCCCAACCTGGAGGTGTGGAAATAATAGTTTAATAGCTGGAAATCCCTTGTAGCCTCTTTAATGCATCTTGGCAATTGGCATGGAAACAATTAACAGWTATTAACAGTTATTTCTSTTAARCATTCATGRCTTTATMSAGGTATTTACACATCTCCCTTTGTTTAAATCTCCCCTCCCTCTCAGGAGTTGAAATTCTGTGAATATTGGATGTGGTTAAAAATAAAACGATGTGCACAAAGTCTTGGCTTCCRTGAGGAGCAACTGTGCAGGAGGAGGGGAAAACTCTGGGATTTGGGGCTGTTGTGGTGGGCATGGATGGCAGAGGGGCTTMAGGAAAAGGATTTGCACAGAGCACTGGGGAGAGAGATCTTGATCTCTGTGTCCAGCTGAGTGCATCTGGGGAAAAAGCAGTGAGAAGGATCTCATCCCACTTTTTCCTTCATTCCTTTGAAAATTAACATTGCCCTTTTCCCAAAAAGGCTTCTTTATTTTTCTCTCTCCCCCCGCCTCTGCTTTTGATACTGGTGTTTAAAACAAAACCAGGAGCTCACGCTCATGGTGCAGTTCCCTGTTTGCTGACAGCTTCCAGCAAGAATTTCAGGGGAAATCACKTTTTTCTGGAGCTCTGAGCACTTCTGGTGTGGCGGAGGCTTTCAGAGACAATGGAGCAGGTGTAAGACATGAAAAGTGTGAATCCTGAATCATTCTGAAAACCAGAGTTGTGTTTCAGCCACCCCAGCCCTGGTGCTGCTCTGCTCTTTCAGAGGTTGCAGTGCTTGTGAGAAACACCTTTTGCACCCCCAAATACTTCCAAGTCAAAACTAAACCAGAGGATTGAAAAAACCAGAGAATTCCTGTCTGTTTACTGMGCTRTTATGSTGTCKCCTGCAGSAGCAACAGCTGCAAATGCACTCATTTACTGATGGGGGACTCTGAAGCACAAGTCTCTGGAAATCCTGACTCCAGGAGCCAGAGCTTCTCRAAATGTAGAGACAGGAATAAACCCAGGGTGCCATGCACTAGATGGAGCTCCAGGACAGCAGGCAGAGCTCCTGCTCCTGCCCAGCACTGCAAGGTGCCTGGACACAGGGAGCTGCTGGAGGTGACCTGCACCAGGACATCAGTGACCACCCTGCCCATCCCATCAAAGCCCCCAGGATGCCTGTAGCTGATGTTGTTTGGTGCCTCCAGGCTGGTTTGGCTGCCTGCAAAAACAAAAAAGGCTCAAAATTTCACAGAATTCACATGATCAACTGGTTGGAAGAGACCTTGCAGGATAATTTAGTCCAACCAGCCCCAACACCTCAACTAAACCCTGGCACGCCTATTGTAAATGCAGCACACCCTGATGAGGGAGAGATGATAGGCATCTGACTCCATGTTCTCAGAGGCTCAACTTTATTACTTTATGAATACTATATTTATATTAAAGAAATACTAACTACACACTAAAGAATACAGAAAGGAATACTCCTACTGAATGCTAAAAAGATAATAATGAAAACTGGTGACTCTCTCCAGAGTCCTGACACAGCTTGGCCCTGATTGGCCAAAGAGTGAAAACAACTCCAGCAGAATGCAATGGAACAATCACCTGTGGTAAACAATCTCCAAACACATTGCACAATGTGAGCACAACACAGGAGAAGCAAATGAGATAAGAAATTGTTTTCCTTTTCTCTGAGGCTCCTCAGCCTTCCGCAGAAAAACCCTGGGTGAAGGGATTTTTTCAGAGAATGTGAATGGCCACAGCACCCAGTGCCACTCCAGGGCTTTGTAAACACACCCAGGGATGGGAACTCACCACCGTCCTGGGCAGCCATTCCAGAACTTTATCACTGCTTTCCATGTAAAAAACTTTTTCCCCAATCTCCAGCCCTGTATTTCCCTTGTGCACGTTGAAGGCTGTGTGCTCTGCTGTGTCAGTGCTGCTGGAGCAAGAGCCCAGCCCCAGCTGAGCACAGGCACCTTCAGAGCTGCAGGAAGTGATGGGGGCAGCCTGAGTTCCTTTGTCCAGGCTGAGCACCCCCACGCTCCCCTCAGCGGGTTCTCTCAAGGGTTTTGTGTTCCCAGCCCCTCGTCCAGTCTCTCTGCTGCCTCCTCTGCGACACTCCTTCCGTTCCCTCTTCCATCCTTGCCAGCCCAAAGGCAGAGGCATCCATCTCATCACTGGGAATCAGGACKGAGAAGGGCTGGTAGATCTTGCCCTCAGGTCATTGCTGCTGGCTGAGTCTGGAGGAATTTACTTGAGGGAGGAGATRTCTTTGTTTCTTTAAATAAAACTTGGTGGCAGGTTCTTGTGGTGCAAATTTCCCTTCAATGTGGTTTAGTAGACATCTCTGGAGGTTTGATTGGAGCTAATGGAAAGTGCTGGGTTTTGTAATTAGGGGGAAATGAATGGAAGTGCAGAAGGTGAATGGTTGGGGTGGAACTTTGCAATCTTTCTGAAGTTCTTGGGCTCTRAGTGAGATCCTGCTCTCCAGGCGGGAGTCGTTTACTAAAAATTCCATTTATAAATGGTACTAAAGCCTCTGTTAAGACTCCAAAACATTGACTGTGATTATTTTTGTAGCTCTTCTGAGTACAGTGCTACTGAGGGGGTTAGAAATGGAAGCACTGTATATTAAGTGAAGGTGTTGGGCTGTAGAGGCTGCCCAGGTCACTGCTGTTGGAATGGGGCATCTCTTTGGTTGAAGGAATGTCTGGTATTCAGTATGGCCCCTCAGTAGCAGAGTAGGGCTGGATAAAGCAGGTTTTGCTCTCTAAGAGATCAACTTTTCCTGTGGGGAGCAGGGAATTGTGTCTCAGCCAAAGCTCTGCTTCCAGGAAAGGCTCCAAGCCCAGCTCTGGGTTATTTTTCAGATTGCTAATTTTGTGGCTGTTTTTATGTGCCACTGAAAACTTTCATGGAACCATGGGAACTATGGCCTGGCTGAGGATGGGGGAGGAGGGAGCAGCTCCCTGGGGTGAGGGCTGGTCACCCCTGGGGCTGGCTRTGGGCAGGGCTGGGGATGGCTCCTCTGGGTGAGCTCCCTTTGGGTGCTGGGAAGGAGGAGCCAGAGGGCTTCTTTAATCTGGACCAAAAGCTGAGTGCCTGTGCCAGGGCTGGAGTTTGGCTGAGGTCCTGCTGCTCAGATCCTGCCCTGCTGCAGGTGGAGATGGGGATGGGGAGGGCTGGAGCACCTCTGATCTGTAGAGACAGACCTGGAGAGCTGGGGAGGCTCAGCCTGGAGGAGAGAAGGTTCTGGGGAGTCCTCAGAGCCCCTTCTCATGCCTGAAGTGGGTTATAAAAAAAGAGGAAGAGGGGCTTTTCATAGGGGCAGACAGTGACAGGACKAGGGGAATGGTTTTAAACTGAAGGAGGACAAGCTTAGATTGGATATTGGGAAGAAATTTTTTATGCTGGGTGGGCAGGCCCTGGCACAGGGTGCCCAGAGCAGCTGGGGCTGCCCCTGGATCCCTGGCAGTGCCCAAGGCCAGGCTGGATGGGGCTGGGAGCACCCTGGGACAGTGGGAGGTGTGATCTTTAAGGTCCCTTCCAGCCCAGTCTGYGGTTCCAAGAGCAGTTTCTTACCTGGGAACACATCTGCCTTCARTGAGCTTTTGCTGGGACCTGGGTGTGAAGCCCAGCCCTGTGTCCTCAGTCATCCCAGGCTCCTCTAATCCCTCCCACCTTTCTCCCCCCAAACTTAGATCTTCTCCAGGGTTTTTGTTGCCAAGAGCCCCCAGCCATGTGCTCAGCCTGCCTGAACTTCTCTGTTCTTCTCCTTCCCACATCTCCTGCCCTGAGGATSTCCCTGGGAGGAGACAGTACCTTACAAATGCCATATGCCCAGGGCTGTGCCACTGTGCTTTCCCACAAGCACTAAAATCTCATCAGCAACCTGCTCAGACACGAGTGCCAGCCCTGCTTCCCTCACCAGAGGGGAATGCAGATTTGCATCTATTTCAGAGAGGCAGCAGTGATTTTGATTCTTTCTATGAGATTAATTGAACCATGACAAGTTTTCTGGCTCACCAGCTCCAGAACTGTAGGAATTCTTCCTCTTCTCCTTCTTGGAAACAGATGGCAATTTATTCCAGTCATGTTGGAATAATGTGTGTTTCTGTGCCTCTCTGGTTGGATGGTCAATAGGGAGGAGTCCATCTTCATCTGATTTTAAATATCTTGGAGGACCCAAATGCACAGAGCTGCACRTGGGGACTTTGTGTAGATTTGTGATCCTTTTCAGAGGAGCTGAGGCCATAAAATAGTGACTGGYATTCAGGGGGGCATAAATAGCATGTTTTCATCTGTGGCAGCTCTAACTTTGCTTGACTGCTGTTGGTGTTATTTAGAGGGAACATGGACACATTTGGGTTATTTAAACAGTCTGGAAGCTCCAAGATGGGATGGAGGAAGGAGTTCTGATAATGGAATAAACTGCACAAGGCTTGGAAAGCAGCTGAATGTCGTCTGGAAGAAAAAAAAAAAAGTTCTTTTTAGGCCTTTTTAGTGGTTTATTTATGGAGAGAGCTCCTGCACTCTGGAATGGGGCTGAGTTGGTGGGAAGAGCATCTCTGCCTTCATGGGAGTCACATGCCATGTTTTAATAATTTTTGGTGGTGGCTGTGGGTGAAAGTCAGGTTTTCCATAGTTCAGAGCTGGAAATCTGTTTTCCATAGTCCCAGAGATGGAAAGCATGAGGTTGGGTCTAAGATAAGCACAGCTCTGGCACTTCTTGCTCCTCTGCAAGGTCAGCTCTCTATTTTGGGTTTTAGGGAGTCAAATCATACATATGAATTACTTCTTGTACAAAGTTTTCGATTGTCAACAYAGTGATTTGTGAATAAATGTTTTCATTACTTGGCTGGCTCCATGGATGGATGAATAATATCCATCAAATAAATTATTCATCCCTTTCTCTTCTTGCCATCATCAGATAAATTCCTTGTGATTTATATTTGTTCATTATTCATCTGGCTATGAGGAGCAGGCATTTTAGAGATGGGTTAGGAGCTAAATCTGCTTTATGGAGCCCAAGAAGGGAGCTCTGGTTGATATTGGGGTCTGTATCCACACAAACATCATCCCACGGAGTCCCAGTGGCCTCTGCATGCCACTCCATGGGCTCCATGGGCGATGAGAGTCCCCAGGGGCTGAGCTGAGGCCAGAGCCCTCACTCCTGAAAGAAATCTGCTGTGATCAATGGTGGAGAGAAGGGGAATGACCAGTTTTCATGGCAGTTTTTGCAGTATTTTACACAGCACACAGCCTGAGGCTGCAGACCTTCCTTCCTTCCTTTTCCAGACTCCCACTTTTCAGCTTCCTCAGGCTGCTTGTGCCCCTGACACAGCCCCAGCAGCCTCCTGCAGAACACTCCAGGAGAAGGGGTGGGGGAAGATTTTCCACCGGTG
The DNA here is from genome assembly GCA_002167245.1 of Sporophila hypoxantha. Taxonomy (NCBI): domain Eukaryota; kingdom Metazoa; phylum Chordata; class Aves; order Passeriformes; family Thraupidae; genus Sporophila; species Sporophila hypoxantha. Next base: position 65,613 of record NDFG01000323.1, on the reverse strand, counting down.
CCAGAGGAGGAATGGAGGGGAAAGGAATTGGTTTGGCTCCTCTACACAAAGAAGCAAAGAAAGCCATCACACAGAAGCTGACTGAAGGGACAGAGATCTCCTGAAGTGACCTGATTTATTAATCTGATTTTCAAGTGTTTTACTTGAAACTTAACCAATTTCAAGCTTTTGTGCCTTTTTTTTTTTTTGGTGTGTTATTCCGGTTCTGAAAAGTGCATCTATTTTATTTGTGGGGTTCCCAGATAAAGGCAGGAATGATGAATCTGACTCCATGTTCTCAGAAGGCAAATTTATTACTTTATGATATGATATGATATGATATGATATGATATGATATGATATGATATGATATTATATTATATTATATTATATTATAGAATGCTATACTAAACTATACTAAAGAATACAGAAAGGATACTCACTGAATGCTAAAAAGATAATCATGAAAACTGGTGACTCTCTCCAGAGTCCTGACACAGCTTGGCCCTGATGGGCCAAAGAGTGAAAACAACTCACAGCAGAATGCAAAGGAACAATCACCTGTGGGTAAACAATCTCCAAACACATTGCACATGTGAGCACAACACAGGAGAAGCAAATGAGATAAGAATTGTTTTCCTTTTCTCTGAGGCTTCTCAGCTTCCCAGGAGAAAACCCTGGGTGAAGGGATTTTTCAGAAAATATAACTGTGAAATGCATCTATGGTTATTTTCTTTTTAAACCACTGGGGAAAGCATCTTTCAATTCCCAAAAAACCCCAAAAAAGACAATATGTTCTTCAAACCATTTTCCTTCTCAAACAGTTCAGGCAGACACAAAARACAGGAAGTTTCACCTTTAAATAAAGAATGAAGGGCTGGAAAAGTTACCTGGATGTGAAAAGCAAGGTGATAACAGCTCTTGTTTGTATCCTTAACTCGAGGYTGCTGTGCCAGACCTGGCTGATCCCTGTAAGGGGTTTGCAGCCAGCCCTGAAACACCAGGAAAGCTTTGATTTTTCATTCCCAACATCAAAAACAAACACAAGCACTGGGATGCAGCTGAAGAGCAGGAATGCCAACGGGGGAAAAGCCCTGGGACTGAGGGGATGAAGGGAACACATGCTCTGCAGGGAGGGAGGAGGAGGGAGATGGCTCAGGGGTTCCTCGCAGTGCRTACAGCCCATGCTGCTCTTCTCAGTGTGTTGTGCTGCAGAGAGGAGCCCAGAGARGCTCTGGGATGATCCTATGGCTCCCATCCCTCCCAGAACACCACAGAGCCATGCTCTTGGGTTTTMTGTTGCTGGAATGGCMCCCYAGATGTTAGAAAATCTCTTTTTTCCCAGCCCCATGCTCGAAGAAGAAMTCGAGATTCCTCAGCTCTGSTTTTCAAGGTTGTTTATTTTCTCTTATCTATTCCATTCTTTCTCTGASCTGCTGAGATCTGTCCAGCAGGTCYGGTTGTGGCACAGTCCCTGCCCTTGGGGTGGTGTTGGCTTTTTATACCAAGAACTACYTGTMCTTTATTTACAATAATTTTCCAATACCTGTCACCTATGTRAGACAGTCTGTCTCTACTCTAAACCAATCCAYAAGTGRCACCATCACAGCAGAAGATGGAGGACAAGYAGAAGGASAAGGACAGGACACACCCAGATTCCTCCATCTTGCCTCTTGAACCCCCATTCTAAATCCCCAAAATTCTACTTTTTCACCCWGTGARAAATTCACTATCATTCTARTCAAACTCTMGTGGRTTGTAACTCCTCACACAAAGTTGGTAATTGTTTCCATGGGTTAAAATGGAAGGCACAGGTGTCTGTGACTCCGTGCCAAGGTCTCTGAGCTCCTGCCAGGGTCTGAGTCCTCCAGGGCAGCCAGAGGAATGTCCTGGGTMCTGACCCCYTGCCCCACGCAGGTTTTGTGTCTGTTATATGCAGGATCCACTTAAATGATCCACTCAGCTGCAATCCATTTYTTTCCTAAAAAAGAGAATCCCAAAGAAAGAGAATATGGCACCAAYSAGGGGACCTTCCTGCCTGAAGGATGTATTGGAGTATAATTTGTGGAATGATTGATGTATTTTATTTTTAATAATATTTTCCCCTCTTGCCAGCTTTCTCATCCAGGAGACACATCAATCTTTGAGCCCWTTCCAATTCAGAATTGGATTTCAGCAGGAATGGTTTGCCTTGCCCAGCTGGTGGGAGTGGGAAGGGGAAGGAGCAGGGTTTGCTCTGCTTGTGTTCTTTGGCTTTGCCCTTGGAATTCAGAGTGCCAGGGAATGCAGGAGCTCTCACTCAGCCTGGTGGGCATCCTGATGGCTGATCCTTTTTTTTTTTTTTTTTTTTAATTAAAGCTTGGTGCTGGAGAGGCTGTGAAAGATTTTTGCACAAAATTAAGCCCATTTCAGTGTCATTTTCAAAGCTCAGCAGGTTTTGGGAGGAATCATGGGGGACAAGAGTGTCCTGAYCCTCAGTCAGGGAGCTCAACTCTTGCTTGGACTTCCTCAGGCTGGCTTTTATTTTTTTTCTTTTTCTCCTGTTTTTTCCCCTCCATCCATGGCAAATAAAGCTCTTTGACACCAAGAACTTGGAGTTGTGTGTAGGATGGAGGGGTGAGGAGTGTCCCACTGGCTGCTGTGRGTCCAGSAGTMCCCATCTCACCAGCTGCAGTCATGGCAGACCTGGCTGTGAGTGGCTGCACTTGGGATTCTCTTTGTGCTGCCTCTCTGGTGCTCCAGATCCATTTAACAGCTGGGATTTGCTGGTTTAGGCACATCCCTGCTCTTCCAGAGGCCACAGGGAGCAGAGGTGTGCTGGGAGGGAGGGAAAGCACAGGTGAAGCCAGCACGGGTTATGTTTGGGGTTCCTGATGTGAGCACCCCTTCACAGGATCCCAGGATCACTGGGGTTGGAAAAGAACCCCAAGGTCACRGAGTCCAGCCTGTGCCTGATSCCCACCTTGTCCCCAGCCCAGAGCACTGAGTGCCACATCCAGSCCTTCCTMGGACACCTCCAGGGATGGGSACTCCAAACCTCCCTYGGCAGCCCCTMCCAGTGCCTGYSCACCCTTTCCAGGAAGAAATRCTTCCAGAAGTCCAACCTGAAAGCCCATCCTGGAAGCCCAGACATCCCACTGGAGACAGCCGTTGTTGCATTTTTGTTCCGTATTAMATTCCTGCTTTTGGACCCACTTTTATTCTCTGCCAGCTAGATGGTGCTGGGGAAGGATTGGAATTGATGGTCTTGGAGGTCTTTTCTAGCCCTTCCCAATGCTAAATCAGCCTTTGCATGAAGAAATTCCTCCTGATATCCCCCCTGAGCCTGCCCTGGCCCAGCCTGAGGCTGTTCCCTCTGCTCCTGTCCCTGTTCCCTGGGGGCACAGCCCAACCCACACCTGGCTGTCCCCTCCTGGCAGGAGCTGTGCAGAGCCAGAATTTCCCTCTGAGCCTCCTTTGCTCCAGGCTGAGCCCCTTTCCCAGCTCCCTCAGCCCCTCCTGGGGCTCCAGACCCTTCCCAGCTCTGTTCCCTTCCCTGGACACTCCAGCCCCTCCATGCCTTTCTCATGAGGGGCCCAGAATGGGACACAGCACTCAAGGTGCCCCAGCAGTGCCAGCACAGGGGACAAGCACTGTCCTAGTGCTGCTGGCCACTCTGTTTTGGGTACAGCCTGGGATTGTTCTCCTTGCCCACCTGGGCTCGTGTCCAGCTGGGGTCCCAGCAGCTCAGGTCCCTTCCCAGCCATTCTGCCCCAGCCTGCAGCARTGCAGGGGTGGTGGCCAAAGAGCAGGGACCCTTCCTGCTGTCCTRCCATGCCCTGGTGTGACAGTGGTCACAAGGGTTCTTGATTGAGGGATGAGACGAGAACGTTGACTCCATGTTCAGAAGGCTTGATTTATTATTMTATGATATATACATATATTATAACTAWACTAAAAAGAAAAAGAAAGGAGAAGGTTTCCAGAAGCTGCTAAGCTAAGAATAGACTAGAAAGAATGATAACAAAGGAGCTGGCCCCGACAGYGAGRYAGAGCCAGCTCTGCTGTGAGTGGTCACCYGACCCAAACATCCACAGGYGACCAATCACYGATCCACCTGTTGCATTCCACAGCAGCAGATAATTATTGTTTACARCTGGTTCTGAGGCCACAGCTTCTCAGAAGGAAGAATCCTAAAGAAAYGATTTTTCACAAAGAGATGTCTGRGACACTCTGGTACTGGTGATCCCATGTGACAGAGCTGGCAGTCACCATGTCCACGGACCTGTGGTGGCTTCATGTGCTCTGCTGTGTGCCCTGGAGCCGTGCAGCATTGTCTGGGTTTGAACAGACAAGGTGTGTGCTAAGGAAGGCAGGAGCCTTCCCTGAAATGGAAAATGCAAAACCCCCTCCCTCTAGAATTATTATATTTTGAAATTAAGGGCTCTCAGGCAAAGATATGGGAATAGGAATTACAGTTCTTTATTAGAGAAAATTTAAAATACAAATGCAATAGTACCAAAAAAAGCCCAAACCACTGCCAGAGTGAGAGCAGCCCTGGCCCCTGTGTGTCAGGGGTGGCACAGCCCCATCCCATGGGGGCTCAGCCCTCCTGCAGTGCCAGCTGTGCCTGCTGCAGCAGGGATCCTGCCACAAGGGGGAGTTTTCTCTCGCAGCTCCAGGGCTGCGGAGATGGGCCTGGGCTCCCTCTGGCAATGCAGGCAGCAGAAAGCTGCTCCTCTTGGCAATGCAGGGGCAAAGGCTGCTGTGCTGTGCCAGGCTCAGATTGGATCCAGGTAGGAATGCTTGGCTCCTCGCCCTGGGCGCAGCATCTCCCCATGGGATGCTGGAATTGGATCAGCCCTGCAGGGACACTCAGTGGCCATGGACAGCAGAGATCTCCTGGAGGGAGGGTTGGCTGTGGCAGAGAGAAAGAAAAACTGCCCCATGGACAGCAAGAGAGCTGCCCCAGCTCTGACAATACAGAAATAGAAACACACAGCTCCCATTCTAACCTACGACAATTGTGCAGAGGCTGGGCACACTGCAGAGCAGCAACAGCAGCTCCCACCCAGCCCTTGAGTGCCTTCCTGGCAGGGAATTCCCTCTGGTCAGCATGGATCTGGGGCATGGGGAGGGATGGCACSTTTCCCCGTGGAGCTGAGGGTGGCTGGGCAGCCCATGCAGGTGTTTCTGGCTGGGCAGCCCAAGGAATTGTTTCTCGTGGTGCCTCACAAGGCACAGGGCAGAGCTGCTGGGGTGACCTGCCCTGGGGGGCTGCTTGCTCGTCTCTGGAGTGCATTACGAGATTTTTGGACTTTTTTTCTGCGCCCAAGAAAGTGGCAGAGGCTGGACAGGCTCGTGGGGATGCTGAGAGGCAGCTTTCCCTCAGGCAGACCCCAGGGCTGCTCCTGGAAAAATARAATTTTCTTTTGGCTGCAAAGGGCWCTTCCCACACAGAGCCCCATGGGGGCAGGGTCACTTTTGCCAGGGATGTTTCATCATTTTTCTTTTGCTAACAGGAGCTCCAGGAGGTTTCTGCTGAGACTCCCCCATCATGTGCAGCCCAGGTGTTTCCAGCTCAGCTGCTGGAGCTTCCAGTAACAGCTTTGGTAACACTTGTTTCACCCAGAATATTCTGTAACTCGCTTAAAATTAAAAATGTAAGAGTTGGGTAAAACAAATTYTATTTAATATCAACTTAATTAGCCCAATGATATTACACAGATGGCATTCTGGATTTTCATGTTTTATTCAAGAAACCTTTTGAGTTTGGGATAATATATCTGGAACTGAGGCAGAATTCAGCAGCCTAACCTTGGCAGTCAAACCAAGTCTGCTGCAGAGCTCGGGGGGCCTGGGCTGYGCTCTCTGGTTCTGGTGAGGTTCTGGTCTTGGGTGGGAAAGAGGAAATGTGGAGATTCCCAGCTGGACTCACAGGCAGGAAAAAAGCTGGYTGATGGAAGACAGCCTAATAGAGAGCCAATGATAAACAGCCATTTGAAGGGGAAAGAAAGATGAAAAGCTGCATTTCTTGGAGACCAAGCAGGAACTCTGGGAGTTTCTGTGAGCTGAGTAACTGGTTYGGCCAGCAGAAATTAAGAGAAGYCTTCAGGGAAACCTCAGAGCCCCTTCCAGGGCCTAAAGGGGCTCCAGGAGAGCTGGTGAGGGATTTTGGGCAAGGGATGGAGGGACAGGACACAGGGAATGGCTCCCACTGCCAGAGGYCAGGGATGGATGGGATARTGGGAAAGAATTCCTGCCTGTGAGGGAGGTGAGGCCCTGACTCAGGGTACCCAGAGAAGCTGTGGCTGCCCRMGGATCCCCTGAGGCTGCAAAGAACAGAAGAGCAGCTGCAGAAGTCCATTGGAGGTGCTTCATGGGATGCTACAATCAGCTGTGAGCTGTAGTAGGGAGGTAAGGGGCAGTGTCTTGGTTTGGAAAGCCAGGTGTCTMCTAAGGAAGGCAGGAGCCTCTCCTGAAATGGAAAATGTAAACCCTCCCTCCAAATTGCTATAAATTTTAAACTAAGGGGTTCTCAGGCAAAAAATATGGGAGCAGGAATAACAGTTCTTTACTAGGGAAGAAAATAAAAAGATAAAWTAAACAATGCAGTAAAGTAAACCAACACTGCCAGAGTCAGAGCCCAACCTGACACCCTGTGGGTCAGGGTGCTGGCAGCAGTCCCATTGGAATTGTGGCTCAGCCCTCCTGCAGTGTCAGGGGTGGCTCTGCTGGAGCAGGGATCCTGGAGAAAGGTGCAGTCTCCATGCCTCTGGGGAGATCCAAGGGGCAGAGGCAGCTGCTGTTCCTCTGCGGAATCCAGTGCAGAAGCTGTGCTGGTGTTCCAGAATCTCCAGATATTATATCCAGGCAGGAATGCTTAGGCTCCTCCCTCTGGGCCCACATTTCTCCCATGGGATGCCTGTATGTTCTTATCAGCAATGCAGGGACATTCAATAGCTGTTATCAGCAGAAATGTTTGCCTGAGGAGGATTGGTGTGGAAGACGATAGCAGGAGAAAACTGCCACTGCAACAGAAAGACAGTGACATACAGAGGGCAAAGAGAACACAACTTGGCAAGTCCAGGACAGGGCAGGAGCACAGGAAAAGGGGATTGCTCGGGTGAGATAACAGCAGAAGGCAGCAGTTTGGGAGAGCCCAGACAAGATCCTGCAGCCTCTGGTCCTGGCTCTTCCCAGGGCTGGGCTGGCATCWGGGGGACAACCCTGGTCTTGATTTGGTGCCATGGAGCCCTCAAAACTCTTCATGCTCAATCCCCACACTCTTCAGGACTGCAATTATCCTGTTAGATTAAGTCACATCTTCCTTTCTGTCCATGAAGGTCCATTTTTGCTGCTGACCCATCCCTCAGGACAAAACAGTTCTGTTTTCATGGTCTGTCTAATTTGTAATTTTCATGGGTGTTTGAGCAGTCATTTTCACCTTTCTGGGTGCAGAGGGGAGTGCTGGAAGTCAGGAATGCCAGAGTTACACGTGTCTATTTTAGGCATTTCTCTAATCACTGCCTGCTGCTGCTGCTGCTGCTGCTGCAAGACTCCTCTGCCCCTCCACAGCCACAGAAAAAACATCTCCCAACATCCCTGAAGGGCAAACAAGAATGAAGCTGTGCTTTGAATTCTGGTGAGTTCTCCTCCTTCCAACACTCAGAGTGGCAGGGAAAGGGCTGATGAAAGCCCAGGAGCCACCTCATCAGAGGAACAACCACATCCAGCCTCTTTCCTGGTGCCTGCCTCAATGTGTAGATCCAGGAGTTACCAAATGCGTGTAGGAGCAAGATTTGGATGTAATCCTGATTTACACCCCCAGCAATAAATCTCTTGTTGGGGGTTTAAATCAGGATCACATCCAAATCTTGCTCCTACACACATTTTTTACTGATGCTTTGACACAGAAGCTGTGCCCTGTCCATGCCCACCCCCAGCTTGTTTCAAGCTGCGGATTTCCTTGGGAATCTTTGCCTTGGATTTGGCCCCTTGCTGCCATCCGTGAATCCCTCTGTGTGCTGGGGTCAGCGTGCCACCAGCATCCTGCTGAAGCTCAGGCAGCTCCTGAGAGCAATTGGAATTCTGTTTGATTTTGGCCAAGGCTGTAGAGAGGGATGGGCACCCCAGAGGGCAGCAGGACTAATTTGGAGGTTGGTGTCTGGGGAGAGCTGGGCTGGGTGGCTCTGGGTGCCCCCAGAAGCTCGTGGGGACTGAGGGAGATTGGGTGGGGAGGGGAAATCTGCATCACCCAACTCTGTGCATCTCCAGTGCAGGCAGAGTGTCTGAGCGAGTTATTCAGGGTTTTTTTTGGAGCTGAGAGAGAGAAACAAACTTTTCTGGAATGCCATTCACCACTCTGGATTTCAGAATGAGAATGTGTGTCCTGGAAAAGCCTATTTTTAAAAACATAAAGCTAGCTTGGACAGAGACACATGAGTAGTTYATATCTAAATTCAGGCAAATTTAAATGTGTTTCTTCCCTGCCCAGGTATATCCACCCAGCTAAGGCAGACCAAAGCTCCCTGTTCTTTCCAATTCCCTTTCCTCTGCCCCCAACATGATGTGAAACACTGTTTTAGAATGTTTTACCCTGTAAAACAACATATTGCACTGTTCCCTGTTCGCTTTCAATTTTATGTAACTTTCTCTGCTGGAATAGGCTCAGTGATCCCAAGAAATAATTGGTGAGCTTGTTAGACTAATGGGATTTTTATTTTCAAGGCTATAGATCAAACAAGTATGCCTGAAAATTCATTATACATGCAGCAAGCACAAAATAATTATTCCTTCCCATGGAAGTGCTGGAGGAGAGACTGTGATAAGGTGGAACTTGAAAAAACCTGCTTGATTTATCATTTCTGAGGCAAAGTTCCTGTGAGATGCTCTAGTTCAGTATTCAGTGACAGTCACCTGGCTGGCCAGGGGCAGGGGACAGCCTGGCAAGGACTCTGACTTGCTTCTTGGACTTTKTTTTTGGTCTGGAGCTGAACAGTCCCTGAGTTCTGCTCTTCCTTTTTAGCAAAGAGCCCCAGATGTTGTTTGGAGCAGCAGAATTTTATGTTGCTTCCAGGTGGTGCAAAGGGGATGATTTCCCACCTTTCTCTTCTCCAGGGCTTTGGTTTTCCATCTTCCCCTTTGGGAAAGCAAAGGAGACCTCAAAGGAGGGAAGTTTCACAGTCCTGCAGGTGGACACATGAAAAAGGAGATGTCAGCAGAGGAGAATCCATCCCAGGATGGATATTGYCTGAGATGTGGGCTGGGCTGGCTCATGTTCAGCCTCACCATCCTGAGCATTTGGGGTCTAAATTGCAGTGTCTGGGTTGTCCTGGCCAGGGCTGCTGGGATCTTGTCCATGAGCTGAGCTTGAGCAATGCCATGGGTTGTGTCCTGTGAGGAACCTGGTGGAGATGTTGGCAAAGAGACTGGAGCACCTTCCCTGTGGGGACAGGCTGGGAAAGTTCAATGAAGAGGAGAAGAGAGAAGAGAGA